>CM075454.1:29684097-29781597 GCA_037832335.1 Carallia pectinifolia
CACCCAGCTGTCACACGAAGACTAGCTCTCGTCGCAGGAGCAGCTGGAGCAGTCTACTGACAATCAATGGGCTCAGGGTTGGTACCCTCGAGCCCAGTCCTCAGAGTCAATCCTTTTCTCAAGGTAACGGATCTATTTTTCTGACTTCCCTTACCTACATTGTTCCATTGACTAGAGGCTGTTCACCATGGAGACCTAATACAGTTAGGAGTATGACCAGGCGCGGTAGGCATTTGGTCCTCTGGATTTTCAAGGGCTGTTGGGGATCACCGGACACAGCGAGAGATGCAATGCTTTTCTAGCTGCTGGACCCTACCTCCGACTAAGTTGTTTCTAGGGTGGGCAGGCTGTTAAACATAAAAGAAAACTCTTCTTGAGGCCCTCGCCGATATCTTCGGACTCCCTAATGTTCTCGTAAGCTGCCACATCCCATAGCTCACACTCGGAAGTGCTGTCGGACGGGCTTTCCTCGTCTTTTAGGATTGACTAACCCATGTGAGGGTGAGCGATGTGTCCACAATCGCGAGGGCGACGTCTCCTTGGGTGTTTCAAGGGCTTGGGCTTGGGACACCCCAGCAATCTGAGTTGGTCCATGCCTCGAGCCCATCAGGGAACCGGCTCTTCCTAATCTATATCCGAATAAGGCGCATAGCTGGCCCCCATCTGTTTCCCTCCTGACAATTTTGCGCACTCTTTGACTGTCTTTTCAAAGCCCTTTTCATATTTCCCTCGCGATACTTGTTCGCTATTAGTCTCTCGCCCATATTTTGTCTTAGACGGAGTTTACCGCCCAATTGGGGCTACATTCCCAAACAACCATACTCATAGACAGCGCCTCGTGGTACGACAGGGTCTGGGCACAATGGGGCTCTCACCCTCTCTAGCACCCCCTTCCAGGGGACTTGGGCCCAATCCTTTGCTAAGGATGCTTCTTCAGACTACAATTCAAATGTCGGGGGTGTCTGATTATCAAGCTGGGCTATTCTGGGTTTGCTCATCATTACTAAGGGAATCCTCATAAGTTTCTTTTCCTCCACTTATTGATATGCTTAAACTCAGCGGGTGATCCCACCTAACCTGGGGTCACGATGCAAGAAATGGTCAAGTTCATCAAAGTTTTAAGCGACGACACGACCACATGACACTATGCGAGGGTCTCTCAACCCCTATTTTCGAGGTGAACGTTGTCAGGGACATGGTTTTTGGGCCAACCAAGATGCCGAGCACACAGGAGGACATCTTCTGCCACCAAGTGCAACCCCATCTATTTGGGGGTCGGGTGGGCAATGTTGTGTGACACCTGGGCAGACGTGCCCCTGGTCAGAAGGCTTCGAGCGCAACTTGCATTCAAAGACTTGATGATTCATGAGATTCTACAATTCACACCAAGTATCACATTTCGTTACGTTCTTCATCCACGCGGTAGCTGAGACATCCATTACAGAGAGTCATTTTGATTCTCATTATAGAGGTGCAATGCCCCGCCTACACTCCGTTCCCGAGGTAACGAGGCAT
Source organism: Carallia pectinifolia (assembly GCA_037832335.1). Taxonomy (NCBI): domain Eukaryota; kingdom Viridiplantae; phylum Streptophyta; class Magnoliopsida; order Malpighiales; family Rhizophoraceae; genus Carallia; species Carallia pectinifolia. The sequence continues at coordinate 29,685,613 of CM075454.1, forward strand.
TGCCTTTCAATTTTTCATTTCCATGTCACAACCTACGCTGAGGTTTTGTTGTTCGTGCCACGAGGGTGACCGACAAGCTATTGGCATCACGACAGACACTGCAGCGTGCGGGTGCGCATGGACCGACGCACGCCCTACGTTATATGATGTTAACTTGTTTGTGGGTCGTTCTGCTGGGTAGAGGTTTCGACAATAATCCTTCCGTAGGTTCACCTATAGAAACCTCGTTACCACTTCTCCTTCCTCTAAATAATAAGGTTTGGTGGACTTCTTGCGACATCGTCAGCGGCTAGAGGTAAACGTGGTAACGAGGTTGTCAATTGTACTCAGTGAGAGAGAAATCACTTAGAGAGAAAGAGTGAAGCACTATCGAGAGTTCAGTGATTTGTTCCTTTGTATTACTTTGAGTTAAAGTAATAAAGGTTGGGAAAGGTTCTTGTACGCTCTTGTGTTTCTTTTCAGTGTGCGAGTTGTGTGCTTGTTATAAAGTTCCATTGTATAATCCTTGTGTGTGCGATTGGCTGAGACTAAGTGCGACTTAGTGCCATCACAAGGCAAAAATTCGAGTGAGAAATTTTGCACTGTGATAGCTATCAGAGGATAAAGGTTTGACTAATGGCAGGTGGTTTGGGTCTTGATGCAGTTCGTGTCTACATAGCCAAGCTTTTTGAGATACTTACTAATCTTTCAAAGGATCCAAATTTCACCATGTTCTAAACTTTGGCGATCCATAAGAAGCATATAATTGATCTGCAGTGAGAACATGAGGTGGTGGCCTCTTCAAACACAGCTTTTTGGCTTGATGAGATGGTAGTAGAAATAGCCATCCTCAAGAAGGGTGTAGCCTCTCAACCAGGCAGAGATGTTATGGTTGGCTCGACCAAGATGAAGGTGCTGGAGCTTAAAGCCTTCAAGGAAGCAAGGGATGCCACGGAGATTAAGAATTTCCTATGAGACATGGAACAATATTTCAAGGTTGTCCGAGTGCTAGATGACAAGAAGGGCAATTTGACCAGCATGTATCTAGCCAAGGACACCAAGCTGTGGTGGCAGACTTAGTTGGATGACAATGGAAGTGCAGGCAAGTCTAAGATCGAGATGTGGGAGAGCCTAAAAAAGGAGTTGAAGGACCAGTTTTTGCCTTGTAATACGTCATGGGTTGCAAGGGAGTCCCTGAAGAAGTTGAAGCAAAATGGCACAGTACATGACTATGTGGAGGAATTCAGTTCCTTGATGCTTGACATCCAGAATATGTCGGATGAGGACAAGCTTTTCAACTTCCTTTCTAGTCTACAACCCTAGGCTCAACTCGAGCTTAGAAGGCAAGGTGTGAAGGACCTACATTTTGCAATGGTTGTGGCTAATGGTTTAGTTGATTTTTGGATCAACAAGTCCTCTGATTTAGAAGCTGGGAAGCAGTCCAAGGATAAGGCCAAAAAGAAGAAGGAGGGCAAGAGGGGTAAGTACGATGGTGGCGGCAAGGATAAAGGCACAGTCGTCTACCAAGAACAAGATAAAGGCAAGTCTAACTTTGGTTGTTTCATTTATAATGGACCACGCGAGGCGAATGAGTGTCCAAAGAGGGAGAAGTTAAGTGCCATAGTTGCTGACGAGAGTGACAGAAGCAGCATCTCAGATAATATTGGCACCTCTCGGGTCAATTGTCTTTAGTTGCTGAGTGTCGTGCAAGCTGGACATGCCCCGTAATTTGGCCTGATGTATGAGAAGATTGGGCTCAGTAATAAGGAGTTGATGGCGATGGATGACACGGGTGCTACCCACAACTTCGTTGCTAAGAGGATGGTGGAGTCATTGGGTCTAAAAGTCACCAAAACTGGAAGTCGAATGAAGGCAGTCAACTTAGCAGCTCAGGAGGTGCTTGACATGGCATTAGGTGTGGAGGTAACTATTGGTACTTAGTTTGGTAAACTTAAATTCACTGTGGTGCCTTTAGATGATTTTGATATAATACTAGAGTTGATTTCTTTGTAAGTGCAAAAGTTGCTCTGTTGGCTCACTCGGGTGGTCTCATGAGCATGGATGAGGATCATCCATGTTATGTTTCTGAAATATTCACTCCCTCTTCCAGTATTGTGGGAAGTTGGGTAGTATGCTATTAGCTATGAAGGTGGAGCGTGGTTTGAAGAAGGGAGCAGTCACCTACCTTGTAGCTTTGATGGAGATTAAAGAAGCCGTTGTTGCGGAGGTGCCTAATAGTGTTGCAAATCTGTTGGGTGAGTTCAATGATGTGATTCCTCTCGAACTCCCCAAGTGTGTTCTCCTGAGGTATGCCACTGACCACAAGATCAATTCGGTGCCTGGTTCCAAACCACCAACACAAGCTCCGTACCGTACGAGTTTGCTAGAGTAAACAGAACTAAGGAAGTAGTTGACGAAGTTTCTGGATGTACGCCTAATTCAACCTTCCAAAGAGCCATATGGTGCCCTAGTATTGTTTTAGAAGAAACACGATGACTCCCTACAGATGTGTGTAGATTATAGGGCATTAAACAAAGTAATAGTGAAGAACAAGTATTCTATTCCATTGATTGCTGACTTGTTCGATAGACTGGGTAGAGCCTCATATTTCACCAAGCTGGATATGCGGTTTGGATATTAGCAGGTCAAATTACTAAAGGAGATGAAGGGAAAATGACATGCATCACTTGCTATAGGTCTTACAAATTTCTAGTGATGTCATTCGGTTGGCTAATGCCCCTGCTACTTTCTGTAATTTGATGAATCATGTATTTCATGACTTCATCGATCATTTTGTGGTCATTTGTCTTGATGATATTATTGTATATAGTGAGTCCCTAAAGGATCACTTGTCCCACCAGAGGTTGGTGTTGTCCAGGTTGAGAGAGCACAAATTATATGTAAAGAAAAAAAAGTGTGAGTTTGCTCAGTGACAAATTATGTTATTTGGGTATAAGGCAAGTCAAGGGCACGTAAAAATGGATCAGAGAAAAGTCCAGGCAATAATGGAGTGGTAACCCCCTACTACAGGAAGTTCGTGTAGGGTTACTCCAAAAAGGTGGCCCCATCAATAGACTTGCTTAAAAGGGTAGACCATAGAGGTGGACCACTAATTGTTAAGAAGCCTTTGACAAGTTGAAGGTAGCAGTGTCCACGGAGTTGGTCCTGAGGTTGCCAAACTTCGAGTTGCCTTTTTTTGTACTGATTGACGTCCCAGAAAAAGCCATTGGAGGGGTGTTGGTGCAAGAAGACCACCCTATCGCCTATGAGAGCTAGAAACTCAATAAAGCAGAGCGGTAGTACTTGGCTCATAAGAAGGAAATGCTTGTAGTGGTGCATTGTCTTTGCACTTGGAGGGTGTACTTGGTAGGTACCAGCTTCATGGTTCAGACTGACAATGTGGTAAACACATTCTTTCACACTCAGAAAAAGCTTTTTGCACGATAACCTCAATGGTTGGAGTTCTTGTTTGAGTATGATTTCACGTGGGTAAGGATGGGCGACAGGTAGTGTGTACAAAAGGCAGGGTTGTAGTCAACACGAGCTTGTATCTCACACTTACTAGGAATTCCTCAATGAAGAGCAACAATTGTAATGATCTGTCCCCATCATGACAAAATTTCAAGGATTACCCAGGCCCATCGACCAAGGCTATGGACCAATTGAATACATCGTTGTAGCAGTTAGGCGGCTTAGAAAATCGAAGGGCATCATAGACCTATTATTGCCTCAAACTTCCTTGGCCTAGAAAGCCATAGTCCCTCTAAGAAGCTGGCCACAGAGGATCACCTCTGCATAGATAGTTAGCAGGCTGAGGTCTTGTTCGTTAACGGAATTAACTAGACAAATCGCTCCTCCAACTAAGAACGGCCATGCCCCACCACCCATAGAATCAAGAAAGAGCTCTCAATCTATCGATCCTTACTATGTCTGGACCTGGTAAGTTTCCCCGTGTCGAGTCAAATTGATCCGCAGGCTCCACTCCTGGTGGTGCCCTTCCGTCAATTCCTCTAAGTTACAGCCTTGCGACCATACTCCCCTTGGAACCCAAAGACTTTGATTTTTCATAAGGCACTAGTGGAGTGCTAAAATCAACTTCTACAAATCCCTAGTTGGCATCGTTTATGGTTGAGACTATAATGGTATTTGATCATCTTTGACCTCCCAACTTTCATTCTTGATTAATGAAAACATCCTTGGCAAATGCTTTCGCAGTTGTTAGTCTTTCAGAAATCCAAGAATTTTACCTCTGACTATAAAATACGAATGCCCCGGACTGTCCCTGTGAATCATTACTCTAATCCTGAAGGCCAAAACAATAGGATCAAAATCCCATGATGTTATCCCATGCTAATGAATCTAGAGCATAAGCTTGCTTTGAGCACTCTAATTTCTTCAAGGTAACAGCACCGGAGGCACGACTAAGCCAATTAAGGCCAGAAGTGCATCGCCGATAGAAGGGACGAGGTAAAAGGTGCACACCAAAAGACAAACCGATCGACCCATCCCAAGGTCCAATTACGAGTTTTTTAACTGCAACAACTTAAATATATATTATTGGAGTTGGAATTGCTGTGGCTGCTGGCCCTGGACTCGCCCTCCAATGGATCCTCGTTAAGGGATTTAGATTGTACTCCTTCCAATTACTAGACTCGTAAGAGCACAGTATTGTTATTTATTGTCACTACCTCCCCGTGTCAGGATTGGATATATTGCATGCCTACTGCCTTCCTTGGATGTGGCAGCCGTTTCTCAGGCTCCCTCTCTATAATTGAACACCCTAATTCCCATTACTTGTTACCACTATGGTAGGTGTCACAAGGCTAATTTTCTCACTCAAAATTTTGCCTTATGATGGCACTAAGTCACACTTAGTCTCAGCCAACTGCACACACAAGGATTTCACAATGGAACTTTGTAAGTAGGCACACAACTCACACACTCAAAAGAGACATAAGAGCATATACAGGAACCTTTCCCAACCTTTATTACTTTAACTTAAAGTAATAAAAAGGAACAGCCACTGACCTCTCGACAGTGTTTCACTCTTTCTCGCTCAATGATTTCTCTCTTACTGAGTACAAATGACAAACCCATAGGGTCTATATATAGCTGACACCCCTAGCTATCAACGGCTTGGAGATAAACATTATCCCCCCACGATCTCTATCATGGCTGATCATCCTCATCTTCCCATGATCTTATCCATGACTTGTTCTTGATAAACCTTATCTCCCACGATCATCCATCACTCGATCTCGATAAGCCTTACCTACCCATGATCCGTGGCGATGGGCGATCAGATGAGCATTATCCAAGTGCTCGGCCTACTAGATTAAGCCACACTCACATGTCCCCATGTTCTACACGTCGTAGGAGAGTTGGTGCCATGCAGTGCCATGCAATGCCATGCAGACTTGGCCAAGACCCAGTCTCATGTTTTGGGCTTCTTAGCCCAAGCCTATAGCCCATCTGATGGAGGCCACGAACATGTAGCTTAGCATATTTTGTCCAGCCCCAACCTTGGTCCACACTGGGACCCACATGTAGGCTCTTTCCTACGCTAACCCTCTCTGCTTTCATCTTGCCTCAAGGAGTGCCCAGCCACTCCAAAATCCAATGCTAAGAATTGGTGTAAGGTGCCACTAACTCCAGCATGCTAAGTGTTCAAGGGACTAACAAACCACCCCTACTTGTTGAAGCCAACATCCTCATTGGTAGGGTTGAAAGGTAGTCTTCCACCTGCTTCTCAAACTGCCAAAGAGTCACATCTTTTTCCTAGCTTACCTCGCTGTCTGGGGCATTCTTCCATTTTACCAAGTACTCAAACCGCCTATTCTTCTTATTTTGTTCATGCGTTTGGTGGTCCAGGATTCTCTTTACTTTATGCTGGAACTCAGTTCTGGTTGAAGGCGGTGCATGCCGGGCTTGTTTCCTTGAAGGCTCATTAACCGCTTCCTTGCATAAGGGTTTAAAGAAGCTCATATGGAAGGTTGGATATACCTTCAATCTTTTTGGAAATTCCACTGTGAAGGGACCGTCATACTTTGGAACCAACCCACGATGCATTGACTTGCTTTTGATCTCCATCCAAATTTGGGGAGTAAGTTTATATTCGAGCGAGCAAGGAGTATACTTTTGTTGTTCAACTTTTTGCCTTTTATCCTCTTGCAAGCAAGAAGTCTACTTTTGTTGTTGTTGCCGTCTCGCCTTTTATTCTCGGTCTGGCAAGGAGTACACTTTTGCTGTTGTAGTTGTCGTCTTTTATACTCTTGCAGGTAAGGAGTCTACTTTTGTTGTTGTTGCTGTCTTGCCTTTTATGCTAGTGCGGGCTAGGTGTCTACTTTGATGTTGTTGCCGTCTCGCTTTTTATATTCATGCAAGCAAAGAGCATACTTTTGTTGTTGTACTTTTCACCTTTTATACTTTTACAGGCAAGGAGTCTGATTTTGTTGTTGTTGCCATCTCGCCTTTTATACTTGTGCAGGTAGGGAGTCTGGTTTTGTTGCTGCTATCGTCTTGCCATTTATACTTGTACAGGTAAGGAGTGTACTTTTGTTGTTGTACAGTTTGCTTTTTATACTCTTGCGAGCAAGGAGTCTACTTTTGTTGTTCTTATAGTCTTGCCTTTTATGCTCGTGTGCGCAAGGGGTCTGGTTTTGTTGTTGTTACAATCTCGCCTTTTATACTAATGCATGCAAGGTGTATGCTTTGCTATTGCCATGTCGCCTTTTCTACTCAAGCTGGCAGCGAGTATGCTTTTCTTGTTGTTGCTATCTCGCCTTTTATACTCGTACGGGCGAGGAGTCTGGTTTTTTTGTTGTTGCCATATTGCCATTTATTCTCGTGCGAGCAAATAGGATGCTTTATTGCTGCCGTCTCGCCTTTCATACTATTGTCGGTAAGGAGTCTAAGTTTGTTGTTGTTGCTGTCTAGGCTTTTAACTCGTGCGGGCTAGGAGCCTATTTTATTGTTGTCATTGTCTTTCCTTTTATACTTGTGCAAGAAAGCAGTATACCTTCGTTGTTGTACTTTTTGCCTTTTATACTCTTGCAGGCAAGGAGTCTACTTTTGTTGGTGTTGTTGTCTCGACTTTCATATTTGTGCGGGTAAGGAGTCTGATTTTATTGTTGTACTTGTCGCCTTCTTTACTCCTGCTGGCAAAGAGTCTGTTTTTACTGTTGTTGCCATCTCGCCTTTTATTCATGTGTGGGTTAAGAGTCTGCTTTGCTTTTGTTTTCGTCTCACCTTTTGTACTCATGCAGGCATTGAGTATGCTTCTGTTGTTGGACTTATTATCTTTTATACTCTTGTGGGCAAGGAGTTTGCTTTTATTGTTGCTGCTGTCTCGCCTTTTATACTCGTGCGGGCATGGATACTAGTTTTGTTGTTGTTACCGACTCGCCTTTTAGACTCATGCTGGTAAGGAGTATGCTTTTGTTGTTGGTACCATCTCGCCTTTTATTCTTGTACCGTCTCGTCTTTTATACTTGCGCAGGCAAGGAGTCTAGTTTTGTTGTTGTTACTGTCTCGCCTTTTATACTTGTGCGGGTAAGGTGCATGCTTTGTTGTTGATGTCTCGCCTTTTATTCTGTTGTGGGCAAGGAGTATGCTTCATTGTTGCTGTCTCCCCTTTTATAGTCATGTGTGCAAGGATTATGATTTTGTTGTTGTTGCCATCTTGCCTTTTATACTCACATGGGCAAAGAATCTGTTTCTGTTGTAGTTGTCCTATCGCCTTTTATACTCAGTCGGGTGAGGAGTATACTTTTGTTGTTGTACTTATCATCTTTTATACTTTTGCAGGCAAGGAGTCTGCTTTTGTTGTTGTTGCCATCTTGCCTTTTATACTCTTGCAGGCTTGGTGTTTGCTTTGCTGTTGTTGTCGTCTCACATTTTATACTCGTACGGGCAAAGAGCATACTTTTATTGTTGTACTTTTCGCCTTTTATACTCTTACGGGCAAAAAGTCTGCTTTTGTTGTTATTGCTATCTCGCCTTTTATACCCGTGCAGGCAGGAAGTTTAGATTTGTTGTTGTTATCATCTTGCCTTTTATACTTGTGCAGGCAAAGAGTGTACTTTTATTGTTATACTTCTTGCTTTTTATACTCTTGCAGGCAGGGAGTCTGCTTTCGTTGTTGTTGCTGTCTCGCCTTTTATACTCATGCGGGTAAGGAGTATGCTTTACTGTTGCCGTGTCACCTTTTATACTCATGTTGGCAGCAAGTATGCTTTTATTGTTGTTGTAGTCTCGCCTTTTATACTCCTGCGGGTAACGAGTATGTTTTACTGTTGTCGTGTCGCCTTTTATACTCATGTTGGTAGCAAGTATGCTTTTATTGTTGTTGTAGTCTCGCCTTTTATAATCGTACGGGAAGGGAGCTTGGTTTTGTTGTTGTTAATGTGCTGCTTTTTATTCTTGTGTGGGCAAGCAGCATGCTTTGTAGTTGGCGTCATGCTGTTTATACTAGTGCAGGCAAAGAGTATGCTTTATTGTTGCTATCTCATCTTTTATACTCATGTGGGCAAAGAATCTACTTTTGTTGTTGGTGCCATTTAGCCTTTTCACTTGTGCAGGCTAAGAGTCTGTTTTGCTGTGGTTACTATCTCTCCTTTTCTAATCATGCAGGCAAGGAGTATACTTTAGTTGTTTTACTTTTTCCCTTTTATGCTCTTGCAGGCAAGGAGTCTACTTTTGCTGCTGTTGCCGTGTCAACTTTTATGCTCGTGCAGACAAAGAGTCTGGTTTTGTTGTTGTACTTGTCGCCTTTTTTACTCTTGTGGGCAAAGAGTCTAATTTTACTGTTGTTGTTGTCTCGCCTTTTACACTCGTGAAGTTTATGCTATTGTTCCCGTCTTGCCTTTCATACTTATATGGGCATTAAGTATGCTTTTGTTGTTGGACTTTTACCTTTTATACTATTGCGGTCAACGAGTCTGCTTTAGTTATTGTTGCTGTATCGCTTTTTATACTCGTGCTGGCAAGGATACTAGTTTTGTTGTTGTTACCGACTCGCCTTTTATACTCATGCGGGAAAAGACTAAGCTTTGCTAATGCCGTCTCACCTTTTATACTCGTGCAAGTAAGGAGCATGCTTTGTTGTTGCCGCCTCACCTTTTATACTTGTGCATGCAAGGAGTATGCATTTGTTGTTGTTGTCGTCTCGCCTTTTACACTCACAGTACTGAGGAGTCTACTTTTGTTGCAGTTGTCATCTGGCTTTTTCTAGTCCTACAGATAAGGAGCATGCTTTATTGTTGTTGTCTCACCTTTTATACTTGTGCGAGCAAGGAGTATGCAGTTGTTCTTGTCATCTCACCTTTTATACTCAAGCGGGCAAGGGGACTGGTTTTGTTGTTGTTGCTGACTCGCGTTTTATATTTGTGCTGGCTAAGAGCATGCTTTGTTGTTGCCGTCTTGGATTTTACACTCGTGCAACCAAGGAGTTTGCTTTGTTATTGCCGTTTTGCCGTTTATACTCAAGTGAGTAAGGAGTATGCTTTGTTGTTGTCGTCTCGCCTTCCATACTCTTGCGAGCCAGGAGTCAACCTTTGTTGTTGTTGTCGTTTTGGCTTTTATGCTTGTGAGGGATAGGTGTCTGCGTAGCTATTGTTACAATCTCCCATTCTATACTCATGCAGGCAAGGAGTATACATTTATATTTGTGCTTTTCACTTTTTATATTCTTCCAGGCAAGGAGTCCACTTTTGTTGTTGTTACAGTATAACATTTTATACTTGTGCGGGCTAGTAGCCTACATTGTTGTTGTCACCATCTTGCTTTTATACTCGTCCGGGCAAGGATTATACTTTTATTTTTGCACTTTTGCCTTTTATATCCTTGCAAGCAAAGAGTATACTTTTACTGTTGTTGTCGTCTCATCTTTTATACGCGTACGGGCAAGGAGTCTGCTTTGTTATTGTTGTCATCTTGCCTTTTAGACTCGTGCGGGCAAGTAGCATGCTTTATTGTTACTGTCTCGTCCTTTATACTCATATGAGCAAGGAGCGTGCTTTGTTGCCATCGCCTCACCTTTTATACTCTTGTGGATAAGGAGTCTGCTTTTACTGTTATTGTCGTTTTGTCTTTTACACTCATGAGGGCTAGGCGTCTGCTTTGTTATTGTTCCCGTCTCGCCATTTATACTTGCACGGGTAAGGAGTATGCTTTTGTTTTTTTGCTTTTCACCTTTTATATTATTGCGGGCAAGGAGTCGACTGTTGCTGCTGTTGTTGTCTCTCATTTCACACCTATACGGGCAAGGAGTCTAGTCTTGTTATGGTTACCGTCTTGCCTTTTATTCTCGCATGGGTAAGCACCACACTTTGTAGTTTCCAAGTCGCCTTTATACTTGTGCGAGCGGGGAGTATGCTTTGCTATTGTCGTCTAGCCTTTTATACTCTTACGGGAAAGGAGTCTGCTTTTGTTGTTGTTGCTGTCTCGCCTTTTATACTCGTGTGGGTTAGATGTCTGCTTTGCGGTTGTTGCCGTCTAGCCTTTTACACTCGCTCAGGCAAGGAGTATACTTTTTGTTGTCTTACCTTTCGTATTTTATAATATTGCCGGCAAGGAGTCCGCTTTTATTCTTGTTGTCGTCTCGCCTTTTGTACTCGTGCGGGCAGGGAGTTTGGTTTTGTTGTTGTTGTCGTTATGCCTTTCATACTCATGTGGGCAAGGAGTATACTTTTGTCACTGTACTTTTTGCTTTTTATACTCTTGCGGGCGAGGAGTCAGAATTTGTAGATGTTGTTGCTATGTTTCCTTTTATACTCGTGCAAGTAAGGAGTCTGGTTTTGTTGTTGTTGTCGTCTTGCCTTTTATACTTATGTGGCCATGCGGTATAATTTTGTTGGCCCACTTTTTGCCTTTTACACTCTTGCAGACAACGAGTCTACTTTTGTTGTTGTTGCTGTCTTGCCTTCTACACTTGTGTAGGCAAACAGCCTGGTTTTATTCTTGTTTCTGTCTCACCTTTTATACTTATGCAGGCAAAGTGTAGGATTTGCTGTTGACGTCACACTTTTTATACTTGAACGGGCAAGGGGTATGCTTTTGTTGTTGTTGTTGCTGTTTTTATTTACACACGTACGGTAAGGAGTCTGGTGTTGTTGTTGTTGCCGTGTTGCCTTTTATACTCGTGCGGGCAACCAACATGCTTTGTTGTTGCCGTCTCGCCTTTTCTACTCGTGCAGGCAAGGAATATGCTTCATTGTTGCCGTATCGCCTTTTATACTCTTCTGGAAAACGGAGTCTACTTTTGTTGTTGTAGTTGTCTAACCTTTTGTACTAGGTTAGGCAAGGAATATTTTGTTATTGTACTTGTCGTCTTTTATGCTCTTACAGGAAAGGAGTCTATTTTTGTTATTGTTGCTATCTAGCCTTTTAAATTGTGCGGGCTCGGAGTTTGATTTGTTGTTGTTACCCCCTCGCCTTTTATACTGTGCAGGCATGGAGTATACTTTTGTTGCGGCACTTTTTACCTTTTATACTCTTGCAGCCAAGGAGTCTGCTTTTGTTGTTGTTGTCGTCTCGCCTTTTATACTCATGCGGGCAGGGACTCTAGTTTTGTTGTTGTTGTTGTCTCACCTTTTAAACTTGTGTGGGTAGGAAGTATGGTTTTGTTGTTGCTGTTGGCTCGCATTTTATGCCCCTGCGGGCAAGGAGCATGCTCTATTGTTACTATCCCGCTTTTTATGCTCGTGCGAGAAAGGAGTATGAGTTGTTGTTGTCATTTCGTCTTTTATACTCATGCAGGCAAGGAGTACACATTTGATGTTGTATTTTTCACCTTTAAACTCTTGTGAACAAGTAGTCTGCTTTTGTTGTTGTTGGTGTCTTGCTTTTTATACTTGTGCGGGCAAGGAGTCTGGTTTTGCTGCTGTTGCTGTCTTGCCTTTTATACTCATGCGAGCAAGGAGTATGCTTTGCTGTTGTCGTCTTGCCTTTTATACTCATGCAGGTAGGAAGTATGCTTTTGTTGTTATTGTCATCTCGCCTTTAACACTCGTATGGGCAAGGAGTCTGGTTTTGTTGTTGTTGCCTTGTCGCCTTTTATACTCGTGCGGGCAAGCAGTATGCTTTGTTTTTGTCGTCTTACCTTTTATACTCTTGTAAGCAAGGAATCTGTCTTTCTTGTTATTATCGTTTAGCCTTTTAACTCGCGCATGCTAGGAGCCTGCTTGCTGTTGTCACTGTCTGGCCTTTTATTCTCGCGCAAGCAATGTGTATACTTTTGTTATTGTACTTTCTGTTGTTTGTATTGTTGCTGGTAAAAAGTCTACTTTTGTTGTTCTTGCCGTATAACCTTTTATCATCGTGCGGGCAAGGTGTCTGGTTTTCTTCTTGTTGCTGTCTCATCTTTTATACTCATGCAGGCAAGGATTATCCTTTGCTGCTGCTGTCTCTCTTTTATACTCATGTTGGCAGGGAGTGTGTATTTATTGCTGCTATCGTCTCGCCTTTGGTACTCGTATAGTCGAGGAGTCTGGTTTTGTTCTTGTTATCGTGTCACATTTTATTCTCGTGTGGGCAAGCAGCATGCTTTGTTGATGCCATCTCGCCTATTATACTCGTGTGGGCAAGGAGTCTACCTTTGTTGTTGATGGCGTCTGGCCTTTTAACTTATGCAGGCTAGGAGTCTGCTTTGCTCTTGTTATCGTGTCACCTTTTATATTTGTGTTGGCATAGAGTATGCTTTTTTTTGTTTACTTTTTGCCTTTTATACTCTTGGGGGCAATGAGTCTACTTTTGCCATTGTTGTCGTCTCAGCTTTAATCCTCGTGCGGGCAAGTGGGCTGGTTTTGCTGTTGTTCTTGTCACTTTTTTTACTCCTGCAGGAAAAGAGTCTACTTTTGCTGTTGTTGTCATTTCGCCTTTTATCCTCGTGTGCATATGGAGTTTGGTTTTGCTGTTGTTGTTCTCTTGCCTCTCATACTCATGCGGGGAAGTATTATGATTTTCTGTTGCTGTCTCTCTTTTATACTCATGCTAGTAGGGAGTGTACTTTTATTGTTACTATCGTCTAGTCTTTAATACTCGTACGGTCGAGGAGTCTGGTTTTGTTCTTGTTGTCGTGTCACCTTTTATTCTCGTTCAGGTAAGTAGCATGCTTTGTTGATGCCATCTCGCCTTTTATACTTGTGTGGGCAAGGAGTCTGCCTTTGTTGTTGCTGGCGTCTACCCTTTTAACTCGTGCAGGCTAGGAGTCTGCTTTGCTGTTGTTATCGTCTTGCCTTTTATATTCGTGTTGGCAAGGAGTATGCTTTTCTTGTTGTACTTTTCGGCTTTTATACTCTTGAGGGCAAAGAGTCTACTTTTGCTGTTGTTGCCATCCCGCCTTTAATGCTCGTGCAGGAAAGTGTTCTAGTTTTGCTGTTGTTCTTGTCGCTTTTTTTACTCTTGAGGGAAAAGAATCTACTTTTGCTGTTGTTGTCGTCGCGCCTTTTATCCTCGTGTGGATAGGGAGTTTGGTTTTGTTGTTGTTGTTGTCTTGCCTCTCGTACTTGTGCTGGAAAGTAATATGCTTTGCTGTTACTGTCTCTCTTTTATACTCGTGCTAGTAGGGAGTGTACTTTTATTGTTGCTATCGTCTCACCTTTTATACTCGTACGGTTGAGGAGTATGGTATTGTTCTTGTTGCCATGTCACCTTTTATTCTCGTTCGGGCAAGTAGCATACTTTGTTGATGCCATCTCGCCTTTTATACTTGTATAACCTGCCTTTGTTGTTGTTGGCATCTAGCCTTTTATGCCGTGCAAGCTAGGAGTCTACTTTGCTGGTGTTATTGTCTTGCCTTTTATATTCATGCGGGCAAGGAGTATGCTTTTGTTGTTGTACTTTTCACCTTTTATACTCTTGAGGGCAAAGAGTCTACTTTTGTTGTTGTTGCCATCTCACTTTTAATGCTCATGGGGGAAAGTGGGCTGGTTTTGTTGTTGTACTTGTTTCCTTTTTTGCGTTTGCTGGCAAAGAGTTTGCTTTTGCTGTTGTTGTTGGCTGGCCTTTTATCCTCTTGTGGATAGGGATTTTGGTTTTGTTGTTGTCGTCGTCTTGCCTCTACTACTCGTGTGGGGAAGGAGTATATTTTTATTGCCCTACTTTTCGCCTTTTGTACTCTTACGGACAAGGAATCTACACTTGTAGATGTTGTTGTCTTGCCTTTATACTCATGCAGGCAAGGAGACAGGTTTTGTTATTGTTGCCGTGTTCCCTTTTATACTTGTGCGGGCTAGGAATATAATTTTGTTATTGTACTTTTGACTTTTACACTCTTGCGTACAAGGAGTCTACTTTTGATGCTGTTGTTGTCTTACCTTTTACACTTATGTGGGCAAAGAGTCTGATTTTGTTACTGTTACCATCTTGTCATTTATAGAGCATGCTTTGCTATTGACGTCTCGCCTTTTATACTCGTGTAGATAGGGAGTAGGCTTTTGTTGTTGTCGTCGTCTCACCTTTAATACCCATACGAGTAAGGAGTCTGGTTTTGTTGTTGTTGATGTGTTGCCTTTTGTACTTGTGCGGGCAAGCAGCATGCTATGTTGTTGTTGTCTCGCCTTTTATACTTGTACGAGCAAGGAGTGTGCTTTGTTGTTGCCGTATCATCTTTTATACTCTTGCAGAAAAGGAGTTTGCTTTTGTTGGTGTTGCCGTCTAACCTTTTATCCTTGGTGGGGCAAGGAGTATACTTTTATTGTTGCATTTGTCATCTTTTATACTCTTACAGGAAAGGAGTCGGCTTTTATTACTGTTGCAGTCTAGCCTTTTAACTCGTGCGGCCTAGGAGTCTGCTTTGCTGTTGTTACCATCTTGCCTTTTATACTCATGTGGGCAAGGAGTATATTTTTGTTGTACTTTTCACCTTTTAGACTTTTTTGGGCAATGAGTCTACTTTTGTTGTTGTTGTCGTCTCACCTTTGACAATTGCGGGGGTAAAGAGTTTGGTTTTGTTGCTGTTGTCCTCTCACCTTTTATAGCTGTGTAAACAAAGAGTCTGGTTTTCTCGCTGTTGCTGACTCGCCTTTTATGCTTGTGCGGGCAAGGAGCAAACTCTGTTGCTACCGTCTCACTTTTTATGCTCATGCGAGCGAGGAGTATGCTTTGTTGTTGCCGTCTCACCTTTTATACTTGTGTAGGTAAGGAGTATGCTTCTGTTGTTGCACTTTTCACCTTTAAACTCTTGCGGAAATGCAGTCTGCATTTGTTGTTGTTGCTATCTCGGCTTTTATACTTGTGCGGGCAAGGAGTTTGGTTTTACTGTTGTTGCCGTCTTGCCTTTCATACTCGTGCGGGCATGGACTCTAGTTTTGTTGTTATTGTCGTGTCACCTTTTAAACTCGTGCAGGCTGCATGCTTTGTTGTTGTTGTTTTCCCTTTTATACTCTTATAGGCAAGGAATCTACTTTTGTTGTTGTTGTCATCTAGCTTTTTCACTCGTGCGGGCTAGGAGTCTACCTTGCTATTGTTACTATATGTCCTTTTAGTCTCGTGTGGGCAAGGTGTATGCTTTTATTATTGTACTTTTTGCCATTTGTACTCTTGCCGGTAAGGGGTCAACTTTTGCTGTTGTTGTCGTCTCACCTTTTATGCTCGTGTGGGCAAGGTGTCTAGTTTTCTTGTTCTAGATGTCTGGTCTTTTATACTCATGTAGGCAAGGAGTATGCTTTACTGTTGCCGTCTCGCCTTTTATACTCGTGCAAGCAGGGAGTATGTTTTTGTTGTTATTATCGTGTCACCTTTCATACTCGTACGGGCAAGGAGTCTAGTTTTGTTGTTGTTGCCTTGTCGCCTTTTACACTCGTGAGCGCAAGCAATGTGCCTTGTTGTTGCCATCACGCCTTTTATACTCTTGCAGGCAAAGAATCTGCTTTTGTTGTTGTTGTTGTCTAATCTTTTAACTCGTGTGGGCAGGGAGTTTGCTTTGTTGTTGTTACCGTTAGGTCTTTTATTCTCGTGCGGGCAAGGTGTATACTTTTGTTATTGTACTTTCTACCGTTTGTACTCTTGTGGGTAAAGAGTCTACTTTTACTGTGGTTGCCGTCTCACCTTTTTTGATTTCATAAGCAAGGTGTCTAGTTTTCTTATTTTTGTAGTCTCGTTTTTTATACTCATACGGGCTAGGATTATGCTTTGTTGTTGCTGTCTCGTCTTTTATACTGATGCCGACAAGGATTATGCTTTGTTGTTGTTGTCTCTCCTTTTATACTTGTGTTAGCAGGGAGTATGCTCTTATTGGTACTATCGTGTTGCCTTTTATACTCGCACGACCAAGGAGTCTGGATTTGCTGTTGTTGTCGTGTCGCCTTCTATTCTCGAGCGAGCAATTAGCATGCTTTGTTGATGCCATCTTGCCTTTTATACTTGTGTGGGCAAAGAGTCCACTTTTGTTGTTGTTGGCATCTAGCCTTTTAACTCATGCGAGCTAGGGTCTGCTTTGTTGTTATTCTCGTCTCGCCTTTTTTATTTATACGGGGAAGGAGTATACTTTTGTTGTTGTACTTTTTGCCTTTTATACTATTGCAGACAAAGAGTCTATTTCTACTGTTGTTGCCATCTCACCTTTTATGCTCATGTAGGCAAGTGGGTTGGTTTTGCTATTGTACTCGTCACCTTTTTTACTCTTGCAGGCAAAGAATCTACTTTTTCTGTTACTGTCGTCTCACATTTCATACTTGTCCAGGTTAAGAGTCTGCTTTGTTGCTGTTGTCGTCTTGCCATTTATACTGGTCCTGGCATGGAGTACAGTTTTGTTGTTTTATTTTTTGCCATTTATACTCTTGCAGGCAAGGAGTCTACATTTGTTGTTGTTGCCATCTCGCCTTTTATGCTCATGCAGGCAAGGATTCAAGTTTTACCATTGTTACCGACTTGACTTTTATACTTATATAGGTAAGGAGTATGCTTTGTTGTTGCCGTCTCGCCTTCTATACGCTTGCGGGCAAGGAGTATACTTTTGTTGTCGTTGTCATCTCGCCTTTTGTACTCATGAGGGCAAGGAGCTAGTTTTGTTGTTGCGCCAGCTCGCCTTTCATACTCGTGTTGGCAAGAGAATGCTTTGTTGTTGCCTCCACACTTTTTATGGTCGTGCGAGCAATGAGTATGTTTTGCTGTTGTCGTTTCGCCATTTATTGTTGTGTAGGCAAGGAGTATACTTTTTTCGTACTACTTTGCTGCTGTCTTGCCTTTTACACTTGTGCGAGCAAAGAGTCTGCTTTTGTTGTTGTTGTCGCCTCGCCTTTTATACTCATAAAGGTAAGGAGTATGCTTTGTTGTTCGCGTCATGCCTTTTATACTCATGTGGGTAGGGAGTACACTTTTATTGTTGTTGTCATCTCGCCTTTTATGCATGTATGGGTAAAGAGTCTGGTTTTGTTGTTGTTGCCATGTCGCCTTTTATACTTGTAGGGGTAAGGAGCATGTTTTTCGTTGCCGTCTCACCTTTTATACCCGTGTGAGCAAAAAGTATGCTTTGTTGTTGCCGTCTCGCCCTTTATACTCGTGCCAGTAAGGAGTATACTTTTGTTACTGTACTTTTTGCCTTTAAGCTTTTGCAAACAAGCAGTCTACTTTTGTTGTTGTTGTTGTCTAGCCTTTTATACTCGTGCCGACAATGAGTCTGGTTTTGTTGTTGTTGCTGTTTTGCCTTTTACACTCATGCGAGTAAGGAGTATGCTTTGTTGTTGTCGTCTCACCTTTTATACTCGTGTGGGAAGGGAGTATGCTTTTGTTGTTATCGTCGTCTCGCCTTTTATACTTGTACGGGCAAGGAGTCTGGATTTGTTGGTGTTCCCATGTCATCCTTTACACTCGTGTGGGCAAGCAGTATGCTTTGTTGTTGCTATCTCGGCTTTTACAGTCTTGTTGGCAAGGAATTTGCTTTTGTAGTTGTTGTAATCTAGCCTTTGAACTCATGCGCTCTAGGAGCCTACTTTGCTATTGGTACCATCTCACCTTCTAATCCCCTACGGGAAAGGTGTATACTTTTACTATTATACTTTTTGCCATTTATACTCTTGAAGGCAAAGAGTCTACTTTTGCTGTCGTTTCCGTCTCACCTTTTATGCTATCGCGGGCAAGGTGTCGGGTTTTGTTGTTGCTACCGTCTCATCTTTCATACTCATGCAAGCAACGGGCATGCTTTGTTGTTGTTGTCTTTCCTTTCGTACTCGTGCTAGCAGGAAGTATGCTTTTTTTGTTGCTGCCATCTCGCCTTTTATAATCGTACAGCCAAGGATTCAGGCTTTGTTGTTATTGCCCTGTCACTTTTTATTCTCGTGTAGGCGAACAGCACTCCTTGTTGTTGCTGTGTCGCCTTTTATACTCATGCGGGGAAGGAGTTTGCTTTTGTTTTGCTAGCATCTAGCCTTCTAACTAGTGCGGGCAAAGGAGTCTGCTTTTCTGTTGTTGTCGTGTCGCCTTTTCTACTCATGCAGGTAATGAGTATACTTTTTTTAAAGTGCTTTTCGCCTCTTATAGTCTGGCAGGCAAAGAGTACACTTTTACTTTGTTGTCGTCTGAACTTTTATGCTCGTGCGGGGAAATAGACTGGTTTTGTTGTTGTACTTGTTGCGTTTTTTGCTCTTACAGGCAAACAGTCTACTTTTGTTGTTGTTACTGTCTCGCCTTTTATATTCGTGTGGGTTAGGAGTTTGCTTTGCTGTTGTTGCCGTCTCGCCTTTTATACTAATGTTGGCAAGGAGCATACTTCTGTTGTTCTACTTTTTGCGATTTATACTCTTGCGGGCAAGGAGTCTGCTTTTGTTGTTGATGTTGTCTCTCCTTTTATACTCGTGTTGGCAATAATTCTTGTTTTGTTGTTGTTACCAACTCACCATTTATAGTCGTGCGGGCAAGGAGCATACTTTACTGTTGCCGTCTTGTCTTTTATGCTCGTATGAACAAGGAGTACGCTTTTGTTGTTGTTGTCATCTCGCCTTTTATACTCGTGCAGGCAAGGAGTCTACTTTTGTTGTTGTTGCTTGCTCGCTTTTAAACTCGTGCAGGCAAGGAACATGTTTTATTGTTGCCGTGGCGCCTTTTATGCTCACACAAGCAAAGAATATTCTTTGTTGTCACCGCCTCGCTCTTTATACTTGTGCAAGTAAAGAGTATGCTTTTGTTGTTGTTGTCGTCTCGCCTTTTATACTCGTGTGGGCAAGGAGTTTGGTTTTGTTGAAGTTATCGTCTCACCTTTTATACTCGTGCAGGCAAGAAGTATGTTTTTACTATTCGTGTCGTCTCGCCTTTTACCCTCGTGCGGGCAAGTAGTCTAGCTTTGTTGTTGTCACTTTCTTGACTTTCATGGTCGTGCGGGTAAGGAGAATGCTTTTGTTGTTGTTAGCAATTTGCCTTCTATACTTGTTTGGGCAAGGAGCCTATTTTTGTTATAGTTATCATCTTGCATTTTATACTAGTGTGGGCAAGGGGTATGCTTTACTGTTGCCATCTTGCCTTTTAAACTCATACGAGCAAGAAGTATGCTTTTGTTGTTGCAGCCGTCTCACATTTTATACTCGTTCGGGCAAGGGGTCTAGTTTTGTTGTTGCTGCCATCTCCTCTGTTATACTCGTACAAGCAAAGAGCATGCTTTTTTGTTATCTTCTTGCCTTTTACACATGTACGAGCAAGGAATATTCTTTGTTGTTGCGTTCTCGCCTTTTATACTCGTGCAAGTGAGGAGTATACTTTTTCTGTTGTACTCATCGCCTTTTACACTCTTGTGGGCAACTACTCTGCTTTTGTTAATGTTACTGTCTCGCCTTTTACACTCTTGCGAGTAAGGAGTCTAATTTTGTTGTTGTTACCGTATCGTGTTTTATACTCGTGCGTGTTAGGAGTCTGCTCTGCTGTTATTACCATCTTGCCTTTTACACTCTTGCGGTTGTACTTTTTGCCTTTCGTATTCTTGCAGGCAAGGAGTCTACGTTTGCTATTGTTACTGTCTTGACTTTTATACTCGTCCGAGTTACTGTCTTGACTTTTATACTCGTCCGAGCAAGGAGTCTGGTTTCGTTGTTATTGCCGTCTCGCCTTTTATACTCATGTGGACTAGGAGTCTACTTTGACGTTGTTGTCATCTTGCCTTTTATACTCGTGCGTGCAAGGAATCTACTTTATTGTTCTTACCATCTTGCCTTTTATACTCGTGTCGGCAAGGCATATGCTTTTATCATTGTACTTTTCACTTTTTATAATCTTTTGAGCAAGGAGTCTGATTTTGTTGTTGTTGTCATCGCACCTTTTATTTTCGTGCAGGCTAGGAGTCAGCGTTGCTGTTGTTGCCATCTTGCCTTTTATACTTGTTTGGGCAAAGAATACAGTTTTGTTGTTGTACTTTTTGCCTTTCATATTCTTGTAGGCGAGGAGTTTACTTTTGTTGTTGTTGTTTTCTTGCTTTTTATCCTCGTTCAAGTAAGGAGTTTATTTTTGTAGTTGTTATCGTCTCGCTATTCATACTCGTGCAGGTAGGGAGTATAATTTTGTTGTTGTACCTTTTGCCTTTTGTGCTCTTACAGGCAAGGAGTCAGGTTTTGTTGTTGTTGTCGTCTTGCTTTTTATGCTTGTGCAGGCAAGCAACATGATTTGTTGTTGTCGTCTCGCCTTTTATAGTTTTGCGGGTAAGGAGTCTGCTCTTGTTGTTATTACCGTCTCACCTTTTATAGTCGTGCAGCCTAGGCATCTACTTTGTTGTTGTTATTGTCTCACCTTTTATACTCGTGTGGGCAAACAGTCTGGTTTTGTTATTGTTACTGTCTCCCCTTTTTTAGTCATGTAGGCTAGGAGTCTACTTTGCTGTTGTTGCCACCTCACTTTCTGTACCCGTGGGGGGAAGGAGTATGCTTTTGTTGTTGTTGCTGTCTTGCCTTTTATGCTCGTATGAGCAAGGAGTTTGGTTTTGGTGTAGTCATTGTCTTGCATTTTATTTTTGTACTTTTTCTCTTTTGTATTCTTGCAGGCAAAGAGTCTACTTTTGTTGTTGTTACCGTCTCAACTTTTTTACTCATTAGGGCAAAGAGTTTAGTTTTGTTGTTGTTGCTGTCTCCAGTTTTATGCTCTTGCAAGCTAGGAGTATGCTTTGTTGTTATTGTCATCTCACCTTTTGTACTCGTTCAGGGAAGGAGTATGCTTTTGTTGTTGTTGCTATCTTGCCTTTTATGCTCGTACGGGCAAGGAGTCTGGTTTTTGTGTAGTCATCGTCTTGCCTTCTATACTCGTGCAAGCAAGAAGTATACTTTTATTGTTGTTGTCGTCATTTTTCCTTTTATACTCGTGCGGGTAAGGAGTCTAGTTTTATTGTTGTTGCCATCTCGCGTTTTATTCTCGTGCGAGTAAAGAGTATGCTTTGTTGTTCACATCTCGCCTTTATCCTCGTGCAGGCAAGAAGCCGTCTTTCCTTTTATACTCCCGCAAGCAAGGAGTACGCTTTTATTGTTATTGCCTTCTCGCCTTTTCCACTCGTACGGGCAAGGAGTCTGGGTTTGTTGTTGTTGTTACCTCGCTTTTTATACTCATGCGGGCAAGCATCATGCTTTGTTGTTACCGTCATCCCTTTTATAGTCATGCGGGTAAGGAGTAGGCCTTGTTTCTACCATCTTACCTTTTATACTCATGTGGGCATGCATCATGCTTTGTTCTTGTTGTCATCTCGCCTTTTATAGTCGTGCAAGGAATGAGTATGCTTTGTTATTACCGTCTCGCCTCTTATAGTCTAGCGGCGAGGACTGTACTTTTGTTGTTGTACTTGTCACCTTTATACTCTTACAGGCAAGGAGTTTGCTTTTGTTGTTGATGTCGTCTTGCCTTCTACACTTTTGTGTACAAAGCGTATACTTTTGTTTTTGCACTTTTCGCCCTTTACATTACTCTGGGCAAGGAGTCTACGTTCAATGCTGTTATCATCTCACCTTTTATAATCATGTGAGCAAGGAGTATGGTTTTGTTGTTGTTGTCGTTTTACCTTTTATACTAGGGTAGGTAAAGAGTATACTTTAGTTGTCGTACTTATTGCATTTTATACTCTTGCAGGCAGGGGGTCTGCTTTTATTGTTGTTGTTGTCTCACCTTCTATACTCCTACGGGGTAGGAGTCTGCTTTGCTGACATTATCGTCTTGCCTTTTACGATCATGCAAGCAAGGAGTATGCTTTTGTTGTTGTACTGTTTGCCTTTTATGCTCTTACGGGCAAGGAGTCTGCTTCAGTTATTGTTGCTATCTTGCCTTTAACACTCGCGTTGGCAAGGAGTCTGGTTTTGTTGTTGTTGTTGTTGTCTCGCCTTTTATAATCGTGCAGGTAAGGAGTATACCTTACGGTCGCTGTTGCCATCTCGTCTTTTATACTCATGCAACCAAGTAGTATGCTCTTGTTTTTATTACCGTCTCGCCATTTATACACGTACAGGAAAGCACTCTAGTTTTGTTGTTGTTGCCGTCTTCTCTTTTATATTTGTACGGGCGAGTGGCAGGCTTTTTTGTTGCCGTCTCGCCTTTTATATTCGCATGGGCAAAGAGTATGCTTTCCTACTGTCTCTCGCTTTTTGTACTCTTGAAAGGAAGGAGACTAATTTTGTTGTTGTTGTCGTCTCGCCTTTTACACCTGTGCAGGCTATAAGTTTACTTTGTTGTTGTTACTGTCTTGCCATTTGTACTCGTGCGGGCACGGAGCATACTTTTGTTATTGTAGTTTTTGCCTTTTATGCTCTTGTGGGCAAGGTGTCCACCCTTGTTCTTGTTATTGTCTCACCTTTTGTACTCTTGCAAGCTAGAAGTCTGCTTTACTGTTGTTGTCGCCCCGCCTTGTATACTCATGCAAGTAAGGGGTATACTATTGTGGTTGCATTTTTTGCGTTTTATACTCTTGCGAGTAAGGAGTTTGGTTTTACTGTTGTTGCTGTCTCACCTTTTATACTCGTATGGGTAAGGAGTCTGGTTTTGTTGTTGTTGCCATCCCATCTTTTATACTTGTGCGGGCAAGTAGCATCCGTTTACTATTGCACTTTTTACCTTTTATACTCTTGTAGGCAAGGAGTCTTGTTTTATTGTTATTGTCGTCTAGCCTTTTATAATTGTGCGGGCAAGCAGCATGCTGTGTTGTTGTCGTCTTGCGTTTTTAACTGTTGCGTGTAAGGAGTTTGCTTTTGCTATTGTTGCTATCAATGCTATCTTTCCTTTTGTACTTGTGCAGGCACGGAGTCTGGTTCTGTTATTGTTGTCGTCTCTCCTTTTATACTCATGTGAGAAAGAAGCATACTTTGCTGTTGCCGACTCACCTTTTATACTCATGCGGGCAAGGAGTATACTTTGATATTTCTATCTCGCCTTTTATACTTGTGCGGGTAGGGAGCATGCTTTTTTGTTGTCGTCATCCCTTTTATAGTCATGCGGGTCAGGAGTGCGCCTTGTTGTTACTATCTTACCTTTTATACTCGTGTGGGCATGCATTATGCTTTGTTCTTGTTATCGTCTCGACTTTTATAGCGGTGCATGCGAGGAGTATGCTTCGTTGTTACCGTCTGGCCTTTTATAGTATGGTGGGCGAGGACTGTACTTTTGTTGTTGTACTAGTCGCCTTTATACTCTTACGGGCAATGAGTCTGCTTTTGTTGTTAATGTCGTCTTGCCTTCTACACTTTTATGGGCAAGGCGTATACTTTTGTTTTTACACTTTTCGCCCTTTATATTACTCTAGGCAAGGAGTCTACATTCACTACTATTATCGTCTAACCTTTTATACACATGTGAGCAAGGAGTTTGGTTCTGTTGTTGTTGTTGTCGTCTCACCTTTTATACTTAGGCAGGTAAAGAGTATACTTCTGTTGTTGTACTTGTCGCCTTTTATACTCTTGCAGACAGGGAGTTTGCTTTTGTTGTTGTTACGGTCTCGCCTTCTATACTCCTGTAGGGTAGGAGTCTACTTTGCTGATGTTGTCGTCTCACCTTTTATGCTCGTGCAAGCAAGGAGTATGCTTTTGTTGTGGTGCTGTTTGCCTTTTATGCTCCTGCGGGCAAGGAGTCTGCTTTTAGTTGTTGTTGCTACCTTGCCTTTTATACTCGCACCGACAAGGAGTCTGGTTTTGTTGTTATTGTTGTCCTGCCTTTTATACCTTACTGTTGTTGTTGCCATCTAGACTTTTATACTCGTGCAGGCAAGTAGTATGTTATTGTTTTTATTATCGTCTCGCCCTTTATACACGTACAAGCAAGGACTCTGGTTTTGTTATTGTTGCCATCTTGCCTTTTATATTTGTACGGGCGAGTGGCAGGCTTTGTTGTTGTCGTCCTGCCTTTTATACTCGTGTGGGCAAAGAGTATGCTTTCCTGCTGTCTCTCGCTTTTTGCACTCTTGAAAGGAAGGAGACTAATTTTTTTGTTGTTGTCGTCTCGCCTTTCACACCTGTGCAGGCTATAAGTTTGCTTTGCTGTTGTTACCGTCTCACCATTTGTACTCGTTCGGGCATGGAGTATACTTTTGTTATTGTAGAACATGCTTTGTTGTTGCTGTCTCGCCTTTTATGCTCATACGAGCAAGGAGTATACTTTTGTTGTTGTACATTTTTCCTTTTATACTCTTGCAGGCAAGGTGTCTACTCTTATTGTTGTTACTATCTTTCCTTTTATACCCGTGTAGGTAAGAACCTGGTTTTGTTGTTGTCGTTGTGTCGCCATTTATTCTTGTGTGGGTAAGGAATATGCCTTACTGTTGCCGTCTCTTCCTTCAGTTGTGTGAGCAAAGAGCCTAGTTTTGTTTCTGCTGCCAACTCGCCTTTTATACTCTTGTAAGCAAGAAGCAAGCTTTACTATTGTCGTCTCTCGTTTTATACTTGCATGGGCTAGGAGCGTGCTTTTGTTGTTGTTTCCATCTTGCCTTTTATACTC
This sequence comes from Carallia pectinifolia, assembly GCA_037832335.1. Lineage (NCBI taxonomy): Eukaryota > Viridiplantae > Streptophyta > Magnoliopsida > Malpighiales > Rhizophoraceae > Carallia > Carallia pectinifolia. The sequence continues at coordinate 29,710,465 of CM075454.1, forward strand.
TCACGGGCCTGGAGTCTGCATTTGTTGTGGTTGCTGTCTCGATTTTATGCTCGCACAGGCTAGGAGTATGCTTTGTTGTTGCTACTATTTTCCCTTTTATACTCGTGTGTGAAAAGAGTATACTTTTGTTGTTGTACTTTTTGCCTTTTGTACTCTAGCGGGCAAGGAGTCTACTTTTGCTGTTGTTGTCGTCTCACATTTTATCTTCGCGTAGGCAAGGACTCTGGTTTTGTTGTTCTTGTCGTCTTGCCCTTTATACTCCAACGGGCTAGGAGTATACTTTTGTTGTTGTGATTGTCGAATTTCATACTCTTGCGGGCTAGGAGTCTGCATTTGTTGTTTAGCCATTAAACTCGCATGGGCTACGAATATGTTTTGCTATTATTACCATCTCATCATTTATACTTGTGCGGGTAAGGAGTAAACTTTTGTTATTGTACCTTTTACCTTTATACTGATGTCTACAAAGAGTCTACTTTTGTTGTTGTTACTGTCTCGTTCTTATACCCGTGCGAGCAAGGTGTCTGATTTTGTTGTTGTTGCTGTCTTGCCTTTTATTCTTGTACACATAAGGAGTATGCTTTGCTATTGCTGTCTCACCTTTTATACTCGTGTGGGCAAGGAGTAGGCTTTGCTATTGCCGTCTCGCCTTTTTTACTCAAGCGAGTAAAGAGTATGCTTTTATTGTTCTTACCATCTCGCCTTTTACATTCGTTTGGGCAAGAAGTCTACATTTATTATTTTTACTGTCTTGCCTTTTATACTCGTACGGGTGAGGAGCATGCTTTGTTGTTGTTGTCTCGCTTTTTATACTCATGCGGGCAAGAAGTATACTTTTTTTGTTGTACATTTCGCCTTTTATATTCTTATGTCAAGGTGTCTGCTCTTGTTGTTGTTACTGTCTTGCCTTTTATACCCGTGTATGCAAGGAGCCTGGTTTTGCTACTGTTGTTGTCTCGCCATTTATTCTTGTGTGGTTAAGGAGTATGCTTTGCTATTGCTGTCTCGTCTTTCACTCGTGAGGGAAAGGAGTCTAGTTTTGTTGCTGCTGCCGACGGGCCTTTTATACTTGTAAAGGCAAGGAGTAAGCTTTGCTGTTGCTGTCTTACTTTTTATACTTGCATGGGCAAGGATTGTACCTTTGTTGTTGTTGTCGTCTTGCCTTTTATGCTCTCGTGGGCATAGAGTCTGCAGTTGTTGTTGTTGCTGTCTCACTTTTATGCTCGCACGGGCTTAGAGTATGCTTTGTTATTGTTACTGTCTCCCCTTTTATATTCGTACCGGCTAGGAGTATGTGTTTGTTGTTGTACTTTTTGCCTTTTATACCATTGTGAGCAAGGAGTATACTTTTGCTGTTGTTGCCGTCTCACCTTTTATCTTCATGCAGGTAAGGACTCTAGTTTTGTTGTTGTTGTCGTCCTGCCTTTTATACTCTAGCGTGCTAGGAGTATACTTTTGTTGCTGTGATTGTCTACTTTCATACTCTTGTGGGCAAGGAGTCTGCATTTGTTGTTTTTGTTGTCTAGCTTTTTAAACTAGCATGGACTACGAGTCTACTTTGCGGTTGTTACCATCTCGCCTTTTATACTCTTATCGGCAAAGAATTTGCTTTTGATATTGTTACTGTCTCGTCTTTTATACCCGTGCGGGTAAGGAGTCTGATTTTGTTGTTGTTGCTGTCTCGCCTTTTATTCTTGTGCAGGCAAGGAGTACACTTTGCTGTTGTCATCTCGCCTTTTATACTCGTGCAGACATGTTTTACTGTTGACATCTCGCCTTTTTTACCGGTGCGAGTAAAAAGTATGATTTTGCTGTTCTTACCATCTCCCCTTTTATACTCGTACGGGCGAGGAGTTTGCATTTATTGTTTTTGTTGTCTCACCCTTTATATTCGTGCAGGTGAGGATCATGCCCTGTTGTTGCTATCTCGCCTTTTATACTTGTATGGGCAAGGACGACATTTTTTTTGTTGTACATTCTGCCTTTTATAGTCTTGCGGGCAAGGTATCTGCCCTTGTTGTTGTTGTTGTCTCGTGTTTTATACTCGTGCAGGCAAGGAGTCTGGTTTTGTTCTTGTTGCCGTCTCGCCTTTTATTCTCATGCAGGTAAGCAGTATGCTTTGCTGTTGCTATCTCACCTTTTTACTTGTGCAGACAAGGAGTCTAGTTTTGTTGTTGTTACCTACTCGCCTTTATACTTGTGCGAGAATGAAATATGCTTTGTTGTTGCTGTCTCGCCTTTTATACTCCTGTGAGCAAGGAGCATGCTTTTGTTGTTGTTGTCGTCCTACCTTTTATACTCGTGTGGGCAAGGAGTCTAGTTTTCTTGTTGTTCCCTTCTCGCTTTTTCTGCTCGTGTGGGTAAGGAGCATACTTTGTTGTTGCCATCTTGCCTTCTATACTCGTGCGTGTAAAGAGTATGCTTTGTTGTTGCCGTCTCGCCTTTTATGCTATTGTGGGGAAGGAATATGCTTTGTTGTTGCGATATCCCATTTTATACTCGTGCGGGCCTGTTCCCTGATTTTGTCTAACAAGTCACTCTGCATTTGAGTGAGGGCAGCAACCGTCTCTTGCACTTGTCGACGACTTAGGGCATCCACCACCTAATTTTGCCTGCCTGGCTTGTGTTCCCAAGTGAAATTGTACTCAGCCAAGAACTCATGCCACTGTGCCTACCGTGCAGAAAGCTTCTTTTGAGTCTGAAAGAATGTGTTAGCCACATTGTCGGTCCGAATCAAGGACCGGGTATCCAGCAAATACACCCTCCAGGTGCGAAGGCAATGCACCACTACCAGCATCTCCTTCTCATGGGCTGAGTAACGCTGCTTTGCATCATCGTGGGCTGGTCCCAAAGTATGACGGTCCCTTCACAGCGGTAAAGAAAGTTGGCAATGTTGCATACAGGTTGTAGTTCCCAGAAAGGTTTAAGATGCATCCAACCTTCCACGTGAGTTTCTTGAAGCCGTTCCACGAGGAAGCGGGCGATGAGCCTCCAAGGAAACAAGCACGACGTGCTCCCCTACAATCAGAACTGAGTTCCAGTATGAAGTGGAGAGAATTCTAGACCACCAAATGCAGGGACAAAGTAAGAAGAATAGGCTGGTTGAGTACTTGGTGAAGTGGAAGAATGCCCCAGATAGTGAGGCGAGCTGGGAAAGAGATGTGACTCTATGGCAGTTCGAGAAGCAGGTGGAAAACTACCTATCAACCCTACCAACGAGGACGTTGGCTTCAACAGGTGGGGGTGGTTTGTTAGCCCCATGAACACTTGGCAGGCAGGAGTTGGCGGCACCTTGCGCCAATTCCTAGCATGGGACTTTGGAGTGGCTGGGCACTCCTTGAAGCAAGGTGAAAGCTGAGTGGGTCAGTGTAGGCACGAGCCTCCATGCGGATCCCAGTGTGGACCAGAACTTGGGTTGGACAAAGGATGCTGGGCTACATGTTCGTGGGCACCATCAGATGGGCCATGGACTTAGGCCAAGAGGCCCCAAACACACAGGACTGGGTCTTGGCCAAGTCTGCATGGCACTGCATGGCATTGCAAGGCACTGCGTGGCACCGAGTCTCCTATGACGTGTGGAAAGTGGGGATGTGCGGGTGTGGCTTTATCCGGTTGGCCGAGCATCAGGATAATACTCATCAGATCGTGCATGGGAAAGGATCATGGGTAGATAAAGCTTATCGAGATCAAGTGATGGATGATCGTGGGAGATAAGGCTTATCAGGATCAAGTCATGGATGAGATCGTGGGATGATGAGAGTTATCAGCCACGATAAAGATCGTGGGGAGATAATGTTTATCTCCAAGACCTAGAGAGCTGGGGGTGTCAGCTATATATAAACCCTACGGGTTGTCATTTGTACTCAGTGAAAGAGAAATCACTCAGAGAGAAAGAGTGAAACACTATTGAGAGTTCAGGTGATTGTTCCTTTGTATTACTTGAGTTAAGTAATAAAAGGTTGGGAAAGGTTCCCGTATATGCTCTTTTGTCTCTTTTGAGTGTGTGAGTTGTGTGCCTACTTATAAAGTTCCATTGTGCAATCTTTCTGTGTGTGCGGTTGGCTTAGACTAAGTGTGACTTAGTGCCATCACAAGGCGAAATTTTGGGTGAGAACCAAGGGCAGTTTGTTAGGTTTTCACCTGTCTCTTGCACTTGTCGGCGACTTAGGGCATCTGCCACCTGATTTTGCCTTCCTAGCTTGTGTTCCCAAGTAAAATCGTACTCAGCCAAGAACTCCTGCCACCGCGCCTGCCGTGCAGAAAGCTTCTTCTGAGTCTGAAAGAACGTGCTAGCCACATTGTCGGTCCTAACCATGAACCTGGTACCCAGCAAATACACCCTCCATGTGCGAAGGCAATGCACCACTGCCAACATCTCCTTCTCATGGGCTGAGTACCGCTGCTTTGCATCATTGAGTTTCGGCTCTCATAGGCAATTGGGTGGCCTTCTTGCACCAACACACCTCCAATGGCTTTGTCTGAGGCGTTAGTTAGCACACTGAAAGGAAACTCAAAATCAGGCAATCGCAGGATCGGCTCTGTGGACACTGCTGCCATCAACTTGTCAAAGGCTTCTTGGCAATTTGTGGTCCACCTCCAGGGTCTATGCTTCTTGAGTAAGTCTGTCAATGGGGTTACCTTTTTGGAGTAACCCTGCACGAACTTCCTGTAATAGTTAGACAAACTAAGAAAGGATTTCAACTCAGACACTTTGGTAGGGGCCTCCCACTCCACTATTGCCTGGACTTTTCTCTCGTCCATTTTAACTTGCCCTCCTATGCCCAAGGAACATTATCTCACGTCGAACGAACTCCCATTTTTCCTTTTTCACATATAATTGGTGCTTTCTCAACTTAGACAACACCAACCTCAGGTGGGACAAGTGATCCTCCAAGGACTCACTATGCACAACAATATCATCTAGATATACAACCGCAAAATGATCAATAAAGTCATGAAACACATCATTCATTAAATTACAGAAAGTAGCTGGGGCGTTAGTCAAACCGAATGGCATCACCAAGAATTCGTAGGAGCCATAGCGAGTGATCCACGTGGTTTTCCCCTCATCTCCTTCTGCAATCCTGACTTGCCAATATCCAGACTGCAGATCCAGCTTGGTTAAGTATGTGGCTCTCGCTAACCTGTCAAACAAGTTTTCTATCAATGGAATAGGGTACTTGCTCTTTACCGTTACCTTGTTCAGAACCCTGTAATCAACACACATCCACGGGGAGCCATCGTGTTTCCCTTAAAACAACACCGGGACACCATATGGCGCGTTGGAGGGCTGAATTAGGCCTACATCCAGCAACTCCGTCAACTGCTTCCTCTGTTTTGCCATGTATAGCAGACTCATGCGATATGGGGCTTGTGCTGCTGGTTTGGAATTGGGCAACAAATTGATCTTGTGGTCAGTGGCACGCCTTGGGGGAAGACACTTGGGGAGTTCAGGAGGCATCACGTCAATGAACTTTCCTAATAGATCCACTACACTATCAGGCACCTCCGTAACAATACCTTCTTTGATCTCCATCAAAGCCGCAAGGTAGGTGACTTCTCCCTTCTTCAGCCCATGCTTTACCCGCATAGCTAATAGCATACCACCGACTTCCCACCAAAACTGGAAGAGGGAGTGAACGTCCCAGAAATGAAACATGGATGATCCTCATGCATGATCATGAGACCACCCAAGTGAGGCAACAGAGCAACTTTTGCGCTCACAAAGAAATCAACCCAAGTATGATATCAAAATCATCTAACGGAACCACAGTAAAGTTAAGCTTACCAGACCAATTGCCCATAGTTACCTCCACTCCCAGTGTCGTGCCAAGCACCTCCCAGGCTACTGAGTTGACTGCCTTTATTCGACTCCCGGTCTTGGTGACTTTTAGACCTAGTAACTCTACCATCCTCTCAGCCACGAAGTTGTGGGTAGCACCCATATTAGCCATCACCACAACTCCTTACTACTGAGCTCGATCTTTGCACAGCACTCACTAGCTGCAGAGGATTGACACAAGAGGGGCCAACATCATCCGAGGGGCCACTCTCCTCAGCAAGTATGGCACTTAACTTCTCTCGCTTGTTGCACTCCTTGGCCCTGTGTCGTCCATTACATATGAAACAACCCGAGTTAGTTTTGCCTTTACCTTGTTCTTGGTAGAAGGCTTTGCTTTATCCTTGCGGCCATCATCGTGGTTATCCTTCTTGCCTTCCTTCTTCTTCTTGCCCTTCTCTTTGGGCTACTTCCCAGCATCAGAATCAGGAGACTTGTTGATCCGAAAATCAACTAAACCATCAGCCGCAACCATTGCTGAAGGAAGGTCGTTCACACCTTGCCTTCTAAGCTCGAGTTGAGCCCAGGGTTGTAGACCAGAAAGGAAGTTGAAAAGCTTGTCCTCATCCGACTTGTTGCGGATGTCAAGCATCAAGGAACTGAATTCCTTCACGTAGTCACGCACCGTATCACTCTGCTTCAACTTCTTCAAGGATTCCCTCGCAACCCATGACGTGTTGCAGGTCAAGAATTGGTCCTTCAACTCCTTCTTTAGGCTTTCCCACGTCTCGATCTTAGGCCTGCCCGCAATTGCATCGTCATCCAACTGAGTCCGCCACCACAGCTTAGCGTCCTTCGCCAGATACATGCTGGTCAGATTGACCTTCTCGTTGTCTGACACTCAGGCAGCTTTGAAGTACTGCTCCATATCCCACAGAAAGTTCTCGACCTCTGCTGCCAACTCCTCAAGCCGAAGAGCTGTGTTTGAAGAGGCCACCGCCTCTTGTTGCCGCTGCAGATCGATTACGTACTGCTCATGGATCGCCAACGTTGGGAATATGATGAAATTTGCACCCTCCGGAAGTTCATCGAGTACCTCAAAGAGCTTGGCTATGCGCTCACATACATCATCAAGACCTGAACCACCTGCCATTGGTTGAACCTTTTTCCTATGATACCAGCTGTCACAGGGCTAATTTTCTCACCCAAAATTTCGCCTTGTGATGGCACTAAGTCACTCTTAGTCTCAGCAAACCGCACACACAACAATTTGTAGAATAGAACTTTGTAAGTAGGCACACAACTCACACACTCAAAAGAGGCACAAAAGCATATACAGGAACCTTTCCCAACCTTTTATTACTTAACTCATGTAATACAAAGAAACAATCACTTGAACTCTCAACAGTGTTTCACTCTTTCTCTCTGAGTGATTTCTCTCTTTCACTGAGTACAAATGACAACTTGTAGGGTCTATACATAGTTGACACCCCCAACTATCTAGGGCTTGGAGATAAACATTGTCTCCCCACGATCTCTATCGTGGCTGATAACCCTCATCTTCCCACGTTCTCATCCATGACTCGATCCTAATAAGCCTTTTCTCCCACAATCATCCATCACTTGATCTCGATAAGTCTTATCTACCATGATCCTTTGCCATGCGTGATCTGATGAGCATTATCCCGATTCTCAGCCACCCGGATAGAGCCACACTTGTGCGTCGCCACGTTCCACACGTCGTAGGAGACTCGGCGCCACGCAATGCCATGCAGTGCCATGCAAACTTGGCCAAGACCCAGTCTTGTGTTTTGGGCTTCTTGGCCCAAGCCCATGGCCCATCTGATGGAGCCCATGAACATGCAGCCCAGCATCCTTTGTCCAACCCAAGTCTTGGTCCACACTAGGACCCGCTAGTAGGCCCGTGCCTACGCTGATCCTCCCATCTTTCACCTTGCTTCAAGGAGTGCCCAACCACTCCAAAGTCCCATCCTAGGAACTGGTGCAAGGTGCCGCCAACTCCTAGATGCCAAGTGTTCTATGGGCTAACAGCAGGCCTCTATGCTACCATCGAAAATTGAAAGGGCAGAAATTTGAATGATGCGTCGCCGGCATGTTGTCCATGCGATCCATCGAGTTATCATGAATGATCAGAGCAATGGGCAGAGCCCGCGTCGACCTTTTATCTTATAAATGCATCACTCGTATGGGCAAGGAGTAAGCTTTGTTGTCCCCACCTTGCCTTTTATAGTCATGTGGACAGGGACTATGCTTTTGCTGTTGTTGTCGTCTCGCCTTTTATACTCGTTCAGGTAAAAAGTCTAGCTTTCTTGTTATTGTTGTCTCGCTTTTTATACTCGTGCTGGCAAGCAGCAGGCTTTCTTGTTGTCGTTGCACCTTTTATAGTCATGCAGGCAAGAAGTATGTGTTTTTGTTGTTGTCTTTGCTTTTACACTTGGGCGGGCGAGAAGCAACTTTCGTTGTAGTACTTGTCGCCTTTTATACTCTTGCAGGCAAGGAGTTTGATTTTGTTGTTGTTGTCATCTGGCCTTATATACTCGTGAGGGCTAGGCGTCTGCTTTGCTATTGTTACCATCTTGCTGTTTATACTCATTCGGGCAAGGAGTGTACTTTTGTTTTCGTGCTTTTTGCCTTTTATAATCTTCTGGGCAAAGAGTCTACATTTGTTGTTGTTACCGTTTTTCCTTTTATACTTGTTCAAATAAGAAGTCTGATTTTGTTGTTGTTGCCATTTCACCTTTCATACTCGGGCGCGCGAGGAGTATAATTTTGATGTTGTACTTCCTGCCTTTTAGACTCTTGCAGGCAAAGAGTCTACTTTTTTTCGTTGTTGCTATATCACATTTTATACTCGTGGGGGCTAAGAGTATGGTTTGTTGTTGTTGCTGTCTAGCCTTTTATGCCCGCACGAGCAAGGAATATGCTTTTGTTGTTGTACTGTTTGCCTTTTATGCCCTTGCGAGCAAGGATTTTGCTTTCATTGTTGTTACTTTCATGCCTTTTATACTCCTATGGGCAAGGAGTTTGGTTTTGATATTATTTTCGTCTTGCCTTTTATACTCGTGCGAGCAAGGAGTATACTTTGCTATTGTCGTTCTGCCTTTTATATTAGTGTGGGCAAGGAGTATGTTTTTGTTATTATTGTCATCCCGAGTTTTATTTCCGTACGAGCGAGGACTCTAGTTTTGCTATTGTTGTCGTCTTGCCTTTTATACTCTTGTGGGCAAGCAGCATGCTTTGTTGCTGCTGTCTTGCCTTTTGTACTCGTCCGGGCAAGGAGTGTGCTTTGTTGCTACCATTTCGTTTTTTATACTCTTGCAAGGAAGCATAAGACTTTTGTTGTTGTTGTCGTCTCACCATTTACACCCGTCTAGGCTAGAAGTCTACATTGCTGTTGTTAGCGTCTCGTCTTTTACACTCATACGGGCAAGGAATATACTTTTATTGTTTTACTTTTCGACTTTTATACTCTTGCGGGCAAGTAGCCGACCTCTGTTGTTGTTGTTGTCTCGCCTTTTATACTCAAGTGGGCTAGGAGTCTACTTTGCTGTTGCCATGTTGCCTTTTATTCCAATGTGGTCTAGGAGTCTGCTTTGCGCTTGTTGCTGTCTTGCCTCTTATACTCGCGCAAGCAAGGAGTAGACTTTTGCTGTTGTACTTTTCACCTTTTATGCTCTTGTGGGCAATGAGTCTGCTGTTGTTCATGTTGCTGTCTCGCTTTTTTTCTACCGTGGGCAAGGAGTCTGGCTTTGTTATTGTTGCCGTCTTGCCCTTTATAATCGTGTGGGCAATGAGTAAAGAGAATTCTTTTCTATTTTTGTCTCGCCTTTTATACTTGTGCGGGCAAGGAGTTTGGTTTGTTATTGTTCTTGTGTCGCCTACTCGCACGAGCAAGGAGTGTACTTTTGCTGTTGTACTTTTTGCCTTTTGTACTCTTGTAGGTAAGGCATCTACTTTTGTTGTTGGTGCTGTCTCACCTTTTATATTCATGTGGGTAAGGAGTTTGGTTTGTTATTGTTGTTGTCTCCCCTTTTATATTCATGTGGGCTAGGAGTCTATTTTGCTGTTGTTGCCGCCTAACCTTTTATACTCACGCGGTTTAGAAGTCCAGTTTTATTGTTGTTGCCATCTTGCCTTTTATACTCGTGTGAGTAAAGAGTATGCTTTGTTGTTGACGTCTCGCCTTTATCCTCGTGCGGGCAAGAAGTTGTCTCTCCTTTTATACTCCTACAGGCAAGGAGTATGCTTTTGTTGTTGTTGCCTTCCCGCCTTTTGCACTCGTACGGGCAAGGAGTCTGGGTTTGTTCTTGCTGTTCCCTCGCTTTTTATACTCGTGCGGGCAAGCATCATGCTTTGTTGTTGTCGTCATCCCTTTTGTATTCATGTAGGTAAGGAGTAGGCCTTGTTGTTACCATCTTACCTTTTATACTCGTGTGGGCATGTATCATGCTTTGTTCTTATTATCGTCTCGCCTTTTATAGCCATGCAAGCAAAGAGCATGCTTCGTTAATATCGTCTTGTTTTTATAGGCCGACGGGCGAGGACTATGCTTTTGTTGTTCTACTTGACGCCTTTATACTCTTATAGACAAGGAGTCTGCTTTTGTTGTTGATGTCATCTTGCCTTCTACACTTTTGTGGGCAAAGCGTATATTTTTGCTTTTACAGATTTCACCCTTTGTATTACTCTGGGCAAGGAGTCTACGTTCAATGCTGTTATCATCTCACCTTTTATACTCATGTGAGTAAGGAGTTTGGTTTTGTTGTTGTTGCCGTTTTACCTTTTATACTTGGGTAGGTAAAGAGTATACTTTTGTTGTCATACTTGTCGCATTTTATACTCTTGCAGGCAGGGAGTCTGCTTTTGTTGTTGTTGCCGTTTCGCCTTCTATTCTCTTACGGGGTAGGAGTCTACTTTGCTGACATTGTCGTCTCTCCTTTGATGCTCGTGCAAGCAAGGAGTATGCTTTTATTGTTGTACTACTTACCTTTTATGCTTTGGCGGGCAAGGAGTCTGCTTTAGTTGTTGTTGATACCTTGCCTTTTACACTCGCGCCAGCAAGGAGTGTAGTTTTGTTGTTGTTGTTGTCTCGCCTTTTATACTCGTACGGGTAAGGAGTGTACCTTACTGTTGCTGTTGTCATCTTGCCTTTACAACTCATGCAGCCAAGTAGTATGCTCTTGTTTTTATTATCGTCTCGCCATTTATACACCTACAGGCAATGACTCTGGTTTTGTTATTATTGCCATCTTGCTTTTTATATTCGTACGGGCGAGTGGCAGGCTTTGTTGTTGTCGTCTTGCATTTTATACTCGCGTGGGCAAAGAGTATGCATTCCTGCTGTCTCTCGCTTTTTGCACTCTTGAAAGGAAGGAGACTAATTTTGTTGTTGTTATTGTCCCGCCTTTTATGCTTTTACGGGCAATAAGCCTGCTTTGCTGTTGTTGTTGTCCAGACTTTAATGCTTGTGAGGGGAAAGAGTATGCTTTTATTGTTGTTGTCGTCTCGTCTTTTATACTCGTGCAAGCAAGGAGTCTGCTTTTGTTGTGATTGTTGCCTCCCCTTTTATACTTGTGCCGGTAAGAAGTATGCATTGTTGTTACTGACTTACCTTTTACACTCCTTTGGGCAAGGAGAATGCTTGGCTATTGCCGTCTTGCCTTTTATACTCATGCGGGCAAGTAGTGTGCTTTGTCATTCTTGTCTTGCCTTTTATACTCATGCGGGTAGGGAGTATACTTTTGTTGTTATTGTCGTCTCCCTTTTATACTCACACGGGTAAGGAGTCCAGGATTGTTGTTGCTGCCGTCTCGCAAATTATACTCATACGAGCAAGCAGCAAGCTTTGTTGTTGTCATCTCGCCTTTTATAGTCGTGCAGGCAAGGAGTATAGTTTGTTGTTGCTGTCTCGCCTTTTGTACTTGAGCAGGCGAGGAGTATACATTTGTTGTTCTACTTGTCGCCTTTTAGACTCTAGCAGGCAAGGAGTCTGCTTTTATTGTTGTTGTCGTCTCGCCTTTTATACTCGTGCGGGCTAGATGTTTGCTTTGCTGTTGTTCCCATCTCACCTTTTATATACGTGCAGGTCAGAATTATACTTTTGTTTTTGTGCTTTTTACCTTTTATATCCTTGCGGGCAAGGAGTCTACTTTTACTGTTGTTACCACCTTGGTTTTATACTCGTGTGGGAAGGAGTCCAGTTTTGTTGTTCTTGTAGTCTCCTCTTTTATACTCGAGCAGGCGAGGAGTATGATTTTTGTTTTTGTACTTGTCGCCTTTTATACTCTTAGAGGGAAGGAGCCTGCTTTTGTTGTTATTGCTGTCTTGCCTTTTATACTCGTTCGGGCTAGGGGTCTACTTTTCTATTGTTGCCCTTTCGGCTTTTATACTCGTACGTGCAAGGGGTATGCTTTTGTTGTTATTGTTGTCTTGGCTTTTATACTTGTATGAGCAAGGAGCCTCCTTTTGGTGTAATTGTTGTCTAGCCTTTTATACTCATGTAGGTAAGGAGCATGCTTTGTTGTTACCATCTCAGCTTTTATACTTGTGCAAACAAAGAGTATACTTTGTTGTCGTCCTCTCGCCTGTTATACTCATGTGGGAAAGGATTAAGCTTTGTTGTCCCCACCTCGCATTTTATACTCGTGCGAAAAGTGACTATGCTTTTGCTGTTGTTGCCGTCTTGCCTTTTATACTCGTTCGGGCAAGAAGTTTATGTTTCTTGTTATTGTCGTCTCGCTTTTTGTACTCATGCTGGCAATCAGCAGGCTTTCTTGTTGTCGTCGCACCTTTTATTGTCATCCAGGCAAGAAGTATGCTTTTTTGTTGTTGTCTTTGCTTTTACACTCAGGCGGGCGAGAAGCAAACTTTCGTTGTAGTACATGTCGCCTTTTATACTCTTGCAAGCAAGGAGTTTAATTTTATTGTTGTTGTCGTCTCGCCTTATATACTCGCAAGGGCTAGGCGTTCGCTTTGCTATTGTTACCATCTTGCCGTTTATACTCATTCGGGCAAGGAGTATACTTTTGTTTTCATGCTTTTTGCCTTTTATATTCTTCTAGGCAAAGAGTCTACATTTGTTGTTGTTGTCGTTTCGCCTTTTATACTCGTTCAAACAATAAGTCTGATTTTGTTGTTGTTGCCATTTCACCTTTCATACTCGGGCGCGCGAGGAGTATAATTTTGATGTTGTACTTCCCGCCTTTTAGACTCTTGCAGGCAAGGAGTCTACTTTTGTCGTAGTTGCTATCTCACAATATATACTTTGGGGGCTAAGAGTCTGCTTTGTTGTTATTGTTGTCTAGCCTTTTATGCTCTCACGAGCAAGGAATATGCTTTGTTGTTGTATTGTTTGCCTTTTATGCCCTTGAAAGCAAGGAGCCTACTTTTATTGTTGTTACTATCACGCCTTTTATACTCGTGCGGGCAAGGAGTCTGGTTTTGATATTATTGTCGTCTTGTCTTTTATTCTCGTGCGGGCAAGGAATGTACTTTGTTGTTGTCGTTCTGCCTTTTATACTAACGTGGGCAAGGAGTATGCTTTTGTTGTTATTGTCGTCCCACTATTTATTTTCGTACGAGCAAGGACTCTAGTTTTGCTATTGTTGCCGTCTCGCCTTTTATACTCTCGTGGGCAAGCAGCATGCTTTGTTGATGCCATCATGCCTTTTGTACTCGTGCGGGTAAGGAGTGTGCTTTCTTGCTACCATCTCGCTTTTTATACTCTTGTAGGGAAAGAGACACTTTTGTTGTTGTTGTCGTCTCGCCATTTACACCCGTGTAGCCTAGAAGTCTGCATTGCTATTGTTAGCGTCTCGTCTTTTGTACTCATGCGGGCAAGGAGTATACTTTTATTGTTGTACTTTTCGGCTTTTATACTCTTGCGGGCAAGTAGCCTACCTATGTTGTTGTTGCTGTCTCGCCTTTTAGACTCAAGCGGGCTAGGAGTCTACTTTGCTTTTGCCATGTTGCCTTTTATTCCTTTGTGGTCTACGAGTCTGCTTTGCGGTTGTTGCTATCTTGCCTCTTATACTCGTGCGGGCAAGGAGTAGACTTTTGCTGTTGTGCTTTTCACCTTTTATGCTCTCGTGGGCAAGGAGTCTGCTTTTGTTCATGTTACTGTCTCGCTTTTTTCTACCGTGGGCAAGGAGTTTGGTTTTGTTATTGTTGTCGTCTCGCCATTTACAATCATGTAAGCAATGACTTAAGAGCATTCTTTTCTGTTTTTGTCCCACCTTTTATTCTTGTGTGGGCAAGGAATTTGATTTGTTATTGTCCTCGTGTCGCCTACTCGCACAAGCAAGGAATGTACTTTTGCTATTGTACATTTCATCTTTTGTACTCTTGTAGCTAAGGCATATACTTTTGTTGTTAGTGCTGTCTCGCCTTTTATATTCATGTGGGTAACGAGTTTGGTTTTGTTGTTGATGTCGTCTCACCTTTTATTCTCAAGCGGGTAAGGAGTATGCTTTACTGTTGTCCTCTCGTCTTTTATACTAGTGCAGGTTAGGAGTATGCTTTTGTTGTTGTTCCCGTCTAACCTTTCATACTCATACGGGCAATTAGCCTAGTTTTGTTTTCGTTGTCTCTTTGCCTTTTACATTCGTTCGGACAAGCAACATGCTTTGTTGTTGCCGCCTCACCTTTTATACTCATGCAGGCAAAAAGTATTCTTTGTTGTTACTATCTTGCTTTTTATACTCTTACGGGCAAGGAGTTAATTTTTGTTGCTATTACATTCTGACCTTTTACACTCGTACGACAAGGCATCTGGTTTGTTGTTGTTGTTATCTCACCTTTTATACTCAATTAAGCGAGGAGTATACTTTTATTGTTGTACTTGTTGCCTTTTATACTCTTGTTGGCAAAGAGTTTACTTTTGTTGTTGTTGCCGTGTCCCTTTTTTCACTCGTACGAGCAAAGGGTGTGGCTTTGGTGTTGTTGTCGTCTCGACTTTTATACTCGTACGGGCAAGCAGCATGCTTTGTTTTTGCCATCTAGCCTTTTATACTTGTGTAGGTGAGGAGTGTGCTTTGTTGTTGTTGTCTCGTCTTTTACACTCGTGCAGGCAAGGAGTATGCCTTTATTGTTGTTGCCGTCTCACTCTTTATACTCGTACGGGCAAGGTGTCCAATTTTGTTGTTGTTGCCAACTCACATTTTACACTCGTACTAGTAAACAGCATGCTTGGTTGTTGCCGTCTCTTCTTTTTGTACTCTTGCGGGCAAGGAGTTTTTTTTGTTATTGTGGCTGTCTCGCCTCTACACTTGAGTGAGCGAGGAGTATAATTTTGTCATGGTGCTTGTCGCCTTTTATACTTTTGTGGGCAAGGATTCTACTTTTGTTGTTGTTGTCGTCTTGCCTTTGATACTCGTGCGGGCAAGGAGTCTGGTTTTGTAGTTGTTGCCGCCTCCCCTTTTACACTCGGGCAGTGGAGGAGTATACCTTTGTTATTGCACTTGTCACCTTTTACACTTTTGCGAGAAAGGAGTTTGCTTTTGTTGTTGTTACCGTCGCCCTTTCTATGCTCGTACAGTCTGGGAGTCTTCTTTGTTGTTGTTGTCATATGACATTTTATACTCGTTTAGGCAAGGAGTATACTTTTGTTGTTGAAGTTTTTTACCTTTATACTCTTGGCGACAAGGAGTCTATTTTTGTTTTTGTTGATGCCACGCCTTTTATACTCCACTAGGTAAGCAGTATGGTTTTGTTATTGTTGTTGTCTCGCCTTTTATACTTGTGCGGGCAAGGAGTCTCGTTTTGCTATTATTGCCGTCTCACCTTTTATTCTCGCGCGGGTAACGAGTACACTTTTGTTGTAGTGCTTTGTTCCTTTTATACTCTTGCTGGCAAGGTGTTTACTTTTGCTGTTGTTGTTGTCTCGCCTTATATACTTGTGCGGGGAAGGAGTCTGGTTTGGTTATTATTACCGTCTTGCCTTTTAAAGTCGTGCGGGCAAGGAGTCTGCTATGCTATTGTTGCCGTCTCGCCTTTTTTACCCGTGCGCCCAAGGAACATACTTTTATTGTTGTACTTTTTGCCTTTTATACTCTAGCGGGCAAGGAGTCTGCTTTTGTTATTATTGTCGTCTCATCTTTTATACTCGTGCGGGAAAATAGTCTGCTTTTGTTCTAGTTGTCGTCTCACATTTTATACTCGTGCGGTCAAGTATACCACTTTGTAGTTGATGCTGTCTCGCCTTTTATACTCGCACGGGTAAGGAGCCGATTTTGTTGTTGTTGCCGTCTCACCTTCTATAGTCGTGCGGGTAAGGAGCACGCTTTGTTGTTGCTGTCTCTCACGACTAGCCATTTTGCCTTCTATACTCGTGCAAGTAGGGACTATGGTTTGCTGTTGCCATACTATCTTTTTTACTCGTGCAGGAAATGAATATGCTTTTGTTGTTGTTGCCTCTTGACTTATATACTTGTAAGGGCGAGGAGTCTGGTTTTCTTGTTGTTGCCATCTAACCTTTTATACTCGGTTGGTCAAGGAGCATGCTTTATTGTTATCGTCTCACCTTTTATAATCTCGTGGGTAAGGGGTATGCTTTGTTGTTGTCATCTCGTCTTCTATCCTCAAGCTGGCAAAGAGAATGATTTGTTGTTACTGTTTCGCCTTTTATACTCATACGGGCTAGGAGTTTGGTTTTGTTGTTGTCGCCGTCTTACCTTTTATACTCGTGCGAGCAAGGAGCATGCTTTGTTGTTCTCGTCTCGCCTTTTATACTCGTGTTCGCAAGGAGTATACTTTACTGTCGCTGTGTCACCTTTTCTACCCGCGCGGGCAAAGAGTATGCTTAGGTGGACAAGGAGCATATTTTTATTGTTGTACTTTTCCCCTTTTGTACTCCTACGTGCAAGGAGTCTGCTTTTGTTGTTGTTACCGTCTTGCCTTTTACACTTGTTCGAGCAAGCAGCATGCTTTGCTATTGCCGTCTTGCCTTTTATACTAATGTGGGCAAGGCGTATACTTTTGTTGTCATACTTTTAGCCTTTTATACTCTTGCGGGCAAGTAGTCTTCTTTTGCTGTTGTTGCCGTCTCGTATTTTATACTCGTTCGGGCAACTGGTTTTGTTGTGCTTGCCATCATGCTTTTTATAATCGAGTAGGCGAGAAGTATACTTTTGTTGATGCACTTGATGTATTTTATACTCTTGTGGGCAGGGAATCTACATTTGTTGTTGTTGTTGTCTCATCTTTTATACTCAAGTCAGCAAGGAGTCTATTTTGTTGTTGTTGCCGTCTCGCCTTTCATGCTCGCGCGGGCAAGGAGTTTGCATTTGCTATTGCTGCTATCCCACCTTTTATACTCACGTGGGCAAGGAGTCTGGCTTTGTTATTGTTATCGTCTCGCCTTTTATACTCGTGTAGAAAACGAGTCTGCTTTGCTATCGTTGTCGTCTCGCCTTTTATGCTTGTGTGGGTAAGAAGTATACTTTTGTTGCTGCACTTTTTGCCTTTTCTATTCTTAGGGGCACGAAGTATGTTTTTGTTGTTGTAGCTGTCTCGCCTTTTATACATGTGCGGGCAAGGAGTTTGGCTTTGTTTTTATTGTCGTCTCGCCTTTTACACTTGAACGAGTGAGGAGTATACTTTTATCGTTGTACTTTGTCGCCTTTCACACCTTGCAGGCAAGGAGTCTATTTTTGTTGTTGTTGTTGTTGTTGTCTTACCTTTTGCACTGGTACAATGTAGGAGCTTTCTTTGTCGTTGTTGCTGTCTCGCCATTCATACTCGTGCAGGCAAGGAGAATACTTTTGCTGCTGTACTTTTTGCCTTTTATACTCTTACAAGCTAGGTATTTGCTTTTGTTGTCGTTGCTATGTTGCCTTTTATACTCGTGCAGGAAAGGAGTTTGGTTTTGTTATCATTGTCATCTTTCCTTTTATAATTGTGTGGGCAATGAGTAAAAAGTATGCTTTGCTATTGTTGTCTAGCCCTTTACACTTGTGTAGGCAAGGAGTATGCTTTTGTCATTTTTGTCATCTCGCCTTTTATACTCGTACCAGCTAGGAGTCTGTTTCGCTGTCGTTTGCCGCCTCGCCTTTTATACTCATGTGAGAGGAGAGTATGCTTTTGTTATTGTACTTTTTGCCATTCATACTTTTGCGGGCAAGGAGTCTACTTTTGTTGTTGGTGCTGTCTCGCCTTTTATACTTATGTAGACAAAGAGTCTATTTTGCTCTTTTTACTAGTTGCCTTTCATACTCGTGTGGGTAAGGAGCATTCTTTGCGGTTACCGTCTCGCCTTTTATACTAGTTCGGGCAGGGAGAATGCTTTTATTGTTATTCCCGTCACGCTTTTTATACTCATATGGGCAAAGAGTTTAGTTTTTTTGTTGTTGCCGTCTTGCCTTTTAAAGTTGTTCGGGAAAGCAGATGCTGTGCGATTGATGTCTCGCATTTTATACTCGTACGGTCAAAGATTATGCTTTGTTGTTGCCGTCTCACCTTTTTATACTCTTGCCAGCAAGGAGTCGGCTTTTGCTGTTTTTGTCGTCTCGCCTTTTATACTCGTGTGGGCAAGTAGTATGCTTTGTTGTTGCCGCCTTGCCTTTTATACTCTTGCAAGCAAAGAGTCGGCTTTTGTTGTTGTTGATGTATTGCCTTTTATACTTGCATGGGTAACGAGTTTGGTTTTGATGTTGTTTCCATCTCGCCTTTTATGCTCGCGCGAGCACTGGTTATGCTTTGATATTACCGTCACGCCTATTTTGCATGTGCAAGCAAACTGTGCGCTTTTGTTGTTGCTGCCATCTCGCCTGTTATACTCATGCAGGCAAGGAGCATGGTTTGTTGTTGTCGTCTTGCCCTTCATACTCACGTGAGCAAGGAGTATGCTTTGTTGCTGCCATCTCGCCTTTTATACTCATGTGGGCTAGGAGTCTGCTTTGCTATTATTACTGTCTCAACTTTTTTGCTCATGCGGACAAGGAGTATAATGTTGGTTTTGCAAGTTTTGCCTCTTATATTCTTGTGGGCAAAGAGTCTACTTTTACTATTGTTGCCGTCTCGCCTTATATACCCATGCATGGTACGAGTATAGCTTCGTTGTTATTGCCATCTTTCCTTTTATACTCAGGCAAGCGACAAGTATACTTTTGTGGTTGTACTTGTCGCCTTTTATATTCTTACGTGCAAGGAGTTTGTTTTAGTGTTGTTGCCGTCTTGCTTTTTATGCTCGTGTGGGCGAGAAGTCTTGTTCTATTGTTGATGTCGTCACGCATTCTATAGACGTGTGGGCAAGCAGCTGGCCTTGTTGTTGCCGTCTCGTATTTTATACTCGTTCGGGCAGGGAATATGGTTTGCAGTTGCCGTCATGCCTTTAATACCCGTGCGGTAGGAAGTATGCTTTTGTTGTTATTGTTGTCTCCCCTTTTATGCTCGTCTGGACCAGTAGTCTGGCATTGTTGTTGTTGCTATCTCGCTTTTCACACTCATGCGGGCAAGCAGCATGCCTTATTGGTTTTGTCTCGCCTTTTATACTCGTGTGGGCAAAAAGTATGCTTTGTTGTTGTCATCTCGTATTTTATATTCGTGTGGGAAAGGAGTATGGCTTGCAATTGGTGTCATGCCTTTAATACTCGTGCAGGCAAGGAGTATTCTTTTGTTGTTGTTCCCATCTCGCCTTTTATACTCGTCTATGTGAGTAGTCAGGTTTTGTTACTGTTGCTGTCACGCCTTTTATACTCATGCAGGCAAGCAACATGCTTTGTGGTTGCCGTCTCGACTTTTATACTCTTGCGGGTAAGGAGTCAGCTTTTGTTGTTGCTGCCATCTCGCCATTTATACTCGTATGGACAAGGAGTTTGGTTTTGTTGTTGTTGCCATCTCGACTTTTATGCTTATGCAGGCAAGGAGTATGCTTTAATATTCCTGTCGCGCCTTTTCTACTCGTGCGAGCAAAAGGTTCACTTTTGTTGTTGTTACTGTCTTTCCTTTTATACTCATGCAGGCAAGGAGTATGCTTTGTTGTTGTCGTCTTGCCTTTTATACTCATGCAAGCATGGAGTATGCTTTGTTTTTGCCGTCTCGCCTTTTATAGTCGTGTGGATAAAGAGTCTGCTTTGCTATTATTACCACCTCGGCTTTTATACTTGTGTGGGCATGGAGTATATTGTTGTTTTTACAAGTTTTGCCTTTTATGTTCTTGCGGGCAAAGTGTCTACTTTTGCTGTTGGTCGTCTCGCCTTTTATCCCCATGCGTGCAAGGAGTCTAGCTTTGTTGTTGTTACTATCTTTCCTTTCGTACTCGGGTAGGCAACAAGTACACTTTTGCTGTTCTACTTGTCGCTTTTATACTCTAGCGTGCAAAGAGTCAACTTTAGTGTTGTTGTCGTCTAGCCTTTTATACTCTTGCGGGCAAGAAGTATCGTTTTGCTATTGTCGCCGTGTCAGCTTTTATACTCGTGCGGAAGAGCAGCCTGCTTCGTTGTTGCCATCTCATATTTTATACTCGTGCGGGAAAGAAGTATGGTTTGTAGTTGCCGTTATGCCTTTAACACTCGTCCGGGTAGGGAGTACGGTTTTGTTGTTGTTGCTGTCTTGCCTTTTATGCTCGTCTAAACGAGTAGTCTGGTTTTGTTGTTGTTGTCGTCTTACCTTTCATACTCGTGTGGGCAAGGAGTATGCTTTGTTGTTGTCGTCTTGTATTTTATACTCGTGCTCGCTTAGAATACGGTTGTAGTTGCCGTCGTGCCCTTCATACTCGTGCAAGCATGGAGTATGCTTTTTTTTCCTGTTGTCATCTCGCCTTTTATATTCATCCAAGTGAGTAGTATAGTTTTGTTGTTGTCGTCTTGCCTTTTATACTCGTGCAGCAAGCAGCATGCTTTGTTGTTGTCGTCCTACCTTTTATGCTCATGCGTAAATGCTTTGTTGCTGTCGTGTCTCCTTTTATACTCTTGCAGGCAATGAGTCAGCTTTTGTCGTTGTTGTCGTATCGGCTTTTATACTTGTATTGGTAACTGGTACAGTTTTGTTGTTGTTGTCTTCTCACCTTTTACACTCGTGTGGGCAAGAAGCATGCTTTGCTATTGTCGTCACACCTTTTTTGCTCGTCCTAGCCATCTATGCTATTTTGTTGTTGTTGTCGTCTCGCCTTTTATACTCGTGTAGGCAAGGAGTATGCTTTGTTGTTGTCGTCATGCTTTTTATACTCACGCGAGCAAGGAGAATGCTTTGTTGCTGCCGTCTCGCCTTTTATATTCGTGTGGGCAAGGAGTCTACTTCACTATTATTACCATCTCGGCTTTTATATTTGTGTGGGCATGGAGTATATTGTTGTTTTTGCAAGTTTTGCATTTTATATTCTTGCGGGAAAACAGTCTACTTTTGCTATTGGTCTTCTCACCTTTTATCCCCATGCGTGCAAAGAGTCTAGCTTTGTTATTGTTGCCATCTTTCCGTTTATACTCAGGCAGGCAACAAGTACACTATTACTGTTCTACTTTGCGCCTTTTATACTCTGGCGTGCAAGGAGTCAGCTTTAGTGTTGTTGCTGTCAGCCTTTTATACTCGTACGGGAGAGCAGCCTGCTTTGTTGTTGCCGTCTTATATTTTATACTTGTGCAGGCAAGGAGTATGGTTTGCAGTTGTCGTCATGCCTTTAATATTGGTACAGGTAGGGAGTACGCTTTTGTTGTTGCTGTCGTCTTGCCTTTTATACTCGTCTGAACGAGTAGCCTAGTTTTGTTGATGGTGTCGTCTCACCTTTTATACTCATGTGGCCAAGCAGCATGCTTTGTTGTTTTCTTCTCGCCTTTCATACTCTTGCAGGCAAGGAGGATGCTTTGTTATTACCATCTTGTATTTTGTACTCGTGGGGCAAGGAGTATAGTTTGCAGTTGCTGTTGTGACCTTAATACTTGTGCAAGTAGGAAGTATGCTTTTGTTGCTGTTGTCATGTCACCTTTGATATTCATCTGAGCGAGTAGTCTGGTTTTGATGTTGTTGTCGTCTTGGCTTTTATACTCGTGTGGCAAGCAACATGCTTTGTTGTTGTCGTCCTACCTTTTATGCTCATGCGTATATGCTTTGTTGTTGTCGTGTCTCCTTTCATACTCTTGCAGGCAAGGAGTCAGCTTTTGTTGTTGTTCCCGTATTGCCTTTTATACTCGTATGGATAAGAAGTCTAGTTTTGTTGTTGTTGTCGTCTCGTCTTTTATACTCATGCGGGCAAGAAGCATGTTTTCCTATTGTCATCACACCTTTTTTGCTCGTGCTAGCAATTTATGCGCTTTTGTTGTTGTTGCCATCTCGCCTTTTATACTCGTGCAGGCAAAGAGCATGCTTTGTTGTTGTTGTCTCGCCTTTTATGCTCGCGCAAATAAGGAGCATGCATTGTTGTTGCTATCTCGCCCATTATACTCGTGCGGGCTAGGAGTCTGCGTTGCTATTATTATCATATAGGATTTTGTACTCGTGCAGGTAAGAAGTATACTATTGTTTTTGCAAGTTTTGACTTTTATATTCTTCCGGGCAAAGAGTCTACTTTTCATGTTGTTGCTGTCTCGCCTTTTATACCCGTGCGTGCAAGGAGTCTAGATTTGTTGTTGTTGTCGTCTTTCTTTTCATGCTCAAGTAGGCGATGAGTATACTTTTGTTGTTGTTCTTGTCGTCGTTTATACTCTTGTGTGCAAGCAGTCTGCTTTAGTGTTGTTGTCATCTTGCCTTTTATATTCTTGCGGGCAAGAAGTCTCGTTGTGTTGTTGTTGTCGTCTTGTCTTTTATACTCGTGCGGGCAAGCAGCCTGCTTTGTTGCTGTCGTCTCGTGTTTTATACTCGTGCGGGTAAGGAGTATAGTTTGTAATTGCCGTCAGGTATTTAATACTAGTGCGAGTAGGGAGTGTGCTTTTGTTGTTGTTGCTGTGTCGCCTATTATACTCGTTCAGACAAGTAGTCTGGTGTGATTGTTGTCGTCGTCTCGCTTTTATACTCGTGCAGGCAAGTAGCATGCTTTGCTGTTGCCGTCCCGCCTTTTCTACACATGCAGGCAAGGAGTATGCTTTGTTGTTCCCATACCACCTTTTACACTCAAGCGGCCAAGGAGTCTACTTTTGCTATTGTTGTCGTCTTGCCTTTTAAACTCATGCGTGCAAGAAGTATAGTTTAGTTGTTGTTGCATTCCCACCCTTTACACTCGTGCGGCGAGGAGTATCCTTTTGTTGTTGTATTTGTCGCCTTTTATACTCTTGCGGGCATGCAGTCAGCTTTTGTTGTTATTGCTGTCTCGCCTTTTATACTCGTACAGGCTGGGAATCTTTTTTCCTGTTGTTGCCATCTCGCCTTTCATACTTGTGTGGGCAAGGAATATACTTTTGACCTTTTATACTGTTGCAAGCAAGGAGAATTGTTTTGTTGTTATCGCTATTTCGCCTTTTATGGTCATGCGGCTAGGAGTTTGTTTTGCTGCTGTTGTACTCTCGCCTTTCATAGTTGTGCAGGCAAGGAGTATACTTTTCTTATTATACTTCTCGTATTTTTGTACTCTTGCAGGCAAAAAGTTTGCCTTTATTGTTGTTGCTATCTTGCCTTTTATAGTCATGTAAGCAAGGAGTCTGGTTTTGTTGTTGTTTCTATCTCGCCTTTTGCACTGATGTCGGCAAGCAGCACCCTTTATTGTTATTGTCTTGCCTTTTATACTCGTGCAGGCAAAGAGTGTGCTTTGTTGTTGCCGTCTCGCCTTTTATACCCTTGCGGGCAACGAGTCGGCTTTCGTTGTTATTCCCATCTTGCCTTTTATACTCGTATGGGCAAAGAGTCTAGTTTTGTTGTTGTTGCTGTCTCACCTTTTGTACTAGTTCAAGATGGGAGTTTGCTTTGTTCTTGTTGTCGTCACGCCATTTTTACTCATGCAAGCCAGGATTATACTTTTGTTGTTGTGCTTTTTGCCTTTTATACTCTTGCGAGCAAGGAGTCCACTTTTGTTATTGGTGGTGTCTCGCCTTTTATACTCAGGTGAGCAAAGAAACTAGTTTTATTGTTGTTATCGTCTCACCTTTTATACTAGTGCGGGTAAGGAGTATGCTTTGCTGTTACCATCTAGTCTTTTGTACAAGAGCAAGCAAGGAGTATGCGTTTGCTGTTGTTCTCGTCTCGCCTTTTATACTCGTGTGGGCAAGCATCTTGCTTTTTTGTTGTCGTCTCACCCTTTATACTCGTGCAAGCAAAGAGTATGCTTTGTCGTTGCCGCCTCGCATTTTATTCTCTTACGAGCAAGAAGTTGGCTTTTGTTGTTGTTGTCGTCTTGCCTTGTATACTCAAACAAGCAAGCAGTTTGGTTTTGTTCTTGTTGCTGTCTCCCCTTTTGTACTTGTGTAGACAAGGCGCACGCTTTATTGTTGAAGTCCCACCTTTTATACTCCTACAGGCAAGGAGTATGGATTGCTATTGTTGTCGCCCTTTTTAGTCGCACTGCCAAAGTGTATGCTTTTGTTGTTGTTGCCATCTCACCTTCCATACTCGCATGGGCGAGTAGTTTTGTTTTGTTGTTGTTGCTGCCTCGCCTTGTATACTCGCACAGGTAAGGAGCATGCTTTGTTGTTGTCGTCTCGCCTTTTATACTCGAACGGGAAAAGAGTATGCTTTGTTGTTGCTGTCTCGCCATTTATGCTCGTGTGGGCTAGGAGTCTATTTTGTTGTTATTATTACTGTCTTAGCTTTCATATTCATGTGGGCAAGGATTATACTTTTGCTTTTGTACTTTTCCCATTTATATTCTTGTGAGCAATGAGTCTAGTTTTGCTGTTGCTGCCATCTCGGGTTTAATACTGGTGCGGGTAGGGAGCAAGCTTTTGTTGTTGATGCCATCTCAGATTTTACACTCATATGGGCAAGTAGTCTAGTTTTATTGTTGTTGCCGTCTCGCATTTTACACTCTTGTGGGCAAGTAGCATGCCTTCTTGATGTCGTATTGCTTTTTATACTTGTGCGGGCACATGGTATGCTTTGTTGTTGCTGTAACGCCTTTCATACTCTTGCAGGCAGGGAGTCTACTTTTACTGTTATTGTCGTCTCGCCTTTTATACTCGTACGAGTAAGGAGTCTGGTTTTGTTGTTGTTGCCACCTCACCTTTTACACTCGGGCAGAAGAGGAGTATACTTTTGTCGCTGTACTTGCCACCTTTTATACTCTTGAGGGCAAGGAGTTTTCTTTTATTGTTGTCGCTGCCTTGGTGTTTATACTCGGGTAAATAAGGAGTTTTGTTTTGTGATTGTTGCTATCTTGCCTTTTATAATCGTATGGGCAATGAATAAAGAGTATGCTTTGCTGTTGTTGTCTTGCCTTTTATACTCATGCGGGCAAGGACTATGCTTTTATTTTTGTACTTTTCGCCTTTTATATTCTCGCAAGCAAAGACCTACTTTTGCTGTTGTTGTTGTCTCGCCTTTTCTACTTGTGCGGGCTTGGAGTCTGGTTTTGTTGTTGTTATTGTCTCTCCTTTTATACTCACGTAGGAAAGCAACATGCTTTGTTGTTGTTGTTGTCTTGCATTTTGTACTCGTACGGGCAACGAGTATGCTTTATTGTCACCGTCTTACCTTTTCAACTCTTGCGGTCTAGGAGTCTATGTTTTTTGTTGATACTGTCTTGCATTTTATATTCGTTCAGTTAAAGAGTATGCTTTACAGTTGTCAGCTCGTCTTTCATACTCGCGCAGGCTAGGAGTATGCTTTTGTTGTTGTTACTGTCTTGCCTTTCATACTCGTGCGGCCAAGCAGTATGCTTAGTTGTCACTGTCTCACCTTTTGTACTCTTACAGGCAAGGAGTCTACTTTTGTTGTTGTTGCCGTGTCACCTTTTATGCTCATGCGGGCAAGGAGTCTAGTTTTATTGTTATAGTCTCGCAATTTACACTCGAGTGGGTAAGGAGTATGCTTTGCTATTGTTGTCTCGTCATTTGTACTCATGTGGGCTGAAAGTGTGCTTTTTTTGTTGTTGCCGTCAATCCTATTATAGTCATGTGGGGAAGCAACAAGCTTTGTTGCTACCTTCTTGCCTTTTATACTGGTGCGGGCAAGGAGTTTGCTTTGTTGTTGTCGTCTCTCCTTTTATACTCTTGCAGGCATGGACTCTACTTTGACTATTGTCTTCGTCTTGCTTTTTATACTCGTGCAGGGTAGGCATATACTTTTGTTGTCATACTTTTGGTCTTTTATACTGCTATGGGCAAAGAGTCTACATTTTCTATTGTTGTCGCTTCGCATTTTACACTAGTGCGGGCAAGGAGTTTGGTTTTGCTGTTGTTGCAGTCTTGCCCTTTATACCTAGGCGAGCAAGGGGTATACTTATGTTATTGTACTTGTTGCCTTCTATACTCTTGTGGGTAAGTAGTCTGCTTTTCTTGTTGTTGCCGTCTCACCATTTCTACTTGTATGGACTAGGAAGCTACTTTGTTGTTGTTGCCGTCTCCCCTTTTATACTCGTATGGGCCGTGAGTATGATTTGTTGACATCATCTCTCATCATCTCTCCTTTTCTGCTCTTACGGCTAGGAGTCTGCTATTGTCATTATTGTTGTCTCGGCTTTTAAACATGTACGGGTAAGGAGTCTAGATCTATCGTTGTTCCTATCTCACCTTTTATGCTCGCGCGGGCAAGCAACATGTATTGTTGTTGCCATCTCGCCTTTTATACTCTAGTAGGCAAGCAGTATGCATTACTGTTGTTGTATCGCCTTTTATACTCGTAAGGGCAAGGAGTATGTCGTCGTTGTTGTTGCCATCTCACCTTCTATACTGGTACCTGACAAGGAATCTGATTTTGCTGGTGTTGCTGTCCACCTTTTATACTCGTGCAGGCGAGGAGCATGCTCGATTGCTACGTCTTGCCTTTCGTACTCATGAGGGGAAAAGTGTATGCTTTTTTGTTGCCGTCTCGCCTTTTATACCATTACACGGAAGGAGTATGTTTTGTTTTTGTCATCTCGCCTTTTTACTCATAGAGGGAAGCAATTTGTTTTTGTCGTTGTTGTTGTCTCGCCATTTACACTCGAGTAGGCAAGGCCTATGCTTTGATGTTGCCGTCTGACCTTTTATGCTCATGCGGGTAAGGAGTATGCTCTGCTATTGTCGCCTCGCCTTTCATATTGAAGCGGGCAAGGAGTATACTTTTTTTGTTGCACTTTTCGCTTTTCATACTTGTGCGGGAAAGGAGTTTGGTTTTATTGTTGTTGTCTTATCACCTTTTATACTCGTGCAAGCAAGGAGTATGCTTTTTGTTGTACTTTTCACCTTTTATACTTGTTCAGGAAAGGAGTTTGGTTTTGTTGTTGTTGTCGTATCGCTTTTTATACTCGTGCAGGCAAGGAGTATACTTTTTTGTTGTACTTTTCGCCTTTTATGCTCTTGTGGGCAAGGAGTCTGCTTTTATTATTGTTACGGTCTCACCATTTACACTGGTAAAGGCAAGGAGTCTGATCTTGTTGTTGTTGCCATCTCGCATTTATAGTCATCCAAGCAAGGAGTATGCTTTGTGGCTGTCGTCTCGACTTTTATACATGGGTGGGCAGGGACTATGCTCTTTTTGTTGATGTCGTCTAGCCTTTTATAGTCGCAGGACAAGGAGTCTAGTTTTGTTGTTATTGACTTGCATTCTATACTCGTCAGGCCAAATGCTTTGTTGTTGCCGTCTCGCTTGTTATACTCGTGCAGGCAAGGAATGTGCTTTGTTGCAAACGTCTCGGCTTTTGTACTCTTGCCGGCAAGGAGTCTACTTTTGTTGTTATTACTGCCTCGCCATTTATACTCGTGCAGGATAATCTGCTTGCTGCTTTTACTATCTCGTCTTTTATACTCGTGTGGGCATGGAGTATACTTTTGTTTTTACACTTTTTGCCTTTTATATTCTTCAAGGCAAGGAGTATACTTTTGTTGTTGTTATTGTCTCACTTTTTATACTCGTGCAGGCTAGGAGTCTGCTTTGCCGCAGTTGTCATCTCGCTTATATACTCGCGCGGGCACAGAGCATACTTTGGTGGTTGCACATTTTACCTTTTATCCTCTTGTGGGCAAGGAATCTACTTTGGTTGTTTTTGGTTGTTTTTGTCATCTCGCCTTTTATACTCATGCGGGCTAAGAGTCTGCTTTGTTGTTGTTGTCATCTCGCATTTTATACTCGTGCAGGCAAGGTGTACACATTTGTTGTCGTACTTTTTTCCTTTTATACTATTGCGAGCAAAGAGTCTGGTTTTGTTGTTGTTGCTGTCTCACCTTTTATACTCGTGCGGGTTAGGAATCTGTTTTGCTATTAATATCGTCTTGTCCTTTATATTCGTGTTGACAAGCAGTATGCTTTGTTGCCGCCATCCCACCTTCTATACTCTGGCAGGCGAGGAGTCTGCCTTTATTGTTGTTGTCGTTTTGCCTTTTAAACTCGTGTGGGCTAAGAGCCTGCTTTGCTGTTATTATTGTCTTGCCTTTTGTACTCGTGCGGGCAAAGAGTCTGGCTTTGTTATTGTTGCAGTGCCACCTTTTATACTCGTGTGGGTTAGGAGTTTGCTTTGACTGGTTATAGTGTTGCCATTTATACTCGTGCGGGCAAGGAGTATACCTTTTTGGTTGGGCTTTTTCCATTTTATACTCTTGTGGGCAAGGTGTCTACTTTTGTTCTTGGTGCTGTCTTGCCTATTACACTTGTGCAAGCAAGGAGTCTGGTTTTGTTATTGTTGGTATCTTGCCTTTCATGCTCGTGCGTGTAAGCAGCATGCTTTGCTGTCACCGTTTTGTTTTTTATACTTGTGTGGGCTGGGATTACATTTTTCTTGGTGTTCTTATCTCGCCTTTTATACTCACAAGGGCAGGGAGTCAAGTTTTGTTGTTGTTGCCGACTCGCCCTTCATGCTCATGCTAGCGAGCAGCAAGTTTTATTGTTGTGTCTCGCTTTTTATACTTGTGTTGGCAAAAAGTATGTAATTTTGTTGCCGACTTGCCTTTTGTACTCGTGCTAGCAATCAGAATGCTTTATTGTTGCGTCTCGCCTTTTATACTCGTGCGGGCAAAAAGTATGCAATGTTGTTGCCATCTCACCTTTTATGCTCTTGCGGGGCAAAGAGTCGGCTTTGGTTGTTGTTGTTGCATTGCTATTTATACTCGTACAGGCACGGAGAGTTGTTTTGTTGTTGCTATCGTCTCGCCTTTTATACTCATACGGCAAAGAGTAGGCTTTGTTGTTACCATCTCGCCTTTTTCTGTTGATGTTGTTGTCTTGCCTTCTATACTCGGGTGAGAGAGGAGTATACTTTTGTTGTTGTACTTGTCACCTTTAATACTCTTGTGGGCAAGAAGTTTACCTTTGTTGTTTTTGTCGTCTCGTGTTTTATACTCGTGCGGGCTAGGAGTTTGGATTTGTTGATGTTGCTGTCTCAACTTTTATGCTTGGGCAGGCAAGGAGTATACTTTGGTGGGCAAACCGTATGCTTGTCACCTTGTGTACTTGCTGCGCTTTATACTCCTGTGGACAAGGAGTTTGCCTTTGTTATTGTTGTCGTGCTGCCTTTTATACTCACACGGGCAAGAAGTATGCTTTGTTCTTGCCATCTCGCTGTTCATACTCGTGCGGGTAAGGAGTATGCCTCGCTATTGCTGTCTCTCCTTTTATACTTGTGTGGACAGCGAGTATGCTTTTGCTGTTATTACCGTCTCGCCTTTTATACTCGTATGGATAAGGAGTCTAGTTTTGTTGTTGTTGCCCTCTCGCCTTTTATACTCGTGCAGGCAACAAACATGCTTTGTTGTTGCCATCTCGCCTTTTATACCCACGCAGACAAAGAATATGCCTTGTTGTTGTTGTCTCTCGCCGTTATACTCTTGTAGGCAATAAGTCTATTTTCTTGTTCTTGCTGTCTCGCCTTTATACACGTGCAGACTAGGAGTCTGCTTTGCTATTGTTGCTGTCTCACGTTTTACACTTGTGCAGGCAAGGATTAATTTTGTTCTTGTACTTTTCACTTTTTATACATGAGCGAAAAAAAAGTGTACTTTTGTTGTTGTTGCTGTCTTGGCTTTTATACTCATGCAGGCTGTTGCCACCTAGCCATTCATACTCGTGCAGGCAAAGAGTGAGAAGTATGCTTTGTTGTAGCCTTCTCGCCTTTTAAACTCGTCCGGGTGAGGAGTATGCCTTTGTTATTGTTGTTGTCTCGCCTTTTTACTTGTACAGGCTAGGAGTTTGCCTTGCTATTGTTGCGGTCTTGCGTTTTACACTCGTGCGGGCAAGGAGTATACTTTTGTTGTTGTATTTTTCACCTTTTATACACTTTCAGGCAAACAGTCTACTTTTGTAGTCGTTGCTGTCTCGCCTTTTATACTTATGCGGGAAAGGAGTCTGGTTTTGTTGTTTTTGCATTCTAGCCTTTTATAACATAGCAGGTGAAGTGTAAAGTTTTATTTGTTGTACTTGTCGCATTTTATACTCTTGCAGGCAAGATGTCCACTTTTGTTGTCGTTGTCATCTCATTTTTTGTACTCGTGCGGGCAAGGAGTCTGGTTTTGTTATTGTTGTCATATCACCTTTTATACTCGGGCAGTCGAGAAGTATACTTTTGTTGTTTTACTTGTCGCCTTTTATACTCTTACGTGCAAAAAGTCCACTTTTGTTGTTGTTGCTGTCTCATCTTTTATACTCATGAAGGCTAGGAGTGTGGGTGTGGCTCTATCTGGTCAAGCATCAGGATAATGCTTATCAGATCTTGCATGGCAAAGGATTGTGGGTAGATAAGGCTTATCGAGATCAAGTGATGGATGATCGTGGGAGATAAGGCTTATCAGGATTATGTCATGGATGAGATCGTGGGAAGATGAGGGTTATCAACCACGATAGAGATCGTGGGGTTTTAACGCTTATCTCCAAGACCTAGATAGCTATGGGTGTCAGCTATATATTGACCCTATGGGTTGTCATTTGTACTCAATGAAAGAGAAATCACTCAAAGAGAAAGAGTGAAACACTGTTGAGAGTTCAGGTGATTGTTCTTTTGTATTACTTGAGTTAAGTAACAAAAGGTTGGGAAAGGTTCCCGCATATGCTCTTGTGTCTCTTTTGAGTGTGTGAGTTGTGTGCCTACATATAAAGTTCTATTATGCAATCCTTGTGTGTGTGCGGTTGGCTGAGACTAAGTGTGACTTAGTACCATCACAAGGCGAAATTTTGGGTGAGAAAATTAGTTGTCACCCCATGAACAAATGGCATGCAGGAGTTGGGGGCTCCTTGCGCCAATTCCTAGCATGGAATTTTGGAGTGGCTGGGCACTCCTTGAAGCAAGGTGAAAACTGAGAGGGTTAACGTAGGCACGGGCCTACATGCGAGGTCCCAGTGTGGACCAAGACTTGGGTTTGACAAAGGACGCTGGGAGGATTGCGTACGCGTGGGGCAGGCCCGATGCGTAGCCCGCTGCTCGTGCGCGCTGGGAAGATTGCCCACTTGCGCGGCTGGCCTGACACGCACCCTGCTGGGAGGATTGCGCACGCGCAAGGCGGGCTGCGAGCGGGCGTGGCAGGCTCGACGCGCAGAAAGCGGTGTGCGCGCGGTAGCCCCTACAGCGCGCTGCTCCCTCAAGCCCGCCACGCGAGCTGCTTGCCAGACGAGCGCTCGCGCGCAGGCCGGACGAGTAACCCGTGGTGCGCGGGGCCCGCTGCTCTCCCCAGCTTGTCGCGCGTGTTGCTGGCCTTGCAAGAAGCCCGCTGCTCCCCTAGCCCGCCGAGCATGCTACTGGCCAGACAGGAAGCCCACTGCTCCCCCAACCCACCGCGCGCGCTGCTGGCCAGACAGGCAACCCATAGCGAGCCCCGCTGGCCAGACGAGCGCCCGTGCTGCTCACCCCAGCCTGTCTTGCTCGCTGCTGGCTCGACGAGTAGCAGGCTGCTTCCCCCAAGATGCCATGGGCGCTCCTGGCTAGACGTGCAGCCCACTGCCCTTGCACACCGCCCCCCCAAGCCCGCTGCGCGCGGGCATCTCCCCCTAGCCTGCTCTGCACATGCTGTTGCCCCCATCGCACTACTGGCCCGCCGAGCAGTCCTCTACGCACGGGCTGCTCCAACTAGCCCGCTCTGCACACGCTGCTGTCCCCAGCCTGCTTCCTTGCCTTTTACACTTGTGTGAGCAAAGAGTCTGCCTTTGTTGTTGTTGTTGCCTCGCCTTTTGTACTCATACTAGCAAGGAGTATGCTTTGCTATTGACGTAATGCCTTTTATACTCATGCGGGTAGGGAGTACACTTTTGTTGTTATTGCCATCTCACCGTTTATACCTGTATGGGTAAAAAGTCTGGTTTTGTTGTTGTTTCCATGTCACCTTTTATACTCGTGCGGGCAAGGAGCATACTTTGCTGTTGTCGTCTTGCCTTTTATGCTCGTATGAACAAGGAGTATGCTTTTGTTGTTGTTGTTGTCATCTCGCCTTTTATACTCGTGCAGGTAAGGAACATGCTTTATTGTTGCCGTGGCGCCATTTATGCTCGTACGAGCAAGGAATACGCTTTGTTGTCACTGCCTCGCTCTTTATACTTGTGCAGGTAAAGAGTATGCTTTTGTTGTTGTTGTTGTCTCACCTCTTGTACTCGTGTGGGCAAGGAGTCTGGTTTTGTTGAAGTTATCGTCTCACCTCCTATACTCGTGCAGGCAAGAAGTATGCTTTTATTGTTCGTGTCGTCTCGCCTTTTAGCCTCGTGCGGGCAAGTAGTCTAGCTTTGTCATTGTCATTTTCTCGAATTTCATGCTCGTGTGGGCAAGGAGAATGCTTTTGTTGTTGTTAGCAATTTGCCGTTTATACTCGTTCGGGCAAGGAGTCTGTTTTTGTTTTAGTTGTCATCTCGCCTTTTATACTTGTGTGGGCAAGGGGTACGCTTTGTTGTTGCCATCTTGCCTTTTATACTCATACGAGCAAGAAGTATGCTTTTGTTGTTGCAGCCGTCTCACATTTTATACTCCTTCGGGCAAGGGGTCTGGTTTTGTTGTTGCTGCCATCTCCTCTGTTATACTCGTGCAGGCAAAGAGCATGCTTTTTTGTTATCTTCTTGCCTTTTACACACGTACGAGCAAGGAATATTCTTTGTTGTTGCCTTCTCGCATTTTATACTCGTGCAGGTGAGGAGTATACTTTTACTGTTGTACTCCCCGCCTTTTATACTCTTGTGGGCAACTACTCTGCTTTAGTTAATGTTACTGTCTCACCTTTTACACTCTTGCAAGTAAGGAGTCTGATTTTGTTGTTGTTACCGTCTCGTGTTTTATACTCGTGCGTGCTAGAAGTCTGCTCTGCTGTTATTACCATCTTGCCTTTTATACTTCTGTGGTTGTACTTTTTGCCTTTTGTATTTTTGCAGGCAAGGAGTCTACGTTTGCTATTGTTACTGTCTTGGCTTTTATACTCGTGCGAGCAAGGAGTCTGGTTTCGTTGTTATTGCCATCTTGCCTTTTATACTCATGTGGACTAGGAGTCTGCTTTGACGTTGTTGTCGTCTTGCCTTTTATACTCGTGCGTGCAAGGAATCTACTTTACTATTCTTACCGTCTTGCCTTTTATACTCGAGTCGGCAAAACATATGCTTTAATCGTTGTACTTTTCGCTTTTTATAATCTTTCGAGCAAGGAGTTTGATTTTATTGTTGTTGTCATTCCACCTTTTATTTTCGTGCGGGCTAGCAGTCAGTGTTGCTGTTGTTGCCCTCTTGCCTTTTATACTTGTTTGGGCAAAGAACACACTTTTTTTGTTGTACTTTTTGCCTTTCATATTCTTGGAGGCAAGGAGTTTTCTTTTATTGTTGTTGCTGTCTTGCTTTTTATCCTTGTTCAAGTAAGGAGTTTATTTTTGTAGTTGTTGCTGTCTCGCAATTCATACTCGTGCAGGCAGGGAGTATACTTTTGTTGTTGTACCTTTTGCCCTTTGTGCTCTTACAGGCAAGGAGTCGGGTTTTATTGTTATTGTTGTCGTGTCGCCTTTTATAGTTTTACAGGTAAAGAGCCTGCTGTTGTTGTTATTACCGTCTCACCTTTTATAGTCGTGTGGCCTAGGCATCTACTTTGCTATTGTTACTGTCTCGCCTTTTATACTCGTGTGGGCAAACAGTCTGGTTTTGTTATTGTTGCTATCTCACCTTTTATAGTCATGTAGGGTAGGAGTCTACTTTGCTGTTGTTGCCACCTCACTTTTTGTACTTCTGCGAGGAAGGAGTATGCTTTTGTTGTTGTTGCTCTCTTGCCTTTCATGCTTGTATGAGCAAGGAGTTTGGTTTTGGTGTAGTCATCGTCTTACATTTTATTTTCGTATTTTTTCCCTTTTGTATTCTTGCAGGCAAAGAGTCTACTTTCTCAACTTTTTTACTGGTTTGGGCAAAGAGTTTGGTTTTGTTGTTGTTGCTGTCTCACCTTTTGTACTCGTGCAGGGAAGGAGTATTCTTTTGTTGTTGTTGCTATCTTGCCTTTTATGCTCGTACGAGCAAGGAGTCTGGTTTTGGTGTAATCATCATCTTGCCTTTTATACTCGTGCAAGCAAGAAGTATGCTTTTATTGTTGTTGTCGTCGTTTTTCCTTTTATACTCATGCGGGTAAGGAGTTTAGTTTTATTGTTGTTGCCATCTCGCCTTTTATACACGTGCGAGTAAAGAGCATGCTTTCTTGTTGACGTCTCGCCTTTATCCTCGTGTGGGCAAGAAGCCATCTCTCCTTTTATACTCCTACAGGCAAGGAGTATGCCTTTCTCGTTATTGCTTTCTCGCCTTTTGCACTCGTACGGGCAAGGAATCTAGGTTTGTTGTTGTTGTTACCTCGCTTTTTATACTCGTGTGGGCAAGCATCATGCTTTGTTGTTGCCGTCATCCCTTTTGCAGTCATGCGGGTAAGGAGTAGGCCTTGTTGTTGCCATCTTACCTTTTATAATCGTGTGGACATGCATCATGCTTTGTTCTTGTTGTCATCTCGCCTTTTATAGCCGTGCAAGCAAGGAATATGCTTCGTTATTACCGTCTCGTCTTTTATAGTCTGGCAGGCGAGGACTGTACTTTTGTTATTGTACTTGTCGCCTTTATACTCTTACGGGCAAGGCGTCTGCTTTTGTTGTTGATGTCGTCTTGCCTTCTACACTTTTGTGGGCAAAGCGTATACTTTTGTTTTTGTACTTTTTGCCCTTTACATTACTCTGGGCAAGGAGTCTACGTTCAATGCTGTTATCGTCTCATGTTTTATACTCATGTGAGCAAGGAGTCTAGTTTTGTTGTTGTTGTCATTTTACCTTTTATATTAGGGCAGGTAAAGAGTATGCTTTTGTTTTCGTACTTGTCGCATTTTATACTCTTGCAGGCAGGGGGTCTGCTGTTGTTGTTGTTACCGTCTCGCCTTCTATACTCTTGTGGGGTAGGAGTCTGCTTGCTGACGTTATCGTCTCACCTTTTATGCTTGTGCTAGCATGGAGTATGCTTTTATTGTTGTACTGTTTGCCTTTTATGCTCTTGCGGGCAAGGATTCTGCTTTAGTTGTTGTTGCTGCCTTGCCTTTTACACTCGCACTGACAAGGAGTCTGGTTTTGTTGTTCTTGTTGTCTCGCCTTTTATAATCGTGGAGGTAAGGAGTATACCATACCGTTGCTCTTGCCATCTCGCCTTTTATACTCATGCAGTCAAGTAGTATGCTCTTGTTTTTATTATCGTCTCGCCATTTATACACGTGGAGGCAAGCACTCTGGTTTTGTTGTTGTTGCCGGCTTGCCTTTTATATTCGTACGGGCGAGTGGTAGGCTTTGTTGTTGCCGTCTCACCTTTTATATTCGCGTGGGCAAAGAGTATGTTTTCCTACTGTCTCTTGCTTTTTGTACTCTTGAAAGGAAGGAGACTAATTTTGTTGTTGTTGTTGTCTCACCTTTTACACCTGTGCAGGCTATAAGTTTACTTTGCTGTTGTTACCGTCTTGCCATTTGTACTCGTGTGGGCACGGAGCATACTTTTGTTATTGTAGTTTTTGCCTTTTATATTCTTGTGGGCAAGGAGTCCACCCTTGTTCTTGTTACTGTCTCACCTTTTGTACTCTTGCAAGCTAGAAGTCTGCATTGCTATTTTTATCGTCCTGCCTTGTATACTCATGCGGGCAAGGGGTATACTTTTGTGGTTGCATTTTTTGCGTTTTATACTCTTGCGGGTAAGGAGTTTGGTTTTACTATTGTTGCTGTCTCGCCTTTTATACTCGTATAGGTAAGGAGTCTGGTTTTGTTGTTGTTGCCATCCCACCTTTTATACTCGTGCGGGCAAGTAGCATCCTTTTGCTATTGCACTTTTCACCTTTTATACTCTTGTAGGCAAGGAGTCTTGTTTTATTGTTATTGTCGTCTAGCCTTTTATACTTGTGCGGCCAAGTAGCATGCTTTGTTGTTGTCGTCTTGCCCTTTTTACTGTTGCGTGTAAGGAGTATGCTTTTGCTATTGTTGCTATCAATGTTATCTTCTGTTTTATACTTGTGCAGGCAAGGAGTCTGGTTTTGTTATTGTTGTCGTCTCTCCTTTTATACTCATGTGAGAAAGGATCATACTTTACTGTTGCCGCCTCGCCTTTTATACTCCTATGGGCAAGGAGTATACTTTGATATTGTTGTCTCGCCTTTTATACTCATGCGGGTAGGGAGCATGCTTTTGTTGTTATTGTCGTCTTGCCGTTTGTAGTCGCACGAGCAGGGACTGTGGTTTTGTCATTGTTGTCGTCTCGCCTTTTCTGTTGTTATCTCACTCTTTATACTTTTTTAGAGAAGGAGACTGCATTTGTTGTTGTTGTCATCTCAACTTGTATAATCGTTCGAGCAGGGAGTATACTTCTGTTGTTCTACTGTTCCCCTTTTATACTCTTGCAGGCAAGGAGTCTCGTTTTATGGTTGTTGCCATCCAGCCTTTTATACATGTGCGGGCAAGAAGCATGCTTTATTGTTGTCATCTCACCTTTTATACTCTTGCAAGCAAGGAGGTTGCTTTCGTTGTTGTTGTTGTCTTGCCTTTTATACTTATGCGGGAAAAGAGTCTCGTGTAGTTGTTGTTGCTGTCCTGCCTTTTATACTCACATGGGCAAAGTGTATGCCTTAATATAGTCGTTTCCCCTTTTATATTTGTGCGGGCAAGGAGCATACATTCGTTGTAGTCGTCGTCCCCCTTTTTACACTCATGCAAGCAAGGTTTTTGCTTCGCCATTATTACTGTCTCGCCTTTAATATTCGCGCAAGTAGGGAGTATTCTTTTGTTGTTGATG
Source organism: Carallia pectinifolia (assembly GCA_037832335.1). NCBI lineage: Eukaryota > Viridiplantae > Streptophyta > Magnoliopsida > Malpighiales > Rhizophoraceae > Carallia > Carallia pectinifolia. The sequence goes on from CM075454.1 coordinate 29,747,480, forward strand.
CCATCTAGCCTTTTATGCTCATTCAGGCTAGGAGTCAACCTTGCTATTATTATCGTCTTGCTTTTTATACTCTTGTTGGTAAGGAGTCTACTTTTGTTGTGGTTACCGTCTTGCCTTTTTTACACATACGGGCTAGGAGTCTGATTTGCTGTTGTTGCCGTCTTACTTTTTATGCCTGTGTAGACAAGGAGTTTACTTTTGTTGTTGTACTTTTCGTCTTTCCTATTCTTGTGGGCAAGGAGTCTGCTTTTGTTGTTGTTGCGGTCTCACATTTTATGGATGTGCGGGCCAGGAGTCTGTTTTGCTGTTGTAACTGCCTCAATTTTATACCCGTCCAGGGAAGGAGTATACTTGTGTTGTTGTACTTTACAACTTTTATACCCCTATGCGTCTTACTTTTGTTGTTGTTGCCGTGTCGCATTTTGCACCCGTGTTGGCAATGAACATGCTTTGTTGTTGCTGTCTCGCCTTTTATACTCGTCCGACAAGGAGTATGCTTTATTGTTGCCATCTTGCCTTCTATATTCTTACAAGTAAAGAGTCTACTTTTGTTGTTGTTGTCATCTCGTCTTTTATACTCGTACGAGCTAGTGTCTGTTTTGTTATTGTTACTGTCTCGCCTTTTATGCTCGCGCAGGCAAGAATTATACTTTTATTTTTGTACTTTTTGCCTTTCATATCCTTGAGGGCAAGGAGTCTACTTTTATTGTTGTTATCATCTCTGCCTTTATACTCATACAGGAAGGAGTTTGGTTTTCTTGGTATTGTTGTCTCGCCTTTTTTACTCATGTGGGTAAGGAGTATACTTTTGTTGTTGTACTTGTTGCCTTCTATACTCTTGCGGGAAAAGAGCCTGTCTTTATTGTTATTGTTGTCCCGCCTTTTATGCTTTTGCGGGCAATAAGCCTGCTTTGCTGTTATTGCCCCAATTTTTATGTTCGTGTGGGCAAAGAGTATGCTTTTATTGTTGTTGTCGTCCCGTCTTTTATACTCGTACAAGTAAGGAGTTTGATTTTGTTGTGATTGTTGCCTCCCCTTTTAGACTTGTTCAGGTAAGGAGTATGCATTGTTATTACCGACTTGCCTTTTACACTCGTGCAAACAAGCAGTATGCTTTGTTGTTGCCGTCCTGCCTTTTACACTCTTTTGGGCAGGAAGAATGCTTGGCTATTGCCGTCTCGCCTTTTATACTCATGCGGGCAAGGAGTGTGCTTTGTCATTATTGTCTTGTCTTTTATACTCGTGTGGGCAGGGAGTATACTTTTGATGTTGTTGTCATCTCGCCTTTTATACTTGCACGGGTAAGGAGTCTAAGATTGTTGTTGCTACTGTCTCGCCAATTATACTCGTGCGAGCAACCGGCATGCTTTGTTGTTGTCATCTCGCCTTTGATAGTCATGCAGGCAAGGACTATAGTTCGTTGTTGTTGTCTCGCCTTTTGTACTCGGGCAGGTGAGGAGTATACTTTTATTCTTGTACTTATCGCCTTTCAGACTCTAGCAAGCAAGGAGTCTGCTTTTATTGTTGTTATCGTCTCGCCTTTTATACTCGTGCAGGCTAGATGTCTGCTTTGTTGTTGCTCCCGTTTCACCTTTTATACTCGTGTAGGTAAGGATTATACTTTTGTTTTTGTGCTTTTTGCCTTTTATATCCTTGCGGGCAAAGAGTCTACTTTTGCTGTTATTACCATTATGGGTTTTATACTCGTGTGGGAAGGAGTCTAGTTTTGTTGTTCTTGTCGTCTCCTCTTTAATAATCGGCAGGCGAGGAGTATACTTTTTTTTTGTACTTGTCGCCTTTTATACTCTTGGAGGCAAGGAGCCTGCTTTTGTTATTATTACTGTCTCGCCTTTTATACTCGTGTGGGATAGGGGTCTACTTTGCTGTTGTTGCCCTTTCAGCTTTTATACTCGTACGTGCAAGGGGTATGTTTTTGTTGTTGTTGTTGTCTTGTCTTTCATACTAGTTTGAGCAAGGAGCCTCCTTTTGGTGTAATTGTTGTCTCGCATTTTATACTTGTACGGACAAGGAGTATACTTTGTTGTCGTCCTCTCACCTGTTATACTCGTGCGGGCAAGGAGTAAGCTTTGTTGTCCCCGCCTTGCCTTTTATACTCATAAGGATAGGGACTATGCTTTTGCTGCTATTGTCGTCTCGCCTTTTATACTCGTTCGGGTAAAGAGTCTAGGTTTCTTGTTATTTTCGTCTCGCTTTTTATACTCGTGCTGCAAGCAACAGGCTTTCTTGTTGTCATCGCACCTTTTATAGTCATGCAGGCAAGAAGTATGTGTTTTTGTTGTTGTCTTTGCTTTTACACTTGCGCGGGCGAGAAGCAAACTTTCGTTGTAGTACTTGTCGCCTTTTATACTCTTGTAGGCAAGGAGTTTGATTTGTTGTTGTTGTCATCTGGCCTTATATACTCGTGAGGGCTAGTCGTCTGCTTTGCTATTGTTACCATCTTGCTGTTTATACTCATTCGGGCAAGGAGTGTACTTTTGTTTTCGTGATTTTTGCCTTTTATATTCTTCTGGGCAAAGAGTCTAGATTTGCTGTTGTTGCCGTTTTGCCTTTTATACTCGTTCAAATAAGAAGTCTGATTTTGTTGTTTTTGCCATTTCACCTTTCATACTCGGGCACGCGAGGAGTATAATTTTGATGTTGTACTTCCCGCCTTTTAGACTCTTGCAGGCAAAGAGTCTACTTTTGTCATTGTTGCTATATCACATTTTATACTCGTGGAGGCTTAGAGTATGGTTTGTTGTTGTTGCTGTCTAGCCTTTTATGCTCGCGCGAACAAGGAATATGCTTTTGTTGTTTTACTGTTTGCCTTTTTATGCCATTGCGAGCAAGGATTCTGCTTTTATTGTTGTTACTGTCATGCCTTTTATACTCCTGTGGGCAACGAGTTTAGTTTTGATATTATTTTCATCTTGCCTTTTATACTCATGCAGGCAAGGAGTATACTTTGCTATTGTCCTTCTGCCTTTTATATTAGTGTCGGCAAGTATGTTTTCGTTGTTATTGTCATCCCGCGTTTTATTTTCGTACGAGCGAGGACTCTAGTTTTGCTATTGTTGCCGTATCGTCTTTTATACTCCTGTGGGCAAGCAGCATGCTTTGTAGCTGTTGTCTTGCCTTTTGTACTCGTTCGGGCAAGGAATGTTCTTTGTTGCTACCTTTTCGTTTTTATACTCTTGCAAGGAAGGAGACGACTTATGTTGTTGTTATCGTCTCGCCATTTCCACCTGTCTAGGCTAGAAGTCTACATTGTTGTTGTTAGCGTCTCGTTTTGTGCACTCGTATGGGCAAGGAATATACTTTTATTGTTTTACTTTTCGGCTTTTATACTCTTGCGGGCGAGTAGTCCACCTTTGTTGTTGTTGTTGTCTTGCCTTTTATACTCAAGCGGGCTAGGAGTCTACTTTGTTGTTGCCATGTTGCCGTTTATTCCAGTGTGGTCTAGGAGTCTGCTTTGCGGTTGTTGCTGTCTTGCCTCTTATACTCGCGCGGGCAAGGAATAGACTTTTGCTGTTGTACTTTTTGCCTTTTATGCTCTTGTGGGCAATGAGTCTGCTGTTGTTCATGTTGCTGCCTCGCTTTTTTTCTACCGTGGGCAAGGAGGCTAGTTTTGTTATTGTTGCCGTCTCGCCCTTTATAATCGTGTGGGCAAAGAGTAAAGAGCATTCTTTTCTATTTTTGTCTCGCCTTTTATACTTGTGCGGGCAAGGAGTTTGCTTTGTTATTGTCCTTGTGTCGCCTACTCGCAAGGGCAAGGAGTGTACTTTTGCTGTTGTACTTTTTGCCCTTTGTACTCTTGTAGGTAAGGCATCTACTTTTGTTGTTGGTGCTGTCTCGCCTTTTATATTCATGTGGGTAAAGAGTTTGGTTTTGTTATTGTTGTTGTCTCCCCTTTTAAATTCATGTGGGCTAGGAGTCTATTTTGATGTTGTTGCCACCTGACCTTTTGTACTCATGCGGGAAAGGAGTATGATTTTGTTGTTGTTGTCATCTTGCCTTTTATGCTTGTACGAGCAAGGAGTTTGGTTTTGATGTAGTTATCGCCTTGCCTTTTATTTTTGTATTTTTTTCCCTTTTGTATTCTTGCAGGCAAAAAGTCTACTTTTGCTATTGTTACTATCTCAGCTTTTTCACTCTTGTGGGCAAGGAGTTTGGTTTTATTGTTGTTGTCGTCTCCCGTTTTATGCTCTTGCGGGCTAGGAGTCTGCTTTGTTGTTGTTGCCGTCTCACCTTTTGTACTCGTGCAGGGAAGGAGTATGCTTCTGTTGTTGTTGCTATCTTGCCTTTTATGCTTGTACGGGCAAAGAGTCTGGTTTTGGTGTAGTCATCGTCTTGCCTTTTATACTCTTGCAACCAAGGAGTATGCTTTTATTGTTATTGTCGTTGTTTTGCCTTTTATACTCATGCGGGTAAGGACTCTAGTTTTATTGCTGTTGCCATCTTGCCTTTTATACTCGTGTGAGTAAAGAGTATGCTTTGTTGTTGACGTCTCGCCTTTATCCTCGTGCGGGCAAGAAGTCGTCTCTCCTTTTATTCTCCTACAGGCAAGGAGTATACTTTTGTTGTTGTTGCCTTCCCGCCTTTTGCACTCGTACAGGCAAGGAGTCTGGGTTTGTTGTTATTGTTCCCTCGCTTTTTACACTCGTGCGGGCAAGCATCATGCTTTGTTGTTGTCGTCATCCCTTTTATATTCATGTAGGTAAGGAGTAGTCCTTGTTGTTACCATCTTACCATTTATACTCGTGTGGGCATGTATCATGCTTTGTTCTTGTTATTGTCTCGCCTTTTATAGCCATGCAAGCAAGGAGTATGCTTCGTTAATATCGTCCTATTTTTCTGGCGGGCTAGGACTATGCTTTTGCTGTTCTACTTGTTGCCTTTATACTCTTACAGGCAAGGAGTCTGCTTTTGTTGTTGATGTCATCTTGCCTTCTACACTTTTGTGGGCAACACGTATACTTTTGCTTTTATAGGTTTTGCCCTTTATATTACTCTAGGCAAGGAGTCTACGTTCAATGCTGTTATCAACTCACCTTTTATACTCATGTGAGCAAGGAGTTTGGCTTTGTTGTTGTTGTCGTTTTACCTTTTATACTTGGGCAGGTAAAGAGTATGCTTTTGTTGTCGTACTTGTCGCATTTTATACTTTTGCAGGCAGGGAGTTTGCTTTTGTTGTTGTTGCCGTCTCGCCTTCTATACTCCTACGAGGTAGAAGTCTACTTTGCTGACGTTGTCGTCTCGCCTTTTATGCTCGTGCAAGCAAGGAGGATGCTTTTAATGTTGTACTGCTTACCTTTTATGCTATTGCAGGCAAGCAGTCTACTTTAGTTGTTGTCGATACCTTGCCTTTTACACTAGCGCCAGTAAGGAGTTTGGTTTTGTTGTTGTTGTTGTCTCGCCTTTTATACTAGTACGGGTAAGGAGTGTACCTTACTGTTGCTGTTGTCATCTTGCCTTTACAACTCATGCAGCCAAGTAGTATGCCCTTACTTTTATTATCGTCTCGCCATTTATACACCTACAGGCAATGACTCTGGTTTTGTTATTATTGTCATCTTGCCTTTTATATTCATACGGGCGAGTGGCAGGCTTTGTTGTTATCGTCTCGCCTTTTATACTCACGTGGGCAAAGAGTATGATTTCCTGCTGTCTCTCGCTTTTTGCACTCTTGAAAGGAAGGAGACTAATTTTGTTGTTGTTATTGTCCCGCCTTTTATGCTTTTACGGGCAATAAGCCTACTTTGTTGTTGTTGTTGTCCATACTTTTATGCTTGTGAGGGGAAAGAGTATGCTTTTATTGTTGTTGTCGTCTTGTCTTTTATACTCGTACAAGCAAGGAGCCTGCTTTTCTTGTGATTATTGTCTCCTCTTTTATACTTGTGCAGGTAAGAAGTATGCATTGTTGTTACCAACTTGCCTTTTACACTCGTGCCAACAAGGAGTATGCTTTGTTGCTGCCATCTCGCCTTTTACACTCTTTTGGGAAAGGAGAATGCTTGGCTATTATCGTCTTGCCTTTTATACTCATGCGGGCAAGGAGTGTGCTTTGTCATTCTTGTCTTGCCTTTTATACTCATGTGGGCAGGGAGTATACTTTTGCTGTTGTTGTCGTCTCGCCTTTTATACTCGCACGGGTAATGAGTCTAGGATTGTTGTTGCTGCCGTCTCGCCAATTATACTCATGCGAGCAAGCAGCAAGCTTTGTTGTTGTCATCTCGCCTTTTATAGTCGTGCAGGCAAGGAGTATAGTTCGTTGTTGCTATCTCGCCTTTTGTACTTGGGCAGGCGAGGAGCATACATTTGTTGTTGTACTTGTCGCCTTTTAGACTCTAGCAGGCAAGGAGTCTGCTTTTATTGTTATTGTCGTCTCGCCTTTTATACTCGTGCGGGCTAGATGTTTGCTTTGCTGTTGTTCCCGTCTCACCTTTTATACTCGTGCAGGTCAGGATTATACTTTTGTTTTTGTGCTTTTTACCTTTTATATCCTTGCGGGCAAGGAGTCTACTTTTGCTATTGTTACCACCTTGGCTTTTATACTTGCGTGGGAAGGAGTCCAGTTTTGTTGTTCTTGTCGTCTCCTCTTTTATACTTGGGCAGGCGAGGAGTATACTTTTGTTTTTGTACTTGTCGCCTTTTATACTCTTGGAGGCAAGGAGCCTGCTTTTGTTGTTATTGCTGTCTTGCCTTTAATGTTCGTTCGGGCTAGGGGTCTACTTTGCTGTTGTTGCCTTTTCGAATTTTATACTTGTACGTGCAAGGGGTATGCTTTTGTTGTTATTGTTGTCTTGGCTTTTATACTTGTATGAGCAAGGACCTTCCTTTTGGTGTAATTGTTGTCTAGCCTTTTATGCTCGTGTAGGTAAAGAGCATGCTTTGTTGTTACCATCTCGCCTTTTATACTTGTGCGGACAAAGAGTACACTTTATTGTCGTCCTCTCGCCTGTTATACTCATGTGGGCAAGGATTAAGCTTTGTCGTCCCCACCTCGCATTTTATACTCGTGCGAACAGGGACTATGCTTTTGCTGTTGTTGTCGTCTTGCCTTTTATACTCGTTCGGGCAAGGAGTCTAGGTTTCTTGTTATTGTCGTCTCGTTTTTTATACTCATGCTGGCAATCAGCAGGCTTTCTTGTTGTTGTCGTACCTTTTATAGTCATGCAGGTAAGAAGTATGCTTTTTTGTTGTTGTCTTTGCTTTTACACTGGGGCGGGCAAGAAGCAAACTTTCGTTGTAGTACTTGTTGCCTTTTATACTCTTGCAGGCAAGGAGTTTAATTTTATTGTTGTTGTCGTCTCGCCTTATATACTCGTGAGAGCTAGGCGTCTGCTTTGCTATTGTTACCATCTTGCCGTTTATACTCATTCGGGCAAGGAGTATAATTTTGTTTTCGTGCTTTTTGCCTTTTATATTCTTCTGGGCAAAGAGTCTACATTTGTTCTTGTTGTCGTTTCGCCTTTTATACTCGTTCAAACAATAAGTCTGATTTTATTGTTGTTGCCATTTCACCTTTCATATTCGGGCACGTGAGGAATGTAATTTTGATGTTGTACTTCCTGCCTTTTAGACTCTTGCAGGCAAAGAGTCTACTTTTGTCGTTGTTGCTATCTCACATTTTATACTTTGGGGGCTAAGAGTCTGCTTTGTTGTTATTGTTGTCTAGCCTTTTATGCTCGCACGAGCAAGGAATATGCTTTTGTTGTTGTACTGTTTTCCTTTTATGCCCTTTCGAGCAAGGAGCCTGCTTTTATTATTGTTACTGTCAGGCCTTTTATCTCGTGCGGGCAAGGAGTCCGGTTTTGATGTTATTGTCGTCTTGCCTTTTATACTCGTGCGGGCAAGGAATATACTTTGTTGTTGTAGTTCTGCCTTTTATACTAGCGTGGGCAAGGAGTATGCTTTTGTTGTTATTGTCGTCCCGCTTTTTATTTTCATACGAGCAAGGACTCTAGTTTCGCTATTGTTGTCGTCTCGCCTTTTATACTCTCGTGGGCAAGCAGCATGCTTTGTTGATGCCATCATGCCTTTTGTACTCGTGCGGGCAAGGAGTGTGCTTTGTTGGTACCATCTCTCTTTTTATACTCTTGTTGGGAAAGAGACACTTTTGTTGTTGTTGTCGTCTCACCATTTACACCCGTGTAGCCTAGAAGTCTGCATTGCTGTTGTTAGCGTCTCATCTTTTGTACTCATGCGGGCAAGGAGTATACTTTTATTGTTGTACTTTTCGGCTTTTATACTATTGCGGGCAAGTAGCCTACCTCTGTTGTTGTTGCTGTCTCGCCTTTTAGACTCAAGCGGGCTAGGAGTCTGCTTTACTATTGCCATGTTGCCTTTTATTCCTTTGTGGTCTAGGAGTCTACTTTGCGGTTGTCGCTTTCTTGCCTCTTATACTCGTGCGGGCAAGGAGTAGACTTTTACTATTGTGATTTTCGACTTTTATGCTCTTGTGGGCAAGGAGTATGCTTTTGTTCATGTTACTGTCTCACTTTTTTTCTACTGTGGGCAAGGAGTTTGGTTTTGTTATTGTTGCCGTCTCGCCGTTTACAATCATGTGGGCAATGAGTAAAGAGCATTCTTTTCTATTTTTTTCTCGCCTTTTATTCTTGTGCGGGCAAGGAATTTGATTTGTTATTGTCCTCGTGTCGTCTACTCACACGAGCAAGGAGTGTACTTTTGCTATTGTACATTTTGCCTTTTGTACTCTTGTAGGTAAGGCATATACTTTTGTTGTTAGTGCTGCCTCGCCTTTTATATTCATGTGGGTAACGAGTTTGCTTTTGTTGTTGATGTCGTCTCACCTTTTATTCTCGAGCGGTTAAGGAGTATGCTTTACTGTTGTCGTCTCGTCTTTTATACCAGTGCGGGTTAGGAGTATGCTCTTGTTGTTGTTCTTCCCGTCTAACCTTTTATACTCATATGGGTAATGAGTCTAGTTTTGCTTTCATTGTCTCCTCGCCTTTTACATTCGTTCGGACAAGCAACATGCTTAGTCATTGCCACCTCACCTTTTATACTCATGCAGGCAAAAAGTATTCTTTGTTGTTACTGTCTTGTCTTTTATACTCTTACAGGCAAGGAGTCAGTTTTTGTTGCTGTTGCCTTCTGACCTTTTGCACTCATACGACAAGGCATAAGGTTTTATTGTTGTTGTTGTCTAACCTTTTATACTCAGGTAAGCGAGGAGTATACTTTTATTGTTGTACTTGTTGCCTTTTATACTCTTGCTGGCAAAGAGTTTACCTTGTTGTTGTTGTCGTGTCCCCTTTTTCACTCGTACGAGCAAAGGGTGTGGCTTTGGTGCTGTTGTCGTCTCGGCTTTTATACTCGTACGGGCAAGCAGCATGCTTTGTTTTTGCCATCTAGCCATTTATACTTGTGTGGGTCAGGAGTTTTCTTTGTTGTTGTTGTGTCGCCTTTTACACTTGTTTAGGTAAGGAGTATGCTTTTATTGTTGTTGTCGTCTCGCTCTTTATACTCATACGGGCAAGGTGTCCAATTTTGTTGTTGTTGCCAACTCGCATTTTACACTCGTACGAGTAAACAACATGCTTGGTTGTTGCCGTCTTGCTTTTTGTACTCTTGCGGGCAAGGAGTTTGTTTTTGTTATTGTGCCTGTCTTGCCTCTACACTCGGGTGAGCGAGGAGTATAATTTTATCATTGTGCTTGTCGCCTTTTATACTTTTGTGGGCAAGGATTCTACTTTTGTTGTTGTTGTCGTCTTGCCTTTGATACCCCTGTGGGCAAGGAGTCTAGTTTTGTTGTTGTTGCCGCCTCCCCATTTACACTCGGGCAGGGGAGGAGTAGACCTTTGTTATTGTACTTGTCACCTTTTACACTTTTACAAGAAAGGAGTTTGCTTTTCTTCTTATTACCGTCGCCCCTTTTATGCTAGTGCAGTCTGGGAGTCTTCTTTGTTGTTGTTGTCATATGACCTTTTGTACTTGTTTAGGCAAGGAGTATACTTTTGTTGTTGAACTTTTTACCTTTATACTCTAGGCGACAAGGAGTCTATTTTTGTTGTTATTGATGCCATGCCTTTTATACTCCACTGGGTAAGCAATCTGGTTTTGTTATTGTTGTTGTCTCACCTTTTATACTCGTGCGGGCAAGGAGTCTCGTTTTGCTATTATTGTCGTCTTGCCTTTTATTCTCGTGCGGGTAACGAGTACACTTTTGTTATAGTACTTTGTTCCTTTTGTACTCTTGCTGGCAAGGTGTCTGCTTTTGCTGTTGTTATTGTCTCGCCTTATATACTTGTGCTGGCAAGGAGTTTGGTTTGGTTATGATTACCGTCTCGCCTTTTAAAGTTGTGCGGGCGAAGAGTCTGCAATGCTATTGTTGCCATCTCGCCTTTGTTACCCGTGCGCCCAAGGAACATACTTTTATTGTTGTACTTTTTGCCTTTTATACTCTTGCAGGCAAGGAGTCTGCTTTTGTTATTGTTGTCGTCTCACCTTTTATACTCGTGCGGGAAAAGAGTCTACTTTTGTTCTAGTTGTCGTCTCACATTTTATACTCGTGCGGTCAAGGAGACCACTTTGCAGTTGATGCTGTCTCGCCTTTTATACTCGTGCGGGTAAGGAGTTCGATTTTGTTGTTGTTGCCGTCTCGCCTTCTATACTCATGCGGCTAAGGAGCACGCTTTGTTGTTGCTGTCTCCCACGAGTAGCCGTTTAGCCTTTTATACTCATGCAGGTAGGGACTATGGTTTGCTGTTGCCATACTACCTTTTTTACTCGTGCAGGAAATGAATATGCTTTTGTTGTTGTTGCCTTCTTGACTTATATACTTGTAAGGGCGGGGAGTTTGGTTTTGTTGTTGTTGCCATGTCACCTTTTATACTTGGTTGGTCAAGGAGCATGCTTTATTGCTATCGTCTCGCCTTTTATAATCTCGTGGGTAACGGGTACGCTTTGTTGTTGTCATCTCGTCTTTTATCCTCATGCTGGCAAAGAGTATGATTTGTTGTTGCTGTTTCACCTTTTATACTCATACAGGCTAGGAGTTTGGTTTTGTTGTTGTCGCCGTCTTAGCTTTTATACTCGTGCAGGCAAGGAGCATGCTTTGTTGTTCTCGTCTCGCCTTTTATACTCGTGCTCGCAAAGAGTATACTTTATTGTCGTTGTGTCGCCTTTTCTACCCGCGCGGGCAAAGAGTATGCTTAGGTGGATGAGGAGTATATTTTTATTGTTGTACTTTTCCCCTTTTGTACTCCTGCGTGCAAGGAGTCTACTTTTGTTGTTGTTACCGTCTTGCCTTTTACACTTGTGCGAGCAAGCAGCATGCTTTGCTATTGTCGTCTTGCCTTTTATACTCGTGCGGGCAAGGCGTATACTTTTGTTGTTGTACTTTTAGCCTTTTATACTCTTGCGGGCAGGTAGTCTGCTTTTGCTAATGTTGCCGTCTCGTATTTTATACTCGTGCGGGCAAGGATTCTGGTTTTGTTGTGCTTTCCGTCTTGCTTTTCATAATCTAGTAGGCGAAAAGTATACTTTTGTTGATGCACTTGATGTATTTTATACTCTTGTGGGCAAGGAATCTACATTTGTTGATGTTGCTGTCTCGTCTTTTATACTCAAGTCGGCAAGGAGTCTATTTTGTTGTTGTTGCCGTCTCACCTTTCATGCTCGCGCGGGCAAGGAGTTTGGATTTGCTATTATTGCTGTCCCACCTTTTATACTCACGTGGGTAAGGAGTCTGGCTTTGTTATTGTTATCGTCTCGCCTTTTATACTTGTCCAGACAAGGAGTCTGCTTTGCTGTCGTTGTCGTCTCACCTTTTATGCTCGTGTGGGCAAGAAGTATACTTTTGTTGCTGTACTTTTCGCCTTTTATATTCTTAGGGGCACGAAATATGTTTTTGTTGTTGTAGCCGTCTCGCCTTTTATACATGTGCGGGCAAGGAGTTTGGCTTTGTTTTTATTGTCGTCTCGCCTTTTACACTTGAGCGGGTGAGGAGTATACTTTTATTGTTCTATTTTGTCGCCTTTCACACCTTGCAGGCAAGGAGTCTATTTTTGTTTTTGTTGTTGTTGTCTTACGTTTTGCACTGGTGCAATTTAGGAGCTTGCTTTGTTGTTGTTGCTGTCTCGCCATTCATACTCGGGCAGGCAAGGAGAATACTTTTGCTGCTGTACTTTTTGCCTTTTATACTCTTACAAGATAGGAATTTGCTTTTGTTGTCGTTGCTATGTTGCCTTTTATACTCGTGCAGGAAAGGATTTTGGTTTTGTTATCATTGTCATCTTTCCTTTTATAATCCTGGGGGCAATGAGTAAAAAGTATGCTTTGCTATTGTTGTCTAGCCTTTTAAACTTGTGTAGGCAAGGAGTATGCTTTTGTCATTGTTTCCATCTCGCCTTTTATACTCGTACCAGCTAGGATTTTGTTTTGCTGTCATTGTCGCCTCGCCTTTTATACTTGTGCGAGAGGAGAGTATGCTTTTGTTATTGTATTTTTTGCCATTTTTACTTTTGCGGGCAAGGAGTCTACTTTTGTTGTTGGTGTTGTCTCGCCTTTTATACTTATGTAGACAAAGATTCTGGTTTTACTCTTTTTACTAGTTGCCTTTCATACTCGTGTGGGTAAGGAGTATTCTTTGCGGTTACCGTCTCGCCTTTTATACTAGTTCGAGCAGGGAGAATGCTTTTGTTGTTATTCCCGTCACGCCTTTTATACTCATATGGGCAAGGAGTTTAGTTTTTTTGTTGTTGTCGTCTTGCCTTATAAACTTGTTTGGGAAAGGAGATGCTTTGCGATTGATGTCTCGCATTTTATACTCGTACGGGCAAAGAGTATGCTTTGTTGTTGCCATCTCACATTTTTATACTCTTGCCAGCAAGGAGTCAGCTTTTGCTGTTGTTGTCGTCTCGCCTTTTATACTCGTCTGGGCAAGTAGCATGCTTTGTTGTTGCCGCCTTGCCTTTTATACTCTTGCGGGCAAAGAGTCGGCTTTTGTTGTTGTTGGCGTATTGCCTTTTATACTTGCATGGGTAACGAGTTTGGTTTTGCTGTTGTTTCCATCTCGCCTTTTATGCTCGCGCGGCACTGGTTATGCTTTGATATTGTCGTCACGCCTATTTTGCATGTACGAGCAAACTGTGCGCTTTTGTTGTTGCTGCCATCTCGCCTTTTATACTCGTGCAGGCAAGGAGCATGGTTTGTTGTTGTCATCTTGCCCTTCATACTCGCGCGAGCAAGGAGTATGCTTTGTTGCTTCCATCTCGCCTTTTATACTCAGGTGGGCTAGGAGTCTGCTTTGCTATTATTACTGTCTCAACTTTTGTGCTCATGCGGGCAAGGAGTATAATGTTGGTTTTGCAAGTTTTGCCTCTTATATTCTTGTGGGCAAAGAGTCTACTTTTACTGTTGTTGCCGTCTTGCCTTATATACCCATGCATGGTACGAGTCTAGCTTGGTTGTTATTGCCATCTTTTCTTTTATACTCAGGCAAGTGAGAAGTATACTTTTGTGGTTGTACTTTCGCCTTTTATATTCTTGCGTGCAAGGAGTTTGTTTTAGTGTTGTTGCCATCTTGCTTTTTATGCTCGTGTGGGCGAGAAGTCTTGTTCTATTGTTGATGTCGTCACGCATTCTATGGACGTGCGGACAAGCAACTGGCCTTGTTGTTGTTGTCTTGTATTTTATACTCGTTCAGGCAGGGAATATGGTTTGTTGTTATTGTTGTCTCGCCTTTTATGCTCGTCTGGACCAGTAGTATGGTTTTGTTGTTGTTGCTATCTCGCCTTTCACACTCATGCGGGCAAGCAACATGCTTTATTGGTTTTGTCTCGCCTTTCATACTCGTGTGGGCAAGGAGTATGCTTTGTTGTTGCCGTCTCGTATTTTATATTCGTGTGGGAAAGGAGTATGGCTTGCAATTGCTGTCGTGCCTTTAATACTCGTGCAGGTAAGGAGTATTCTTTTGTTGTTGTTCCCATCTCGCCTTTTATACTCATCCAAGTGAGTAGTCTGGTTTTGTTGCTGTTGCCGTCACGCCTTTTATACTCATGCAGGCAAGCAACATGCTTTGTTGTTGCCGTCTCGACTTTTATACTCTTGCGAGCAAGGAGTCGACTTTTGTTGTTGTTGCCATCTCGCCATTTATAATCGTATGGACAAGGAGTTTGGTTTTGTTGTTGTTGCCATCTTGCCTTTTATGCTTATGTGGGCAAGGAGTATGCTTTAATATTGCTGTCACAGCTTTTCTACTCGTGCGAGCAAAAGGTTCACTTTTGTTGTTGTCGCTGTCTTGCCTTTTATACTCATGCAGGCAAGGAGCATGCTTTGTTGTTGTTGTCTTGCCTTTTATACTCATGCAAGCAAGGAGTATGCTTTGTTTTTGTCGTCTAGCCTTTTATAGTCGTGTGGGCAAGGAGTCTGCTTTGCTATTATTACCACCTCGGCTTCTATACTTGTGTGGGCATGGAGTATATTGTTGACTTTGCAAGTTTTGTCCTTTATGTTCTTGCAGGCAAAGTGTCTACTTTTGCTATTGGCCATCTCGCCTTTTATCCCCATGCGTGCAAGGAGTCTAGCTTTGTTGTTGTTGCCATCTTTCCTTTCGTACTCAAGCAGGCAACAAGTACACTTTTGCTATTCTACTTGTTGCCTTTATACTCTAGCATGCAAGGAGTCAACTTTAGTGTTGTTGTCGTCTAGCCTTTTATACCCTTGCGAGCAAGAAGTATCGTTTTGCTATTGTCGCCGTGCCAGCTTTTGTACTCGTGTGGGAGAGCAGCCTGTTTTGTTGTTGCCATCTCATATTTTATATTCGTGCGGGCAAGGAGTATGGTTTGTAGTTGCCATCATGCCTTTAACACTTGTGCGGGCAGGGAGTACGCTTTTGTTGTTGTTGTCGTCTTGCCTTTTACGGTCGTCTGAACGAGTAGTTTGGTTTTGTTGCTGTTGTCATCTCACCTTTCATACTCCTGTGGGCAAGGAGTATGCTTTATTGTTGTCGTCTTGTAGTTTATACTCGTGCCCACAAGAAGCACGGTTGTAGTTGCTGTCGTGCCCTTAATACTCGTGCAAGCATGGAGTATGCTTTTGTTCCTGCTGTCATGTCGCCTTTTATATTCATCCGGGTGAGTAGTATGGTTTTGTTGTTGTTGTCGCCTTGCCTTTTGTACTCGTGCAGCAAGCAGCATGCTTTGTTGTTGTCGTCCTACCTTTTATGCTCATGGGTACATGCTTTGTTGCTGCCGTGTCTCCTTTTATACTCTTGCAGGCAAGGAGTCATCTTTTGTTGTAGTTGCCGTATCGGCTTTTATACTTGTATGGGTAAGGGGTCTAGTTTTGTTGTTGTTGTCTTCTCACCTTTTACACTCGTGCGGGCAAGAAGCATGCTTTGCTATCGTTCTCACACCATTTTTGCTCGTGCTAGCAATCTATGCTGTTTTGTTGTTGTTGTCGTCTCGCCTTTTATACTCGTGATAGCAAGGCGCATGCTTTGTTATTGTCGTCTCGCCTTTTATGCTCGCGCAAGCAAAGAGCATGCTTTGTTGTTGCCATCTCGCCATTCTAGTCGTGGAGGCTGCGAGTCTACTTTGCTATTATTAACATATCGGCTTTTATACTCGTGCGGGCAAGGAGTATACTATTATTTTTACAAGTTTTCCCATTTATATTCTTGCAAGCAAAGAGTCTGCTTTTCTTGTTGTTGCTGTCTCGCGTTTTATACCCATGCGTGCAAGAAGCCTAGCTTTGTTGTAGTTTTGTCTTTCTTTTCATGCTCGGGCAAGCGATGAGTATACTTTTGTTGTTGTTCTTATAACCGTTTACACTCTTGCATGGAAGGAGTCTGCTTTAGTGTTGTTGCCATCTTGCCTTCTATACTTGTTGTGTTGTTGTCACTGTCTCATCTTTTATACTTGTGCAGGTTAGCAGCCTGCTTTGTTACTGCCGTCTCGTGTTTTATACTCGTGCGGGCAGGGAGTATGGTTTGCAGTTGTCGTTGGATATTTAATACTCGTGCGAGTTGGGAGTATGCTTTTGTTGTTGTTGTTGTGTCGCTTTTTATACTCATCCGGAGAAGTAGTATGGTTGTTGTTGTCGTCTCGCCTTTTATACTCGTGCGAGTAGGCAGTATACTTTTGTTTTTACACTTTTTGCCCTTTATATTACTCTAGGCAAGGAGTCTGCATTAACTACTACTATCGTCTAACCTCTTATACACATGTGAGCAAGGAGTCTGGTTTTGTTGTTGTTGTCGTCATCTCACCTTTTATACTTAGGCAGGTAAAGAGTATACTTTTTTTGTCGTACTTGTCTCCTTTTATACTCTTCCAGATAGGGAGTTTGCTTTTGTTGTTGTTACCGTCTCGCCTTCTATACTCCTACAGGGTAAGAATCTACTTTGCTGATGTTGTCGTTTCGCCTTTTATGCTCGTGCAAGCAAGGAGTATGCTTTTGTTGTTGTACTCTTTGCCTTTTTATGCTCTTGCGGGCAAGGAGTCTGCTTTAGTTGTTGTTGCTACCTTGCCTTTTATACTCGCACCGACAAGGAGTCTGGTTTTATTATTATTGTTGTCCCGCCTTTTATACCTTGCTGTGTTGTTGCCATCTCGACTTTTATACTTGTGCAGGCAAGTAGTATGCTCTTGTTTTTATTATCGTCTCGCCCTTTATACACTTACAGGCAAGGACTCCGGTTTTTTTATTGTTGCCATCTTGCCTTTTGTATTCATATAGCCGAGTGGCAGGCTTTGTTGTTGCTGTCTCACTTTTTATACTCGTGTGGGAAAAGAGTATGCTTTCCTGGTATCTCTCGCATTTGTACTCTTCAAAGGAAGGAGACTAATATTGTTGTTGTTGTGGTCTCGCCTTTTACACCTGTGCAGGCTAGAAGTTTGCTTTACTGTTGTTACCGTCTCGTCATTTGTACTCGTTCGGGCATGGAGTATACTTTTGTTATTGTAGTTTTTTCCTTTTATGCTCTTGCGGGCAAGGAGTCTACCCTTGTTCTTGTTGTTGTCTTGCCTTTTGTACTCTTGCAGGCTAGAAGTCTACTTTGTTGTTGTTGTCGTCTCTCCTTGTATACTCATGCGGGCAAGGGGTATACCATTGTGGTTGCATTTTTCACGTTTTATACTCTTACGGGTAAGGAGTTTAGTTTTATTGTTGTTGTTGTCTCGCCTTTTATACTCGTATGGGTAAGGAGTTTGGTTTTGTTGTTGTTGCCATCCCACCATTTATACTCATTCAGTCAAGCAACATCCTTTTGCTATTGCACTTTCCACCTTTTATACTTTTGTAAGCAAGGAGTCTTGTTTTATTGTTATCGTCGTCTAAGCTTTTATACTCGTGCGGCAAGCAACATGCTTTGTTGTTGTCGTCTTGCCATTTTTACTTTTGCGTGTAAGGAGTCTGCTTTTACTATTGTTGCTATCTTCCCTTTTGTACTTGTGCAGGCAAGGAGTCCGGTTTTGTTGTTGTTGTTGGCTCTCCTTTTATACTCATGTGAGAAAGGAGTATACTTTGCTGTTGCCGTCTCGCCTTTTATCCTCCTGCCGGCAAGTAGTATACTTTGATATTGCCTTCTCACCTTTTATACTCGTGTGGGTAGGGAGCATTCTTTTCTTGTTATTGTCGTCTCGCCCTTTGTAGTCGCACGAGCAAGGACTTTGGTTTTGTCATTGTTGCCGTCTCGCCTTTTCTGCTGTCGTCTCACTCTTTATACTTTTGCGGCGAAGGAGACCATATTTGTTGTTGTTGTCGTCTCGACTTGCATACTCGTCCGAGCAAGGAGTATACTTTTGTTGCTGTACATTTCGCCTTTTATACGCTTACGGGTAAGGAACCTGCTTTTATTGTTGTTGCTATCTCGCTTTCGGCACTCATGTGGGTGAGGAGTCTAGTTTTGTTGTTGTTTCCATCTCACCTTTTATACTTGTGTGGGCAAGGAGTATACTTTTGTTGTTGCACTTTTCGCCTTTTACACTCTTGCGGGCAAGGACTCTCGTTTTATTGTTGTTGCCATCCAGCCTTTTATACATGTGCGGGCAAGAAGCATGCTTTGTTGCTGTCGTCTCACCTTTTATACTCTTGCAAGCAAGGAGGCTGATTTCGTTGTTGTTGTTATCTTGCCTTTTATACTTATGCGGGAAAGGAGTCTCATTTAGTTGTTGTTGTCATCTCCCCTGTTATGCTCGCGTGGGCAATGTATATGCCTTTATGTTGCCATTTTACCTTTTATATTCGTGCAGGCAGGGAGCATGCGTTCATTTTAGTCGCCGTCCTGCCTTTTACACTCGTGCAAGCAAGGATTCTTCTTCGCCATTATTATTGTCTCGCCTTTAATTTTTGCGCAAGTAGGGAGTATTCTTTTGTTGTTGTTGCCATCTCACTTTTTATGTTCTTGTAGGCAATGAGTCTACTTTTGTTGTGGTTGTCATCTTGCCTTTTTTGCACATGCGGGCTAGGAGTCTGCTTTACTGTTGTTGCCGCCTTGGCTTTTATGCCTATGTAGACAAGGACTTTATTTTTGCTGTTGTACTTTTTTCCTTTCATATTCTTGTGGGCAAGGAATCTGCTTTTGTTGTTGTTGCAGTCTCACCTTTTATGGATGTGCGGGCCAGGAGTCTGTTTTGCTGTTGTAACCGCCTCACCTTTTATACTTGTGCGGGCAAGGAGTATACTTGTGTTGTTGTACTTTACAACTTTTATACCTCTGTGGGTAAGGAGTCTAGTTTTGTTATTGTTACTGTGTCGCCCTTTGCACCCGTGCTGGCAATGAACATGCTTTGTTGTTGTTGTCTTACCTTTTATACTTGTTTGAGAAGGAGTATGCTTCGTTGTTGCCATCTCGCCTTCTATATTCTTGCAAGCAAAGAGTCTGCTTTTGTTGTTGCTGTCGTCTCGCCTTTTATACTCATATGGGCTAGTGTCTGTTTTGCTATTGTTACTGTCTCGCCTTTATGCTCGCGCAGGCAAAGAGTATACTTTTTTTTTGTAATTTTTGCCTTTCATATCCTTGCAAGCAAGGAGTCTACTTTTGCTTTTGTTATCGTCTCTGCTTTTATACTCATGCAGAAAGGAGTTTGGTTTTATTGTTATTGCTGTCTCGCCTTTTTTACTCATGTGGGTAAGGAGCATACTTTTGTTATTGTACTTATTGCCTTTCATATTCTTGTAGGAAAAGAGCCTGCCTTTCTTGTTGTTGTTGTCCTGCCTTTTATAAGCTTCCAGGTGAGTAGTCTGGTTTTCTTACTGTTACCGTCACGCCTTTTATACTCATGCAGGCAAGCAGCATGCTTTGTTGTTCCCGTCTCGACTTTTATACTGTTGCGGGTAAGGAGTCGGCTTTTGTTGTTTCTACCGTCTCGCCATTTGTACTCGTATAGACAAGGAGTCAGGTTTTGTTGTTGTTGTCATCTCGTCTTTTATGCTCGTGCAGGCTAGGAGTATGCTGTAATATTGCTGTCACGCATTTTCTGCTCGTGCAGGCAAAGTGTTCGCTTTTGTTGTCATTGCTGTCTCGCCTTTTATACTCGTGTAGGCAAGGAGTATGCTTTATTGTCGTCGTCATGCCTTTTATACTCACGCGAGTAAGGAGTATGCTTTGTTGCTGCCGTCTCGCCTTTTATACTCGTGTGGCAAGGAGTCTGCTTCGCTATTATTGTCATCTCGGCTTTTATATTTGTGTGGGCATGGAGTATATTGTTGTTTTTGCAAGTTTTGCATTTTATATTCTTGCCGAATAACAGTCTACTTTTGCTATTGGGCGTCTCGCCTTTTATCCCCATGCGTGCAAGGAGTCTAGCTTTGTTATTGTTGCCATCTTTCCTTTTATACTCAGGCAAGTGACAAGTAAACTATTGCTATTCTACTTTTCGCCTTTTATACTTTGGCGTGCAAGGAGTCAGCTTTAGTGTTGTTACTGTCAGCCTGTTATACTGGTACAGGAGAGCAGCCTGCTTTGTTGTTGCCGTCTTGTATTTTATACTCGTGCAGGCAAGGAGTATGGTTTGCAGTTGCTGTCATGCCTTTAATACTCGTGTAGGCAGGGAGTACATTTTTGTTGTTGCTGTCGTCTTGCCTTTTATACTCGTCTGAACGAGTAGTTTGGTTGTTGGTGTCGTCTCACCTTGTATACTCATGCGGCCAAGTAGTATGCTTTGTTATTACCGTCTTGTATTTTGTACTGTGGGGCAAGGAGTATAGTTTGCAGTTGCCGTCATGACCTTAATACTCGTGCAAGCAGGAAGTATGCTTTTCTTGCTGTTTTCATGTCGCCTTTTATATTCATCTAAGCGAGTAGTCTGGTTTTGTTGTTGTTGTCGTCTCGACTTTTGTACTCGTGTGGCAAACAACATGCTTTGTTGTTGCTATCCTACCTTTTATGCTCATGCGTATATGCTTTGTTGCTGTCGTGTCTCCTTTCATACTCTTGCAAGCAAGGAGTCAGCTTTTGTTGTTGTTGCCGTATTGACTTTTATACTCGTATGGGTAAGGAGTCTAGTTTTGTTGTTGTTGTCGTCTCGTCTTTTATACTCATGCGAGCAAGAACCAGGTTTTCCTATTATCGTGACACCTTTTTTGCTCGTGCTAGCAATTTATGCGCTTTTGTTGTTGTTGCCATCTCGCCTTTTATACTTGTGCAGGCAAAGAGCATGCTTTGTTGTTGTTGTCTCACCTTTTATGCTCGCGTAAATAAGGAGCATGCATTGTTGTTGCCATCTAGCCTATTATACTCATGCGGGCTAGGAGTATGCGTTGCTATTATTATCATATAGGATTTTGTACTCGTGCAGGCAAGGAGTATACTATTGTTTTTGCAAGTTTTTCCTTTTATATTCTTGCGGGCAATCAGACTACTTTTCATGTTGTTGCTGTCTCGCCTTTTATACCCGTGCATGCAAGCAGTCTAGCTTTATTGTTGTTATCGTCTTTCCTTTCATGCTCGGGCAGGCGATGAGTATACTTTTGTTGTTGTTCTTGTCGCCGTTTATACTCTTGTGTGCAAGGAGTCTGCTTTAGTGTTGTTGCTGTCTTGCCTTTTATATTCCTGCGAGCAAGAAGTCTCGTTGTGTTGTTGTCGCCGTCTCGTCTTTTATACTCGTGCGGGCAAGCAGCCAACTTTGTTGTTGTCGTCTCGTGGTTTATACCCGTGCGGGCAAGGAGTATGGTTTGCAGTTGCCGTCAGGTATTTAATACTAGTGCGAGTAGGGAGTATGCTTTTGTTGTTGTTGCTGTGTCCCTTATTATACTCGTTCGGACTAGTAGTCTGGTTTGATTGTTGTGGTCGTCTCGCCTTTTATACTCGTGCAGACAAGTAGCATGCTTTGTTGTTGCCGTCCTGCCTTTTCTACACGTGCGAGCAAGGAGTATGCTTTGTTGATCCCATATCGCCTTTTACACTCAAGCGGGCAAGGAGTCTACTTTTGCTATTGTTGTCGTCTTGCCTTTTAAACTCATGCGTGCAAGAAGTATAGTTTAGTTGTTGTTGCAT
The DNA here is from genome assembly GCA_037832335.1 of Carallia pectinifolia. Classification (NCBI taxonomy): domain Eukaryota; kingdom Viridiplantae; phylum Streptophyta; class Magnoliopsida; order Malpighiales; family Rhizophoraceae; genus Carallia; species Carallia pectinifolia. The sequence continues at coordinate 29,768,946 of CM075454.1, forward strand.
TCCCACCCTTTACACTCGTGCGGCGAGGAGTATCCTTTTGTTGTTGTATTTGTCGTCTTTTATGCTCTTGCGGGCATGCCGTCAACTTTTGTTGTTATTGTTGTCTCGCCTTTTATACTCGTACAGGCTGGCAATCTTTTTTGCTGTTGTTGCCATCTCGCCTTTCATACTCGTGGGGGCAAGGGATATACTTTTGACCTTTTATACTGTTGCGAGCAAGGAGAATGGTTTTGTTGTTATCGCTAGTTTGCCTTTTATGGTCATGCGGCTAGGAGTCTGTTTTGCTGCTGTTGTACTCTTGCCTTTCATAGTTGTGCAGGCAAGGAGTATACTTTTGTTATTATACTTCTCGTATTTTTGTACTCTTGCGGGAAAAAAGTTTGCCGTTGTTGTTGTTGCTGTCTTGGCTTTTATAGTCGTGTGAGCAAAGAGTCTGGTTTTTTTGTTGTTTCTATCTCGCCTTTTACACTCATGTCGGCAAGCAGCACGCTTTGTTGTTATTGTCTCGCCTTTTATACTCATGCGAGCAAAGAGTGTGCTTTGTTGTTGCCGTCTCGCGCTTTATACGCTTGCGGGCAAGGAGTCGACTTTCGTTGTTATTCCCATCTCGCATCTTCTACTCGTATGGGCAAAGAGTCTAGTTTTGTTGTTGTTGCTGTCTCAACTTTTGTACTAGTTCGGGATGGGAGTTTGCCTTGTTCTTGTTGTCGTCACGCCATTTTTACTCATGTAAGCCAGGATTATACTGTTGTTGTTGTGCTTTTTGCCTTTTATACTCTTGCAGGCAAGGAGTCCACTTTTGTTGTTGGTGCTGTCTCGCCTTTTATACTCAGGTGAGCAAGGAAACTAGTTTTATTGTTGTTATCGTCTCACCTTTTATACTCGTGCGGGTAAAGAGTATGCTTTGCTGTTACCATCTAGTCTTTTGTAAAAGAGCAAGCAAGGAGTATGCATTTGTTGTTGTTCTCGTCTCGCCTTTTATACTCGTGTGGGCAATCATCTTGCTTTTTTGTTGTCGTCTCACCCTTTAAACTCGTGCAACCAAAGAGTATGCTTTGTCGTTGCCGTCTCGCCTTTTATTCTCTTACGAGCATGAAGTTGGCTTTTGTTGTTGTTGCCGTCTTGCCTTGTATACTCATACAAGCAAGGAGTTTGGTTTTGTTGTTGTTGCTGTCTCCCCTTTTGTACTTGTGTAGACAAGGCGCACGCTTTGTTGTTGAAGTCCCACCTTTTATACTCCTGCAGGCAAGGAGTATGGATTGCTATTGCTGTCTCGCCCTTTTTAGTCGCACAGGCAAAGTGTATGCTTTTGTTGTTGTTGCAATCTCACCTTTCATACTCGCATGGGCGAGTAGTTTGGTTTTGTTGTTGTTGCTGTCTCGCCTTGTATACTCGCGCAGGTAAGGAGCATGCTTTGATGTTGTCGTCTCGCCTTTTATACTCGAATGGGAAAAGAGTATGCTTTGTTATTGCTGTCTCGCCTTTTATACCCGTGCATGCAAGCAGTCTAGCTTTATTGTTGTTGTCGTCTTTCCTTTCATGCTCGGGCAGGCGATGAGTATACTTTTGTTGTTATTATTGTCGCCGTTTATACTCTTGTGTGCAAGGAGTCTGCTTTAGTGTTGTTGCTGTCTTGCCTTTTATATTCCTGCGAGCAAGAAGTCTCGTTGTGTTATTGTCGCCGTCTCGTCTTTTATACTCGTGCGGGCAAGCAGCCAACTTTGTTGTTGTCGTCTCGTGGTTTATACCCGTGCGGGCAAGGAGTATGGTTTGCAGTTGCCGTCAGGTATTTAATATTAGTGCGAGTAGGGAGTATGCTTTTGTTGTTGTTGCTGTGTCCCTTATTATACTCGTTCGGACTAGTAGTCTGGTTTGATTGTTGTGGTCGTCTCGCCTTTTATACTCGTGCAGACAAGTAGCATGCTTTGTTGTTGCCGTCCTGCCTTTTCTACACGTGCGAGCAAGGAGTATGCTTTGTTGATCCCATATCGCCTTTTACACTCAAGGGGGCAAGGAGTCTACTTTTGCTATTGTTGTCGTCTTGCCTTTTAAACTCATGCGTGCAAGAAGTATAGTTTAGTTGTTGTTGCATTCCCACCCTTTACACTCGTGCGGCGAGGAGTATCCTTTTGTTGTTGTATTTGTCGTCTTTTATGCTCTTGCGGGCATGCCGTCAGCTTTTGTTCTTATTGTTGTCTCGCCTTTTATACTCGTACAAGCTGGCAATCTTTTTTGTTGTTGTTGCCATCTCGCCTTTCATACTCGTGGGGGCAACGAATATACTTTTGACCTTTTATACTGTTGCGAGCAAGGAGAATGGTTTTGTTGTTATCGCTAGTTTGCCTTTTATGGTCATGCGGCTAGGAGTCTGTTTTGCTGCTGCTGTACTCTTGCCTTTCATAGTTGTGCAGGCAAGGAGTATACTTTTGTTATTATACTTCTCGTATTTTTGTACTCTTGCGGGAAAAAAGTTTGCCGTTGTTGTTGTTGCTGTCTTGGCTTTTATAGTCGTGTGAGCAAAGAGTCTGGTTTTTTTGTTGTTTCTATCTCGCCTTTTACACTCATGTCGGCAAGCAGCACGCTTTGTTGTTATTGTCTCGCCTTTTATACTCATGCGAGCAAAGAGTGTGCTTTGTTGTTGCCGTCTCGCGCTTTATACGCTTGCGGGCAAGGAGTCGACTTTCGTTGTTATTCCCATCTCGCATCTTCTACTCGTATGGGCAAAGAGTCTAGTTTTGTTGTTGTTGCTGTCTCAACTTTTGTACTAGTTCGGGATGGGAGTTTGCTTTGTTCTTGTTGTCGTCACGCCATTTTTACTCATGCAAGCCAGGATTATACTGTTGTTGTTGTGCTTTTTGCCTTTTATACTCTTGCAGGCAAGGAGTCCACTTTTGTTGTTGGTGCTGTCTCGCCTTTTATACTCAGGTGAGCAAGGAAACTAGTTTTATTGTTGTTATCGTCTCACCTTTTATACTCGTGCAGGTAAAGAGTATGCTTTGGTGTTACCATCTAGTCTTTTGTAAAAGAGCAAGCAAGGAGTATGCATTTGTTGTTGTTCTCGTCTCGCCTTTTATACTCGTGTGGGCAATCATCTTGCTTTTTTGTTGTCGTCTCACCCTTTAAACTCGTGCAACCAAAGAGTATGCTTTGTCGTTGCCGTCTCGCCTTTTATTCTCTTACGAGCAAGAAGTTGGCTTTTGTTGTTGTTACCTTCTCGCCTTTTATACTCGTGCGGGCAAGGAGTTTGCTTTGTTGTTGTCGTCTCTCCTTTTATACTCTTGTAGGCATGGACTCTACTTTTACTATTGTCGTCGTCTTGCTTTTTATACTCGTGCAGGGTAGGCATATACTTTTGTTGTCATACTTTTTGCCTTTTATACTACTGTGGGCAAAGAGTCTACTTTTGCTATTGTTGTCGTTTCACATTGTACACTAGTGCGGGCAAGGAGTTTGGTTTTGTTGTTGTTGCAGTCTTGCCCTTTATACCCGGGCGGGCAAGGGGTATACTTATGTTATTGTACTTGTTGCCTTCTATACTCTTGTGGGTAAGCAGTCTACTTTTGTTGTTGTTGCCGTCTCGCCATTTCTACTTGTATGGGCTAGGAAGCTGCTTTGTTGTTGTTGCCATCTCCCCTTTTATACTCGTATGGGCAGCAAGTATGATTTGTTGACATCATCTCGCCTTTTCTGCTCTTGCGGCTAGGAGTCTACTATTGTTATCATTCTCGTCTCGGCTTTTGAACATGTACGGGTAAGGAGTCTAGATCTGTTGTTGTTCCTGTCTCACCTTTTATGCTCGCGCAGGCAAGCAACATGCTTTGTTGTTGCCATCTCGCCTCTTATACTCTAGCAGGCAATGAGTATGCGTTGTTGTTGTTGTATCGCCTTTTATACTCGTAAGGCCAAGGAGTATGTCGTTGTTGTTGTTGCCATCTCACCTTTTATGTTGGTACCGGCAAGGAATCTGATTTTGCTGGTGTTACTGTCCACCTTTTATACTCGTGTAGGCGAGGAGCATGCTCGATTGCTACGTCTTGCCTTTCGTACTCATGAGGGGCAAAGTGTATGCTTTTTTGTTGCCATCTCGCCTTTTATACCATTGCACGGAAGGAGTATGTATTGTTTTTGTCATCTCGCCTTTTCACTGATACAGGGAAGCAATTTGTTTTTGTTGTTGTTATTGTCTCGCCATTTATACTCGAGTAGGCAAGGTCTATGCTTTGATGTTGCCGTCTGACCTTTTATGCTCATGCGGGTAAGGAGTATGCTCTACAGTTGTCGCCTCACCTTTTATACTGAAGCGGGCAAGGAGTATACTTTTTTTGTTGCACTTTTTGCCTTTTATACTTGTGCAGGAAAGGAGTTTGGTTTTATTGTTGTTGTCGTATCACCTTTTATACTCGTGCAGGCAAGGAGTATGCTTTTTGTTGTACTCTTCACCTTTTATACTTGTGCAAGAAAGGAGTCTGGTTTTGTTGTTGTTGTCGTATCGCTTTTTATACTCTTGCAGGCAAGGAGTATACTTTTTTGTTGTACTTTTCGCCTTTTATGCTCTTGTGGGCAAGGAGTCTGCTTTTATGGTTGTTACGGTCTCACCATTTGCACTTGTACAGGCAAGGAGTCTGATTTTGTTGTTGTTGCCGTCTCGCATTTATAGTCATGCAAGCAAGGAGTATGCTTTGTGGCTATCGTCTCGCTTTTTATACACGGGCGAGTAGGGACTATGCTCTTTTTGTTGATGTCGTCTAGCCTTTTATACTCATAGGACAAGGAGTCTAGTTTTGTTGTTGTTGACTTGCATTCTATACTCGTCATGCGAAACGCTTTGTTGTTGCTGTCTCGTCTGTTATACTCGTGCGGGCAAGGAATGTTCTTTGTTGCAAACGTCTCGGCTTTTGTACTCTTGTCGGCAAGGAGTCTACTTTTATTGTTATTGCTGCCTCTCCATTTATACTCGTGTAGGATAATCTGCTTGATGCTTTTACCATCTCGTCTTTTATACTCGTGCGGGCATGGAGTATACTTTTGTTTTTACACTTTTCGCCTTTTATATTCTTGCAGGCAAGGAGTATACTTTTGTTGTTGTTATCGTCTCGCTTTTTATACTCGTGTAGGCTAGGAGTCTGCTTTGCCGTAGTTGTCATCTCGCTTATATACTCGCGCGGGCACAGAGCATACTTTGGTGGTTGCACAGTTTACCTTTTATCCTCTTGTGGGCAAGGAGTCTACTTTGGTTGTTTTTGGTTGTTTTTGTCATCTCGACTTTTATACTCATGTGGGCTAAGAGTCTGCTTTGTTGTTGTTGCTGTCTAGCATTTTATACTCGTGCAGGCAAGGTGTACACATTTGTTGTTGTACTTTTTGCCTTTTATACTATTGCGAGCAAAGAGTCCGGTTTTGTTGTTGTTGCTGTCTCACCTTTTATACTCGTGCGGGTTAGGAATCTATTTTGCGATTAATACTGTCTCGTCCTTTATATTTGTGTGGACAAGCAGTATGCTTTGTTGCTCCTATCCCACCTTTTATACTCTGGTAGGCGAGGAGTCTGCCTTTATTGTTGTTGTCGTTTTGCCTTTTAAACTCGTGCAGGCTAAGAGCTTGTTTTGCTGTTATTATTGTCTAGCCTTTTGTACTCGTGCAAGCAAAGAGTCTGGCTTTGCTATTGTTGCTCTGTCACCTTTTATACTCTTGTGGGTTAGGAGTTTGTTTTGCTCTTGTTATAGTCTTGCCATTTATACTCGTGCGGGCAAGGAGTATACTTTTTTGGTTAGGCTTTTTGCCTTTTATACTCTTGCAGGCAAGGTGTCTACTTTTGTTCTTAGTGCTGTCTCGCCTATTACACTTGTGCGAGCAAGGAGTCTGGTTTTGTTATTGTTGGTATCTTGCCTTTCATGCTCGTACGTGTAAGCAGCATGCTTAGTTGTCACCGTTTTGTTTTTTATACTAGTGTGGGCTGGGATTACATTTTTCTTCTTGTTCTCATCTCGCGATCAGCATGTTTTATTGTTGCGTCTCACTTTTTATACTTGTGCTGGCAAAAAGTATGTAATGTTGTTGCCGACTCGCCTTTTGTACTCGTGCTAGCAATCAGAATGCTTTATTGTTGCGTCTCACATTTTATACTCGTGCGGGCAAAAAGTATTCAATGTTGTTGCCGTCTCACCTTTTATACTCTTGCGGGGCAAGGAGTCGGCTTTGGTTGTTGTTGCCGCATCGCCATTTATACTCATACAGGCACGGAGAGTGGTTTTATTATCTTCTTACCTTTTACACACGTACGAGCAAGGAATATTCTTTGTTGTTGCCTTCTCACCTTTTATACTCGTGTAGGTGACGAGTATACTTTTACTGTTGTACTCGCCGCCTTTTATACTCTTGTGGGCAACTACTCTGCTTTTGTTAATGTTACTGTCTCGCCTTTTACACTCATGAAAGTAAGGAGTCTGATTTTGTTGTTGTTACCGTCTCGTGTTTTATACTCGTGCGTGCTAGGAGTCTGCTATGCTGTTATTACCATCTTGCCTTTTATGCTTGTGTGGTTGTACTTTTTGCCTTTTGTATTCTTGCAGGCAAGGAGTCTACGTTTGCTATTGTTACTGTCTTGGCTTTTATACTCGTGCGAGCAAGGAGTCTGGTTTCGTTGTTGTTGTCATCTCGCCTTTTATACTCATGTGGACTAGGAGTCTGCTTTGACGTTGTTGTCATCTCGCCTTTTATACTCGTGCGTGCAAGGAATCTACTTTACTGTTCTTACCATCTTGCCTTTTATACTCAAATCGGCAAAACATATGCTTTAATCGCTGTACTTTTTGCTTTTTATAATCTTTCGAGCAAGGAGTCTGATTTTGTTGTTGTTGTCATCCCACCTTTTATTTTCATGTGGGCTGCGAGTTAGTGTTGCTGTTGTTGCCCTCTTGCCTTTTATACTTGTTTGGGCAAAGCACACACTTTTGTTGTTGTACTTTTTGGCTTTCATATTCTTGGAGGCAAGGAGTTAGCTTTTGTTGTTGTTGTTGTCTTGCTTTTTATCCTCGTTCAAGTAAGGAGTTTATTTTTGTAGTTGTTGCCGTCTCGCAATTCATACTCGTGCAGGCAGGGAGTATACTTTTGTTGTTGTACCTTTTGCCTTTTGTGCTCTTACAGGCAAGGAGTCAGGTTTTGTTGTTGTTGTTGTTGTCTTGCCTTTTATGCTCTTGCAGACAAGCAACATGATTTGTTGTTGTCGTGTCACCTTTTATAGTTTTACAGGTAAGGAGCCTACTCTTGTTGTTATTACCGTCTCACCTTTTATAGTCGTGCGGCCTAGGCATCTACTTTGTTATTGTTACTGTCTCGCCTTTTATACTCGTGTGGGCAAACAGTCTGATTTTGTTGTTGTTGCCATTTCACCTTTCATACTCGGGCGCGGGAGGAGTATAATTTTGATGTTGTACTTCCCGCCTTTTAGACTCTTGTAGGCAAAGAGTCTACTTTTGTCATTGTTGCTATATCACATTTTATACTCGTGGGGGCTAAGAGTATGGTTTGTGGTTGTTGCTGTCTAGCCTTTTATGCTCGCGCGAGCAAGGAATATGCTTTTGTTGTTGTACTGTTTGCCTTTTATGCCCTTGCGAGCAAGGATTCTGCTTTTATTCTTGTTACTGTCATGCCTTTTATTCTCCTGTGGGCAAGGAGTTTGGCTTTGATATTATTTCGTCTTGCCTTCTATACTCGTGCGGGCAAGGAGTATACTTTGCTATTGTCATTCTGCCTTTTATATTAGCGTGGGCAAGGAGAATGTTTTTGTTGTTATTGTCATCCCGTGTTTTATTTTCGTACGAGCGAGGACTCTAGTTTTGCTATTGTTGCCGTCTTGCCTTTTATACTCCTGTGGGCAAGCAACATGCTTTGTTGCTACTGTCTTGCCTTTTCTACTCGTCCAGGCAAGGAGTGTGCTTTTTTGCTACCGATTCATTTTTTTATACTCTTGCAAGGAAGGAGACGACTTTTGTTGTTGTTGTCGTCTCGCCATTTACACCCGTAAAGGCTGGAAGTCTACATTGCTGCTATTAGCGTCTCGTCTTTTGCACTCATACGGGCAAGGAATATACTTTTATTGTTTTACTTTTTGACTTTTATACTCTTGCGGGTAAGTAGCCTACCTCTGTTGTTGTTGTTGCTCGCCTTTTATACTCAAGCGGGCTAGGAGTCTACTTTGCTATTGCCATGTTGCCTTTTATTCCAGTGTGGTCTAGGAGTCTGCTTTGCGGTTGTTATTTTTTTGCCTCTTATACTTGCGCGGGCAAGGAGTAGACTTTTGCTGTTGTTCTTTTCGCCTTTTATGCTCTTGTGGGCAATGAGTCTGCTGCTGTTTATGTTGCTGTCTCGCTTTTTTTCTACCGTGGGCAAGGAGTCCGGTTTTGTTATTGTTGCCATCTCGCCCTTTATAATCGTGTGGCAATGAGTAAAGAGCATTCTTTTCAGTTTTTGTCTCGCCTTTTATACTTGTGCGGGCAAGGAGTTTGATTTGTTATTGTCCTTGTGTCGCCTACTCGCACGAGCAAGGAGTGTACGTTTGCTGTTGTACTTTTTGCCTTTTGTACTCTTGTAGGTAGGGCATCTACTTTTGTTGTTGGTGCTGTCTCGCCTTTTATATTCATGTGGGTAAGGAGTTTGGTTTTGTTATTGTTGCTGTCTCCCCTTTTATATTCATGTGGGGTAAGAGTTTATTTTGATGTTGTTGCTGCCTGACCTTTTGTACTCGTGCGGGAGAGGAGTATGCTTTTGTTGTTGTTGTCGTCTTGCCTTTTATGCTTGTACAAGCAAGGAGTTTAGTTTTGATGTAGTCATCGTCTTGCCTTTTATTCTCGTGCAAGCAAGGAGTATGCTTTTATTGTTGTTGTCGTCGTTTTGCCTTTTATACTCATGCGGGTAAGGACTCTAGTTTTATTGTTGTTGCCATCTTGCCTTTTATACTCGTGTGAGTAAAGAGTATGCTTTGTTGTTGACGTCTCGCCGTTATCCTCGTGCGGGTAAGAAGTCGTCTCTCCTTTTATACTCCTGCAGGCAAGGAGTATGCTTTTGTTGTTGTTGCCTTCCCGCCTTTTGCACTTGTACGGGCAAGGAGTCTGGGTTTGTTGTTGTTGTTCCCTCGCTTTTTATACTCGTGCGGGTAAACATCATGCTTTATTGTTGTCGTCATCCCTTTTATATTCATGTAGGTAAGGAGTAGGCCTTGTTGTTACCATCTTACCTTTTATACTCGTGTGGGCATGTATCATGCTTTGTTCTTGTTATCGTCTCGCCTTTTATAGCCATGCAAGCAAGTAGTATGCTTCGTTAATATCGTCTTATTTTTATAGTCCGGCGGGCGAGGACTATGGTTTTGTTGTTCTACTTGTCGCCTTTATACTCTTACAGGCAAAGAGTCTACTTTTGTTGTTGATATCATCTTGCCTTCTACACTTTTGTGGGCAAAGCATATACTTTTGCTTTTACAGATTTTGCCCTTTATATTACTCTGGGCAAGGAGTCTACGTTCAATGCTGTTATCATCTCACCTTTTATACTCATGTGAGCAAGGAGTTTGGTTTTGTTGTTGTTCTCGTTTTACCTTTTATACTTGGGCAGGTAAAGAGTATACTTTTGTTGTCGTACTTGTCACATTTTATACTCTTGCAGGCAGGGAGTCTGCTTTTGTTGTTGTTACCGTCTCGCCTTCTATACTCCTGCGGGGTAGGAGTCTGCTTTGCTGACGTTGTCGTCTCGCCTTTTATGCTCTTACAAGAAAGGAGTATGCTTTCATTGTTGTACTGCTTACCTTTTATGCTCTTGCGGCCAAGGAGTCTGCTTTAGTTGTTGTTGATACCTTGCCTTTTACGCTCACGCCAGCAAGGAGTGTGGTTTTGTTGTTGTTGTTGTCTCGCCTTTTATACTCGTACGGGTAAGGAGTGTAACTTACTGTTGCTGTTGTCATCTTGCCTTTACAACTCATGCAGCCAAGTAGTATGCTCTTGTTTTTATTATCATCTCGCCATTTATACACATACAGGCAATGACTCTGGTTTTGTTATTATTGCCATCTTGCCTTTTATATTCGTACGGGCGAGTGGCAGGCTTTGATGTTGTCGTCTCGCCTTTTATACTCGCGTGGGCAAAGAGTATGCTTTCCTGCTGTCTCTCGCTTTTTGCACTCTTGAAAGGAAGGAGACTAATTTTGTTGTTGTTATTGTCCCGCCTTTTATGCTTTTACAGGCAATAAGCCTGCTTTGTTGTTATTGTTGTCCAGACTTTTATGCTTGTGCAGGGAAAGAGTATGCTTTTATTGTTGTTGTCGTCTTGTCTTTTATACTCGTACAAGCAAGGAGTCTGCTTTTGTTGTGATTGTTCCCTCCCCTTTTATACTTGTGCAGGTAAGAAGTATGCATTGTTGTCACCGACTTGCCTTTTACACTCATGCAAACAAGGAGTATGCTTTGTTGCTGCCATCTCGCCTTTTACACTCTTTTGGACAAAGAGAATGCTTGGCAATTGTCGTCTTGCCTTTAATACTCATGCAGGCACAGAGTGTGCTTTGTCATTCTTATCTTGCCTTTTATACTCATGTGGGCAGGGAGTATACTTTTGTTGTTGTTGCCGTCTCGCCTTTTATACTCGCACGGGTAAGGAGTCCAGGATTGTTGTTGCTGCCGTCTCCCCAATTATACTCATGCCAGCAAGCAGCAAGCTTTGTTGTTGTCATCTCACCTTTTATAGTCGTGCAGGCAAGGAGTATAGTTCGTTGTTGCTATCTCGCCTTTTGTACTTGGGCAGGCGAGGAGCATACATTTGTTGTTGTACTTGTCGCCTTTTAGACTCTAGCAGGCTAGGAGTCTGCTTTTATTGTTGTTGTCGTCTCGCCTTTTATACTCGTGCGGGCTAGATGTTTGCTTTGATGTTGTTCCCGTCTCACCTTTTATACTCGTGCAGGTCAGGATTATACTTTTGTTTTTGTGCTTTTTACCTTTTATATCCTTGCGGGCAAGAAGTCTACTTTTGCTGTTGTTACCGCCTTGGCTTTTATACTTGTGTGGGAAGGAGTAGATATCTAACTCTCTCAATTATTGTTCTGTTCATCCTTTTAGCTAAGTCATTCAACTGTGGTGTCTAGGGAGGTGTCCTCTGGTGTTGAATCCCATGAGCCTGACAATATTCATCAAATGGGTGACTATACTCACCACTATTATCAGTACGGACACATTTCAGCTTCTTTCCTGTTTGTCTCTCAATCAAGGCATAAAATTTTTTGAAAATATCAACAACCTGATCCTTAGTCTTCAAAGTATCGACCCAATGCCTCTTAGAGTGATCATCAATAAAAGTCACAAAATAAAGAGCACCACCAAGTGTGCATACCTTCAAAAGACCACAGACATCAAAATGCACCAACTCAAGCAACTTTGACTTCCTAGAAGGTGGGTGACTCTTGAATGTAACTCTAGTTTGTTTCATAGCCAAACAGTGAGGACACTTTTTCAAAACCGTACTCCTCAAACCTAAAAGCTGGTTTTTCTCTGTCAGGTAATTATCCCATTTTCACTCATATGGCTGAGTCGCTTTTACCACAACTCAGTGGTTTTCTTATTCGCCACTGCATTCACAACATTTCTGAAGATGAAAGCTTGTATGATATATAAACTAGAGCATTTTTTACCATCGACCACAATCAGGGAGCCTTTAATAAGTTTCCACTAACCATCACTGAAGAGACTGTAATATGCAGGCATTAAGTATGCTTTTGTTGTTGGACTTTTTGCCTTTTATGAACTTGCAGGCAAGGAGTCTACTTTTCTTGTTGTTGCTGTCTCGCTTTTTATACTCGTGCAGGCAAGCAGTATGCTTTTGTTGTTGTTGTCGTCCCGCCTTTTATACTCATGCGGTCTCGTGTTTTATACTCGTGCAGGCAGGGCGTCTAGTTTTGTTGTTGTTCCTATCTGGCCTTTTATACTCGTGCAGGTAAGGGACATGGTTTGTTATTGTCGTCTCATCTTTTATACTGTTGCAGGCAAGGAGTATGATTTGTTGTTGCCATCTCAACTCTTATACTCATGCGTGCAAGGAGTATGCTTTTGTTGTCGTTACCATCTCCCTTTTTATACTCGCATGGGCAAGGAGTCTGCTTCCATTGTAGTTGTCCTCTTGCCTTTTGTGCTTGGTTGGGTAAGGACTATAGTTTTCTTGTTGTACTTGTAGTCCTTACACTCTTACAGGGTAAGGAGCTTGCTTTTGTTGTCGTTGTAATCTCACCTTTTATACTCGTGTGGTCTAATCTTTTATACTCGCATGGGCAAGGAGTCTGGTTTTGTTGCTGTTGCTGTATTGCCTTTTACACTCGTGCAGGTAAGGTGCATGCTTTGTTGTTACCGTCTCAGCTTTTATACTCTTGTTAGCAAGGTGTATGCTTTGCTGTTGTCGTCTCACCTTTTATACCCATGCGTGCAAGGAGTATACTTTTGTTGTTGTTGCCGTCTCACCTTTTATACCCACATGGGTAAGGAGTCTGCTTTTGTTGTAGTTGTCCTTTTACTTTTGATACTCAGTCGGGTAAGGAGTATACTTTTGTTGTTGTACTTATCCTCTTTTATACTATTACGGGCAAGGAGTCTGCTTTTCTTGTTGTTGCCGTCTTGCCTCT
>CM075454.1:29786597-29791597 GCA_037832335.1 Carallia pectinifolia
CTGGGCTAGAAGCGGCGCGTGCGCCCGTCGTTCGATTGCCGACCCGCAGCAGGGGCCCTATGGCCCCCAAAGGCACTTGTCGTGGGCCAAGCACTCGCAGTGAACGAGTTGCAGCTGCGGCCTTGAATTGCAATTTCTGCCGATCGACGGGTAGAATAATTTGCAAACGACTTAAATATGCGACGGGGTATTGTAAGTGGCAGAGTGGCCTTGCTGCCACGATCCACTAAGATTAAGCCCTTTGTCGCTTTGATTCGTCCCACTGTCTCCCCTCAAATCACTTTTTCAACTTTTCTTGAGCTGGCTGGGGAGGCTTGCGGGCTTGGAAATCCCTAAGTTGAGCACTGCACAAGAAGCTAGATAGTTACGTAGTGTGTTCGGGGAGGCCCGCAATGAGGAACCCCCAGCAGCACACTTGCACCGAGCACTTGGGAGGTTAGGTGTTGGACCCTCGAGCCAAGAGCCCAATAGAGTTGTTGGCACATTTCATTGACTCGTAGAATGGGCATGGGCGTGGGCATGGGTTGGGCAGAAGCAAGGTGATGGGAAAATCGGCTAAGGCATTGGCCATCGAACAAGGCTTGAAAAAGGCCAATGAATGGATTGTTGGCAGCTTGCACCAACTCGTTGAATAGGCATGTGCTGGTCATGTCAGCAAGCTAGGCGATGGGAAAATTGGTCGGGGCAAGAAACCGACCAAGGAATGGATTGTTTGCAAGCTTGGGTTCGTGCCGTGCGTGCGGTCACGATCATTGTGAAGGAATGCTACCTAGATGATCCTACCATTAGTCGTATGCTTGTCTCAAAGATTAAGCCATGCATGTGTAAGTATGAACTAATTCAGACTGTGAAACTGCGAATGGCTCATTAAATTAGTTATAGTTTGTTTGATGGTACCTGCCACTCGGATAACAGTAGTAATTCTAGAGCTAATACGTCCAACAAACCCTGACTTTTGGAAGGGCTGCACTTATTAGATAAAAGGTCGATGCAGGCTCCTGCTCGTTGCTCTGATAATTCATGATAACTTGATGGATCGCACGGCTAATGTGCTGGCGACGCATCATTCAAATTTCTGCCCTATCAACTTTCGATGGTTGGATAGAGGCCTACTGTTAGCCCCTTGAACACTTGGCATGCGAGAGATGGCAGCACCTTGCGTCAATTCCGAGCATGGGACTTTACAGTGGCTAGGCACTCCCTAAGGCAAGGTGAAAGCTGAGAGGGTTAGTGTAGGCACGGGCCGACATGAGGTTCCCAGTGTGAACCAAGACTTGGATTGGATAAAGGATGCTGGGCTACATGTTCGTGGGCTCCATCAGATGGGTCATGGGCTTTGGCCAAGAGGCCCAAACCATAAGACTAGATCTTGGCAAAGTCTGCATGGCACTGCGTGGCACCGAGTCTCCTACGACGTGTGGAACGTGGGGATGTGTAGGTGTTGCTCTATTTGGTTTGCCGAGCATCAGCATAATGCTCATCAGATCGTTCATGGCAAAGGATAGTGGATAGATAAGGCTTATCGAGATTAAGTGATGGATGATCGTCGGAGATAAGGCTTATCAGGATCGAGCCATGGACGAGAACGTGGGAAGATGAGGGTTATCAACCACAATAGAGATCATGGGGAGATAATGTTTATCTCCAAGACCTATATAGCTGGGGGTGTCAGCTATATATAGACCCTATGGGTTGTCATTTGTACTTAGTGAAAGAGAAATCACACATAGAGAAAGAGTGAAACACTATTTAGAGTTCAAGTGATTGTTCCTTTGTATTACTTGAGTTAAGCAATAAAAGGTTGGGAAAGGTTCCCGTATATGCTCTTGTGCTTCTTTTGAGTGTGTGAGTTGTGTGCCTACTTACAAAGTTCTATTGTGCAAATCGTTGTGTTTGCGGTTGGCAGAGACTAAGTGTGATTTAGTGCCATCGCATGGCAAAATTTTGGGTGAGAAAATTAGCCCTGTGACAGCTGGTATCAGAGCAAAAAGGTTCAACCAATGGCAGGTGGTTTGGGTCTTGATGTTGTACATGAGCACTTAGCTAAACTCTTTGAGGTACTTAGTGACAAATTGAAGGCAGCAGTGTCCACGGAGCTGGTCCTGAGGCTGCCTGATTTCGAGTTGCCTCCAAGTGTGCTAACTGAAGCCTCGGACAAAGCCATTTGTGGTGTGTTGGTGCAGGAAGGCCACCTCATTGCCTATGAGAGCCGAAAACTCAATGATGTAGAGCAGCAGTACTCAGCCCACGAGAAGGAGATGCTGGCAGTGGTGCATTGCCTTTGCAGATGGAGGGTGTATTTGCTGGGTACCAGGTTCGTGGTTCAGACCAACAATGTGGCTAACACATTCTTTTACACTCAGAAGAAGCTTTCTGCACAGCAGGCACGGTGGAAGGAGTTCTTGGCTGAGTACGATTTTACTTGGGAACACAAGCCAGGAAGGAAAAATCTGGTGGTAGATGCCCTAAGTCGCCGACAAGTGCAAGAGACGGTTGCTGCCCTCACTCAAGTGCAGAGTGACTTGCTAGAAAAAATCAGGGATCAGGCCCCACATGATGCCACATATCAGCAAGTGGTATAGCTGGTCAAAGAGGGTGTGGTAAGGCGATACTGGCCCGATAATGATTTATTGGATGCCAAGGGTAATCGTGTGTATGTTTCCAGTGGTGCAGGCCTTAGGAAGGAGATACTGCGGGAGTCTCATGATTCACAGTGGGTTGGTCATCCTGGCGTCGAAAGGATGATGGCCTTGCTGTCCCGCAACTACTACTGGCCAAAGATGGAAGATGACGTTGAGGCATATGTCAAGACGTGCATAACTTGTCAGCAGGACAAGATGGAGCGACAGAAGGAGGTAGGTTTGTTGCAGTCGCTACCCATTCCTACGAAGCCATGGGTGTCGCATTCGGTGGATTTCATTAGCGGATTCCCAAAGATTGATGGCATGGGATCTGTCATGGTGGTGGTGGATCGATTCCCCAAGTATGCGGCGCTTATTCCTGGCCCCTCTTCATGTCAAGCGGAGATAGCCGCTGAGCTTTTCTACAAGCAGGTAGTAAAGTACTTTGGGTTGCTTGAAGATATTGTGAGCGATCAGGATCCTCGTTTCACTGGCAGGTTTTGGATGTCATTGTTCAACATGATAGGTTCAGAATTGGAATTCTCTACTGCTAACCATCCTCATACTGATGGCCAGACGGAGCGGATCAATAGCTTACTTAAGGAATATCTTCAGCATTACGTGACTGCGAGATAGAGGAATTGGCTTGACTTGTTGGATTCGACCCAATTTTCCTATAATCTTCACAAGTCCTCTTCCATAGGAATGAGTCCCTTTGAGCTAGCTATGGGGCAACAGCCCCTTACTCCTAACAATGTGGCCAGGACTAGCTCAGGAGGGAGATGTCCGGTAGCACATCGGTTTGCCCGTTCTAAGCAAGAGCGGCTAGAGGAGGCCCAGGATAGCTTGGACAAGGCAATCAGGTGGATGAAAAAGTATGCGGATCGAGGAAGGAGGGACGTACAGTGCCAAGTTGGGGATAAGGTGTTGTCGAAACTTACTCCCCAAATTTGGAAGAAGATCGACAGTAAGACAGCGCATCGTGGGCTGGTTCCAAAGTATCACAGTCCCTTCACAGTGATGAAGAACGTTGGCAATGTTGCATATAGGTTGCAACTCCCAGAAAGGTTGAAGCTGCATCCAACCTTCCACGTGAGTTTCTTGAATTAAAAGAAATTGGTGAGAAGATGGATTAAAAATAACACTTTTAATGATTTTAGTTTTTTTAAAGGTTATAATTTTTATATTGTTGTTACACTAATGCAGTTCAAGAAATGGAAAGTTGTGTTACTGAATTAACAAAGTGAGAAGATGTTGGAAACTTGAAGAGCAAATTAGTGCCCTTAGTGCTTTCCTCTTATTTTCTTTGTCTTAAACTTTGTTGTAATCCTTCCACGAGGAAGCGAGCGATGACCCTCCAAGGAAACAAGCACGATGTGCTCCCCCTACAATCAGAACTAAGTTCCAGCGCGAAGTGGAGACAATTTTAGACCGCCGAACGCAGGGACAAAGTAAGAAGAAGAGGCGGGTTGCGTACTTGGTCAAGTTGAAGAATGTCCTAGACAGTGAGGCGAGCTGGGAAAGAGATGTGACTCTATGGCAGTTCAAGAAGCAGGTGGAAGACTACCTATCAACCCTACCGACGAGGACGTTGGCTTCAACAGGTGGGGGTGGTTTGTTAGCCCTTTGAACACTTGGCATACGGGAGTTGGCGGCACCTTGTACCAATTCCTAGCATGGGACTTTGGAGTGGCTGGGCACTCCCTAAGGCAACGTGAAAACTGAGAGGGTTAGCATAGGCACGGGCCTACATGCAAGTCCCAGTGTAGACCAAGACTTGGCTTAGGCAAAGGATGCTGGGCTACATGGTCGTGGGTTCCGTTAGATGGGCCATGGGCTTGGGCTAAGAGGCCCAAAACACGAGACTGGGTCTTGGCCACGTCTGCATGGCCCTGCATGGTACTATGTGGCACCGAGTCTCCTACGACATGTAGAACGTGGGGACGTGCGAGTGTGGCTTTATTCGATTGGCCGAGCATCAGGAAAATGATCATCAGATTGCGCATGGCAAACGATCGTGGGTAGATAAGGCTTATCGAAGATCAAGTGATGGATGATCGTGGGAGATAAGGCTTGTCAGGATCAAGTCATGGATTAGATCATGGAAAGATGAGGATTATCAGCCAGGATAGAGATCGTGAGGAGATAATGTTTATCTCCAAGCCCTAGATAGTTGGGGTTGTCATCTATGTATAGACCGTATGGGTTGTCATTTGTACTCAGTGAAAGAGAAATCACTCAGAGAGAAAGAGTGAAACACTGTTGAGAGTTCAAGTGATTGTTCCTTTGTATTACTTGAGTTAAGTAACAAAAGGTTGGGAAAGGTTCCCATATATGCTCTTGTGTCTCTTTTGAGTGTGTGAGTTGTGTGCCTACTTA
>CM075454.1:29799097-29901597 GCA_037832335.1 Carallia pectinifolia
TAATCTCTCACTGGGCAAACTTGCATTTTTCTTTTTTCACATATAATTGGTGCTCTATCAACTTAGACAACACCAACCTCAGGTGGGACAAGTAATCCTCCAAGGACTCACTATACAATACAATATCATCCAGATATATAACCACAAAATGATCAGTGAAGTTATGAAACACATCATTCATTAAATTATAGAAAGTAGCAGGGGCGTTAGTCAAACCGAATGGCATCATCAAGAATTCGTAGGAGCCATAGCGAGTGATGCACGTGGTTTTCCCTTCATCTCCTTCTGCAACCCTGACTTGCCAATATCCAAACCGCAGATCCAGCTTGGTGAAATATGAGGCTCTCGCTAGCCTGTCAAATAACTCCGCTATCAATTGAATAGGGTACTTGTTCTTTACCATCACCTTGTTCAGAGCCCTGTAATCAACACACATCCATAGGGAGCCATCGTGTTTCCTCTGAAACAACACCGGGGCACCATATGACACTTTGGATGACGGAATTAGGCCTGCATCCAGCAACTCCGTCAACTACTTCCTCAGTTCTGCCAACTCTAGCGGACTCATGCGATTTGGGGCTTGTGCTGGTGGTTTGGAACCGAGCACCAAATCGATCTTGTGGTCAGTGGCAAGCTTCGGGGGAAGACACTTGGGGAATTCAGGAGGCATCACGTTAGTGAACTTTCCCAACAAATCCACCACACTGTCAGGCGCCTCCGCAACAATGCCTTACTTCACCTGCATAGCTGATTGCATACCACCCGACTTCCCACCAATACTGGAAGAGGGAGTGAACGTTCCAGCAATGAAACATGGATGATCCACATGCATGATCATGAGACCACCCAAGTGAGGCAACAGAGCAACTTTTGCGCTCACAAAGAAATCAACCCCTAGTATGATATCAAAATCATACTCCTTACCCGCACGAGTATAAAAGGGGAGACGATAACAACAACAACAAAAATAGACTCCATGCCCGCACGAATATAGAAGGTGAGACAACAATAGCAACAAAAGCATACTCTTTGCTTTCAATATAAAAGGCGAGACAGCAATAGCAACAAAAGCATACTCTTTCCTTTCACAAGTAAAAAGGCGAGATGGCAATAGAAAAGCATACTCCTTACCCACATGAGTATGAAAAGCAAGACGACAACAACAACAAAAAAAAATTCCTTGCCCGCACGAGTTTATAAAGCGAGACAGTAGGAACAACAAAAGCAAACTGCTTATCTGCAAAAGTATAAAAGGCGAAAAATACAACAAAAAAAGTATATTCCTTACTAGCATGAGTATAAAAAGCGAGGCGACAACAGCAGCCAAGAAGACTCCTAGCTCGAATGAGCATAAAGGCTAGACGGCAACAACAACAAAGGAAAACTCCTTGCAAACAAGAGTATAAAAGGCAAGACGACAACAACAAAGCATGTTGCTTGCCCGCACGAGCATAATAGGCGATACGGCAACAACAACAGAACTAGACTTCATGTTTGTACGAGTATAAAAGGCGAGACGACAGCAACAACAAAAGCATACAATAGCGAGGCATAATCCTTACCCGCAGGAGTATAAATGGCAAGGCGGCAAGGCCAGAGCATACGCCTTACCCGCACAAGTATAAAAGGCGAGACGACAGCAGCAAAGAATACTCTATGCCTACAAGAGTATAAAAGGCGAGACGGCAATAGCAAAGGATACTCCTTACTCGCCTGAGTATAAAAGGCGAGATGACTACAACCATGCATGCTCCCTGCCCGCACGAGTATAAAAGGGGAGATGACAACTACAACAAAACTAGACTCCTTGCTTGCACGAGTATAAAAGGCGAGACTGGCAACAGCAACAAAAGCATACTCTTTACTCACATAAGCAAAAAAAGGCGAGACGGAAATAGCAATGCATACTCCTTATCCACATGAGTATAAAAGGCGAGAGGACAACTACAACAAAACCAGACTGCTTGTCCATGTGGGAATACAAAGTACGGCAATGAGAGCAACAAAAGTAGACTCCTTGGCCGCAAGAGTATAAAAGGCAAAAAGTACAACAACAAAAGTATATTCCTTGCCGGCGTGAGTATAAAAGGCTAGATGGCAACAACAACAAAGTAGACTCCTAGCCTGTACAAGTATAAAGGTGAGGCGGCAACAACAACAAAAGTAGATTCCTTGCTCGCAAGAGTATAAAGGGCGAGACAGCAACAACAACGCATACTCTTTGTCCGTACGAGCATAGAAGGCGAGATGGCAACAATAAATCATGCAGCTTGCCCGCACAAGCATAAAAGGCGAGATGGCAGGAAAAACAACACCAGACTCCTTGTCCGCACGAGTATAAAAGGCAAGACGGCAACAACCGCAAAAGCATACTCGCTGCTTAGATGAGTATAAAAGGTAAAATGGTAATAGCGACACATATTCTTTGCCCGCATGACCATAAAAGGCAAGAGGGCAACAACAAAGCATATTTTTTAATCTCAAGAGTATAAAAGGTGAGGTTGTAACAACAAAGCATACTCTTTAGCCGCATGAGTATAAAAGGCTAATCGCAACAACAAAACATACTGTTTGCCCGCACGAGTATAAAAAGGGAGACAACCACAACAACAAAGCCAGGCTCTTTGCCCGTACAAGTATAAAATGTGAGATGACAACAACAAAACATACTCCTTCCTCTCAAGAGTATAAAAAGCGAGATGGCAACCACAACACGTCCCCTTGGCCCGCACGAGTACAAAAGGCAAGGTGACAATAGCAATGCATGCTCTTTACCTGCATGAGTATAAATGGTGAGACAGCAACAATAAAGCATACTCCCTGCCCACGCGAGTATATAAGGGGGGACGACAACAACAACAAAACCAGACACCTTGCCTGCGTGAGTATAAAAAGCGAGACGGCGACGACAACAAAAGCGTACTCGTTGCTTGCACGAGTATGAAATGCGAGATGGCAACAACATTGCATACTCTTTGCCCACACAAATATAAAAGGCGAGACAGCAACAACAAAGCGTAATGCTTGCCGCACGAGTGTAAAAGACGAGACGACGACAACAACAAAGCAAACTTCTAGTCCGCACAAGTAGAAAAGGGGAGACGACAACAATAACAAAAGCAGACTGCTTACCCACAAGAGTATAGAAAGCGAACAGTGCAACAACATAAGTATCCCCCTCGCCCGCCTGAGTATGAAAGGCAAGACAGTAGGAACAACAAAATCATACTCCCAGCCCGTACGAGTGTAAAAGACGAGACGACAACAACACAACTTACTCCTTACCTGCATGATTGTAAAATATGAGGCAGTAAAAAACAACAACACCATACTCCTTGCTTGAACAAGGATAAAGCGAGATAGCAACAACAGCAGAAGTAGACTCATTGTCTGTAAAAGTATAACAGGTGAATGGTACAACAACAAAAATGAACTTCTTGCCCACATAAGGATAAAAGGCCAGACAGCAACAACAACAAAAGCATACTCCCAGCCCGCACGGTTATAAAAGACAAGACAGTGACAACAAAGCATTCTCTTTATCCGCACGAGTATAAAATGCGAGACGTTAACAACAGCAAAGCCAGGCTCCTTACCTGCACAAGTATAAAAGGCAAGACTACAACAACAACAAATACAGGCACCCTGCCCGCAAGGGGTTAGAAGGAAAAAAATATAACAAAAAAAGTATACTCATTACCCGCACGGGTATGAAAGGCGAGACAGAAACTACAGCAAACTCGACTCGTTGCCCGCACGAACATAAAAGGCGAGGCAGCAACACCAACAATAGCAGGCTCCCGCCCACAAAAGTATAAAAGACGAAAAGAACAACAACAAAAGTATGCTCATTGCTCGCACAAGTATAAAGGCAGGGAAACAACAATAGCAAAGCGAACACCTGGCCCACACGAGTATAATAGACGAGACAGCAACATTAACAAATGGATATACCTTGACCACACGAGTATAAATGGAGATACGATAATAGCAAAGCATACCCCTTACCCTTTGCCTACACCAGTGTAAAAGGTGAGACGACAACATCAACAAAACCAGACTCGTTGCCAGCACGAGTATAAAATGCGAGACAACAAGAACAACATAAGCAGACTTCTTGCCCAAAAGAGTATAAAAGGCAACAAGTACAACAATAAAAGTATACTCCTCGCTTGCCCGAGTATAAAAGGTAAGATGGCAACAACAACAAAACCAGACTCCTTGCCCGTATGAGTATAAGGCGAGACAGCAACAACAACAAAAGTAGACTTTTTTTCGCTCATGTATAAAAAGCAAAAAGTACAAAAACAACAAAAGTAGACTTCTTGCCTGGAAGAGTATAAAAGCCAACGTACAACAACAAAAGTATACTCCTCGCCCGCCCGAGTGTAAAAGGTGAGATAGCAACGACAACAAAAGTAGTGTCCTTGCCCGCAAGAATATAAAAGGAAAAAAGTTAAAGAAAATTTATACTCTTTCCCCGCACGAGTATAAATGGTGAGTCGGTAGTAACAACAAAGTAGACTCCTAGCACGCATGATTAAAAAAGGCAAGAGGGCAAAAACAATGCATACACCTTGCCTGCACGAGTATAAAAGGCGAGACAGCAGCAACAACAAAACCAGTGCATGCTCCTTGCCCTTGCGAGTATAAAAGGCGAGACGACAACAACAACAAAACCAGAGTCCTTGCCCGTACGAATATAAAAAGTGAGACAGAAATAACAGCAAAAGCATTGTCTTTTCTCGCAGGAGTAAAAGAGTAGAGATGACAATACCAAAGTATACTCCTCGTTGGCACAAGTATAAAAGGCAAGACGGCAACAACAAAGCCTGCTCCTTGCTGCATGAGTATAAAAGGCGAGACAACAGCAACAACAAAACCACTCTTCGTGCCTGTACAAGTATAAATGGCGATGCGGCAACGACAACCAAAGCTGACTCCTTGCCCGCAAGAGTATAAAAGGTGAGATGGCAACAACATTGCATACTTTTTTCCCGCACGAGTATAAAAGGCGAGACGCAACAATAAAGCATGTTGATTGCTAGCACGAGTATAAAAGGCGAGTCAGCAACAACATTACATACTTTTTGCCAGCACAAGTATAAAAAGCGAGAAGCAACAATAAAACATGCTGCTCGCCAGCATGAGTATGAAGGGCAAGTCGGCAACAACAACAAAATTTGACTCCCTGCCCTGATGAGTATAAAAGGCGAGATGAGAACAACAAGAAAAATGTAATCCCAGCCCACACTAGTATAAAAAACAAAAAAGTAACAGCAAAGCATGCTGCTTACATGCACGAGCATGAAAGGCAAGTTACCAATAACAACAAAACCAGACTCCTTGCTCACACAAGTGTAATAGGCGAGACAGCACCAAGAACAAAAGTAGACACCTTGCCCATAAGAGTATAAAAGGCAAAAAGCACAACCAAAAAAGTATACTCCTTGCCCGCACGAGTATAAATGGCAAGACTACAACAAGAGCAAAGCAAACTCCTAACCCACATGAGTATAAAAGGTGACACAACAACAATAACAAAGCCAGACTCTTTGCCCGCACGAGTACAAAAGGCGAGACGATAATAATAGCAAAGCAAGCTCTTAGCCCGCACGAGTTTAAAAGGCAAAACGGCAACAACAATAAAGGCAGACTCCTCGCTTGCCAGAGCATAAAAGGTGGGATGGCAGCAACAAAGCATACTGCTTGTCTACACAAATATAAAGGACGAGACAGTATTAATAGCAAAACAAACTCCTAACCCGCACGAGTATAAAAGTTGAAAAGTGCAACAAAAAAAGTATACTCCATGGTCGCTTCAGTTTGAAAGGCGAGACGACAATAGCAGAGCATACTCCTTACCCACATGAGCATAAAAGTTTAGACAGCAACATCAAAGCATAGGCCTTGCCTACTCGAGTATAAATGGCGAGACAATAACAACAACAAAAACAAACTGCTTCCCTGTATGAGTAAAAAGGTGAGATGACAAAAAGAAAGCATACTCCTTCCGTGCAATGGTATAAAAGGCGAGACAGCAACAAAAAAGCATACACTTTGCCCCTCATGAGTACAAAAGGCAAGACGTAGCAATCGAGCATGCTCCTTGCCTGCACGAGTATAAAAGGTGGATAGCAACACCAGCAAAATCAGATTCCTTGCCAGTACCAGTATAAAAGGTGAGATGGCAACAACAACGACGACATACTACTTGTCCGTACGAGTATAAAAGGCAATACAGCAACAACAACGCATACTCCTTGCCCGATAGAGTATAAGAGGTGAGATGGCAACAACAAAGCATGTTGTTTGCCCACGCGAGTATAAAAGGTGAGACAACAACAACAGATCTAGACTCCTTACCCGTACATGTTTAAAAGCTGAGACGACAATAATAACAATAGCAAACTCCTAGCCACAAGAGCAGAAAAGGCGAGATGACGTAAACAACTCATACTCGCTGCCCATATGAGTATAAAAGGTGAGACGACAACAACAACAAAGCAGCTTCCTAGCCCATACAAGTAGAAATGGTGAGACGGCAACAACAACAAAAGCAGACTGCTTATCCACAAGAGTATAGAAGGCAATAATTACAATAACATAAGTATACCCCTTGCCCGCCCGGGTATAAAGGGCGAGACTGCAACAACAGCGAAACCAAACTCCTTGCCCACACCAGTGTAAAATGCGAAACGACAACAATAGCAAAAGTAGACTCTTTGCCCACAGTAGTATAAAAGGCAAAAAGTATGACAACAAAAGTATACGGCTACCTGCACGAGTATAAAAAGCAAGGTGACAACAATAGCAAAAGTAGACTCCATGCCTGCAAGAGTATAAAAGGAGAGACGACAACAACAAAGCAAACTCCTTGCCCGCACGAGTATAAAAGGCGAGAAGGTAACGACAAGGCTTGCTGCTTCCCCACATGAGTATAATAGGCTTGACAACAACAACAAAAAAAGCACACTCCCAGCCCGCATGAGTATAAATGACGAGACAACAACAACAAAGCATACTACTTACCCGCACAAGTGTAAATTTCGAGACGATAACCACAAAACTAGACTCCTTGCCCGCACGACTATAAAAGGCGAAATAACAACCACAATAAAAGCAGGCCTCGCTGCCCGCAAGAGGATAAAAGGTGAAAAGCACAATAACAAAAGTACACTCCTTGCCCGTGCAAGTATAAAAGGTGAGATGGCAACAATAATAGAAGCAAACTCCTTGCCACGCGAGTATAAAGGGCCGGTAACTGCAAAGGATACGCTTTAGTCATTAATCGCGAGAGTATAAAAAGCGAGATGCCAACAATAACAAAACTAGACTCCTTGCCCACACAAGTATAAAGGGTGAGACAACAACAACACCAAAAGTAGACTCCTTGTACGTAAGAGAATAAAAGGCAAAAACTACAACAAAAAAAAGTATAGTCCTTGCCCAGACGATCATAAAATGCGAGATAGCAACAACAACAGAGCAGACTCCTTGCTGGCATGAGTGTAAAAGGCAAAACGACAACAACAAGAAAAGCAGACTTCTTGCTCGCGAGAGTATAAAATGTGAAAGTACAACAACAAAAGTGTATTCCTCGCTTGCCCGAGTATAAAATGTGAGACAGTAACAACGAAAAAACTAGGCTCCTTTCCCGTACAAGCATAAAAGGCAAAAAGTACAACAACAAAAGTATATTCCTTGCCTGCACGAGTATAAAATGCGAGATGACAACAACAACAAAGCTCGACTCCTTGCCCGCAAGAGTATAAAAGGTGAGACAACAACAACAAAAAAAAAGCAAGCTCCTTGCCCACAATAGTGTAAAAGGCAAAAAGTACAACAACAGAAGCATACTTCCTACCCACAATAGCATAAAAGGTAGGACAGCAACAATGGCAAAGTAGACTCTTAGTCTACACGAGTATAAACGACGAGACAACAACAAAGACAAAAGCAGACACCTTGCACGTAAGAGCATAAAAGGCGACCCACCCAAGTATAAAAGGCAAGATAACAACAACAATAGAACTAGACACCTTGCTCATACGAGTATAAAAGGCAAGATGGCAACAATAGCCAAAGTAGACTTCTTGCCTGCAAGAACATAAAAGGCAAAAAGTATAAAAAAAACTAAACTCTTTGCTCGCACGAGTATAAAAGTTGAGACGGTAACAACAGCAAAGTAGATGCCTAGCGCTCACGAGAATAAAAGGCGGGACTACGATGACAACAAAAACAAACCCCTTGTGCCCACAAGAGTATAAAAGGCGAGACAGCAACAACAAAGCATACTCCTTGTCTGCGCGACTAGAAATGGCTAGATGGCTACGACAAAGCATGCTGCTTGTCTGCACGAGTATAAAAGGCGAAATGGCAACAACAAGGAATATTCTTTGCCCGCAAGAGTATAAAAGGCAAGCCGACAACAACAAAACATGCTCCTTACCTGCACGAGTATAAAAGACAAAACGACAACAACAATGCATATTATTTGCCCGCATGAGTATAAAAGGCAAGCTGACAACATCAAAGTATGCTCGTCGACCGCATGAGTATAAAAGGCGAGACGACAACAACAACAAAAGCATTACTCTTTTCCCACACAAGTGTAAAAGGTAAGAAGGCAACAGAAAACAACAAACGCGTGCTCTTTTCCCACAGGAGCACAAAAGGCGAGATGGCAACTGTAAAGCATACTTTTTGCCCGAACGAGAGACAACAACAACAAGAAAAACAGACTCCCTGCCTGCACGAGTACAAATTGTGAGACAACAACACCAACAAAAGCTGATTCCTTGCCCGTAAGAGTATAAAAGGTGTGACGGCAACAACAAAGCATGCTCTTTTCTGACGCAAGTATAAAAGGCGTGACGGCAACAACAACAAAACTAGACTCTTTGCACGTGCAAGTATAAAAGGCATGACGACAATAACAACAACAGCATACTCTCAGCTCGCACGAGTACAAAAGGTGAGAGGGTAACATCAAAGTTTACTCCTTGCCCGCAAGAGTATAAAAGCCAAGCCAGCAACAGCAAAGCATAGTCCTAGCCTACAAGAGTTTTGAAGGCGAGATGGCAGCAACGTATACTCCTTGCCTGCAGGATCATAAAAGGCGAGATGGCAAGAACAATAAAGCAAACTCTTAGCCCGCATGAGCATAAAAACGAGACTGCAACCACAACAAAAGCAAACTCCTTGCCCGCACGATCCAAGGGACGAGACAGTAACAAAAACAAAACCAGAGTCCTTACCCGTGCGAGTGTCAAAGGCGACATGGAAACAACAGCAAAAGTAGCCACATTCCCTTCTAGACTATATAAGGTAAAAAGTACGACAACAAAAGTTTACGCCTAGCCCGCACTAGTATAAAATGCGGGATGACAACAACAGCAAAACCAGACTCCTTGCCCGCATGAACATAAAAGGCGAGACGGCAAAAGCAACAAAAGCAGACTCCTTGCCCGTAAGATTACAAAAGGTGAGACAGCGACAACTAAGCATATTGCTTGCCCGCACGAGTATGAAAGACGAGACAGTAACAACAACAAAAGCATACTCCTAGCCCGTGCGAGCATGAAAGATGAGCTGACTATAGTAAAGCATACTCTTTAACTGTACGAGTATAAAATGCGAGATAGCAGCAACAAAAAACGTGGACTTCAGCCCGCAAGAGCTAAAAAGGAAAGACGGTGACAACAAAGCATATTCGTTGCCTGTACGAGTACAAAATGCAAGATAACAACAACAAAGCATGTTGCTTTCCTGCATGAGTATAAAAGGAGAGACAACAGCAACAAAAAAACCAGACTCCAAGCCATGGACTGAGTATGCTTTCTTGTTGCTACTGTTTTCCCTTTTATACTCGTGTGGGAAAGGAGTATACTTTTGTTGTTGTACTTTTTGCCTTTTAGAGTCTAGCGGGCAAGGAGTCTACTTTTGCTGTCGTTACCGTCTCGCCTTTTATCTTCGCGTAGGCAAGGACTCTGGTTTTGATGTTCTTGCCGTCTTGCCTTTTATACTCCAGCGGGCTAGGAGTATACTTTTGTTGTTGTGATTGTCGCCTTTCATACTCTTGCGGGCAAGGAGTCGACATTTGTTGTTTTTGTTGTCTAGCCTTTAAACTCGCATGGTCTACGAATCTGTTTTGCTGTTATTACCATCTCGCCATTTATACTTGTGCGGGTAAGGAGTAAACTTTTGTTATTGTACCTTTCACCTTTTATACTGATGTCTACAAAGAGTCAACGTTTGTTGTTATTACTGTCTCGTTCATATACCCGTGCAAGCAACGAGTCTGATTTTGTTGTTGTTGCCGTCTTGCCTTTTATTCTTGTGTAGATAAGGAGTATGCTTTGCTATTGCCGTCTCACCTTTTATACTAGTGCGGGCAAGGAGTAGGTTTTGCTATTGCCGTCTCGCCTTTTTTACTCGAGCGAGTAAAGAGTATGCTTTTGTTGTTCCTACCATCTCGCATTTTACATTCGTACGGGCAAAAAGTCTACATTTATTATTTTTACTGTCTTGCCTTTTATACTCGTACGGGTGAGAAGCATGCTTTGTTGTTGCTGCCTCGCTTTTTATGATCAAGCGGGCAAGGTGTATACTTTTGTTGTTGTACACTTCGCCTTTTATACTCTTATGGCAAGGTGTCTGCTCTTGTTGTTGTTACTGTCTTGCCTTTTATACCTGTGTATGCAAGGAGCCTGGTTTTGCTGCTGTTGTCGTCTCGTCATTTATTCTTGTGTGGTTAAGGAGTATGCTCTACTGTTGCTGTCTCGTCTTTTACTCGTGAGGGAAAGGAGTCTAGTTTTGTTGCTGCTGCCGACGGGCCTTTTATACTCATAAAGGCAAGGAGTAAGCTTTGTTGTTGTCGTCTTACTTTTTATACTTGCATGGGCAAGGAGTGTGCCTTTGTTGTTGTTGCCGTCTTGCCTTTTATGCTCTCGTGGGCACAGAGTCTGCAGTTGTTGTTGTTGTTGTCTCACTTTTATGCTCGCACGGGCTTGGAGTATGCTTTGTTGTTACTACTGTCTCCCTTTTTATATTGGTACGGGCCAGGAGTATATTTTGTTGTTGTACTTTTCGCCTTTTATACCATTGTGAGCAAGGAGTCTACCTTTGCTGTTGTTGCCATCTCACCTTTTATCTTCATGCGGGCAAGGACTCTAGTTTTGTTGTTGTCATCTTGTCTTTTATACTCTGGCGGGCTAGGAGTATACTTTTGTTGTTGTGATTGTCTACTTTCATACTCTTGTGGGCAAGGAGTCTGCATTTGTTGTTTTTGTTGTCTAGCCTTTTAAACTCGCACGGACTACGAGTCTGCTT
This sequence comes from Carallia pectinifolia, assembly GCA_037832335.1. NCBI lineage: Eukaryota > Viridiplantae > Streptophyta > Magnoliopsida > Malpighiales > Rhizophoraceae > Carallia > Carallia pectinifolia. The sequence goes on from CM075454.1 coordinate 29,810,432, forward strand.
TGCTGTTGTTACCGTCTTGCCTTTTATACTCGTGCGGGCAACGAGTAAACTTTTGTTGTTGTACTTTTCACCTTTTATACTCTTGTTGGCAAAGAATTTGCTTTTGTTATTATTACTGTCTCGTCTTTTATACCCATGCGGCAAGGAGTATGATTTTGTTGTTGTTGCTGTCTCGCCTTTTATTCTTTTGCAGGTAAGGGGTACGCTTTGCTGTTGTCGTCTCGCCTTTTATGCTCGTGCAGGCATGCTTTATTGTTGCCATCTCGCCTTTTTTACTAGTGCGAGTAAAAAGTATGATTTTTCTGTTCTTACCATCTCCCCTTTTATACTCGTACAGGCGAGGAGTTTGCATTTATTATTTTTGCTATCTCACCCTTTATATTTGTGCAGATGAGGAGCATGCTTTGTTGTTGTTGTCTCGCCTTTTATACTCGTATGGGCAAGGACGATACTTTTCTTCTTATACATTTTGCCTTTTACAGTCTTGCGGGCAAGGTATCTACTCTTGTTGTTGTTGCTGTCTCGCGTTTTATACCCGTGCAGGCAAGGAGTCTGGTTTTGTTCTTGTTGCCGTCTCGCCTTTTATTCTCGTGCAGGTAAGGAGTATGCTTTGCTATTGCTATCTCGCCTTTTTATTTGTGCAGGCAAGGGGTCTAGTTTTGTTGTTGTTACCTACTCGCCTTTTATACCTGTGCTAGAATGAAATATGCTTTGTTGTTGCTGTCTCGCCTTTTATACTCCTGCGAGCAAGGAGTATGCTTTTGTTGTTGTTGCCATCCTGCCTTTTATACTCGTGTGGGCAAGGAGTCCGGTTTTGTTGTTGTTGTCTTCTCGCTTTTTCTGCTCATGTGGGTAAGGAGCATGCAATGTTGTTGCCATCCTGCCTTTTATACTCGTGCATGTTAAGAGTATGCTTTGTTGTTGCAGTCTCACCTTTTATGCTATTGTGGGGAAGGAATATGCTTTGTTGTTGCGATCTCACCTTTTATACTCGCGCGGGCCTGTTCGATGATTTTGTCTAGCAATTCACACTACACTTGAGTGAGGGCAGCAACCGTCTCTTGCACTTGTCGACAGCTTAGGGCATCCACCACCTGATTTTGCCTGCCAGGCTTGTGTTCCTAAGTAAAATCGTACTCAGCCAAGAACTCCTATCACTGCACCTGCCGTGCAGAAAGCTTCTTCCGAGTCTGAAAGAATGTGTTAGCCACATTGTCGGTTTGAACCACGAACCTGGTACCCAGCAAATACACCCTCTAGGTGCGACGACAATGCACCACTGCCAGCATCTCCTTCTCATGGGCTGAGTACCGCTGCTCTGCATCATCGTGGGCTGGTTCCAAAGTATGACGGTCCCTTCACAGTGGTGAAGAAAGTTCACAATGTTGCATACAGGTTGCAGCTCCCAGAAAGGTTGAAGGTGCATCCAACCATCCACGTGAGTTTCTTGAAGCCCTTCCACGAGGAAGCAGGCGATGAGCCTCCAAGGAAACAAGCACGACGTGCTCCCCAAACAATCAGAACTGAGTTCCAGGGTGCAGTGGAGAGAATTCTAGGCCACCGAACGCAGGGACAAAGTAAGAAGAACAGGCGGGTTGAGTACTTGGTGAAGTGGAAGAATGCCCCAGATAGTGAGGCGAGCTGGGAAAGAGATGTGACTTTCTGGCAGTTCGAGAAGCAGGTGGAAGACTACCTATCAACCTTACCAACAAGGACGTTGGCTTCAACAGGTGGGGGTGGTTTGTTAGCCCCATGAACACTTGGCATGCAGGAGTTTGCGACACATTACGGCAATTCCTAGCATGGGACTTTGGAGTGGCTGGGCACTCCTTGAAGCAAGGTGAAACCTGAGAGGGTCAGCATAGGCACGGGCCTACATGCAGGTCCCAGTGTGGACCAAGACTTGGGTTGGACAAAGGATGCTGGGCTACATGTTCGTGGGCTCCATCAGATGGGCCATGGGCTTGGGCCAAGAGGCCCAAAACACAGGACTGGGTCTTGGCGAAGTCTGCATGGCACTACATGGCATTGCAAGGCACTGGGTGGCATCGAGTCTCCTACGACGTGTAAAACGTTGGGATGTGCAGGTGTGGCTCTATCCGGTTGGCCGAGCATTAGGATAATGCTCATCAGATCGTGCATGGCAAAGGATCGTGGGTAGATAAGGCTTATGGAGATCAAGTGATGGATGATCGTGGAAGGTAAGGCTTATCAGGATCAAGTCATGGATGAGATAGTGGAAAGATGAGGGTTATCAGCCACGATAGAGATCGTGGAGAGATAATGGTTATCTCCAAGACCTAGATAGCTAGGGGTGTCAGCTATATATAGAAACTGTGGGTTGTCATATTTGCTCAATCCTTCTGTTTGTGCAGTTGGCTGAGACTAAGTGTGACTTAGTGTCATCACGAGACGAAATTTTGGGTGAGAAAATTAGCTGTCACCCCATGAACACTTGGCATGCAAGAGTTGGCGGCACCTTGCGCCAATTCCTAGCATGGGACGTTGGAGTAACTAGGCACTCCTTGAAGCAAGGTAAAAGCTGAGAGGGTTAGCATAGCCACGGGCCTACATGCTGGTCCCAGTGTGGACCAAGACTTGGGCTGGACAAAGGACGCTGGGAGGACTGTGAGTGTGCCGTACAAGCCCGATGCACAGCCCGCGGTGCCTGCGTGCTAGCAGGACTGCCCACTCGCGCGGCCGGCCTGACCCGCAGCGTGCCGAAAGGACTGCGTGCGCGCTGGGCGGGCTACGAGCTCGCGTAGCAGGCCCGATGCGTAAAACGCGATGCGCCCGCACTGGCCCCCTGCTCCCCCAAGCCCGCCATGCTCACTGCTGGCCAGACGAGCCCGCGCGCCTGCTGCTCCCCCCAGCTTGCCGCGCACGCTGCTGGCTTTACGAGAAGCTCGCTGCTCCCCCAGCCCGCAGCGCACCCTGCTGGCCAGACGACCGCGCGCGCTGCTCCCCCCAGCCCACCCTGCTTGCTGCTGGCCAGACGAGCACCAGACTGTCCTTGCACGCTGCCCCCCTAAGCCCGTTGCGCGCGTGCATGTCCCCCCAGATTGCTTCGTGCACGCCTGCTGCTCCCACCAACCTACTCTGTACGGGCTGCTGTCCCCAGCCCGCTACTGGCCGGTCGAGATGCTCACTGTGAGCACTGCTGAGCTTACGAGCAGCTCGCCATGTGCGCGCTGTTGTCCCTAGCCCGCTCAGCGCGCGCTGCTTTTCCAACTGCTCCGCCTAGGTCGCCGCTGCTAGGCGGACGAACGGCAAGGTGCGAGCGCAATCTGCTCCCTCCCGCATGCTACGTACGCTACTGGCCTGACGAGCGGCACGCTGTACGCGGCCTGGCGCACTGCTAGCCTCCCACCCTTGCTCAGGTGGCTGCCTAGCTTTTTGTTAACCTCCCTCGCGGGCAGCAATGTGGGCAGAGCATGCCTGTAGGGAGCAACCTCTGCGGGGCTGAGCATGTTCTGAGTCTATTCCTTGGTCATTTTTAAGCCCACTCTGGTGGCCAATGCCTTGGTCGATCTTCTCGTAGCCTCACTTGCTTATTGAACGGGTCGGTGCAAGGGAGTTGGTGCAAGCTGCCATCAACTCTATCATGCTCTTTGGATGAGGGACTAGGGCCTAACCTCCTCACTGCAACTCCATGCAACTGTCGATCGTATTGTGCAGGCGCAACGGTTAGGGTGCTTACCCAGCTAACATCCCTTGCTAGCCTGCCTCACTAGCCTCCCGTGGTAAGCTCCCATGCTGGCAGCAGCATGTGCAAAGCCGAGCGAGCTCCGAGTCCATTCCTTTGTCATTTCGAATCCCCTTTGGTGGCCAGTGCCTTGGCCGAAGTTAGCAACAACTTGCTTGTTGACATGCCCAGCCCATGTCCACGCCCATGTGACGAGTTGGCGCAGGGTGCCAACAATTCATTACTTGGTCGTTTTCGTGCGTTGGCTGATTTTCCCATCACCTTGCTTGCTGACAAGCCCAGCACATGCCCATTAAAAGAGTTAGTGCAAGTTGCCAGCAATCTACTCGTTGGCCGTTTTCATGCTGTGGCCAATATTCCTGTCACCTTGCTTGCTGACATGCCTATCACATGCCCATTCAGCCAGTTGGTGCAAGTTGCCAACCCGGGCACGTGCCCAAGGTTTTGGAGCGACCGATTTTCCCATCACCTTGCTCGTGGACATGCCCAGCCCATGTCCATGCCCATTCAACGAGAGCTGGTCTGAGATGCCAACAATCCATTCCTTGGTCCGTTTTATGCCCCAGCCGATTTTCCCATCGCCTGGCTTGCTGACATGGCCAGTACATGCCCATTCAACGAGTTGGTGCGAGTTGCCAACAACCCATTCACTGGCCATTTTCAAGCCTTCTTCGGTGGCCAATGCCTTAGCCGATTTTCCCATCACCTTGCTTATGCCCAGCCCATGTCCACGTCCATGCCCATTCTACAAGTCCGTGCAATGTGCCAACAACTCTATCGAGCTCTTTGCTCGAGGGTCCAACACCTAACCTCCCCGGTGCCCGGTGCAAGCGTGCTACTGGGGGTTCCTGATTGTGGGCCTCCCCGAACACACTACGCAACTATCCAGTTTCTTGTGCGGGACTCAACTTAGGAATTTCCAAGCCCACACGCTAGCCTCCCATGCCGGCTGAAGAAAAGTTGGAAAAGTGATTTGAGGGTAGAGGGTGGGACGAATCGAAGCGACAAAGGGTTGAATCTCCACCAGAGTTTCCTCTAGTTTCACCCCGCTCAGGCATAGTTCACCATCTTTTGGGTCCCGACAGGCATGCTCTTACTCGAACCCTTCTCAGAAGATCAAGGTCGGTCGGCGGTGCAACCCTCGAGGGGATCCCGCCAAGTCAGCTTCCTTGCGCCTTACGAGTTTACTCGCCTGTTGACTCGCACACATGTCAGACTCCCTAGTCCTGTGTTTCAAAATGGGCTAAATGGGGAGCCCGCAGGCTGACGCTTGGAGCGTGCGGTTGCCAAGGCACGCCCTAACGGCCCGCGCTGTGTCCATGATCGCTAGGGCGACATCTCCTCGGGCGTGTCAAGGGCTCGGGCTTGGGACGCCCCCGCAATCCCCGTCGGTCCACGGCCCAAGCCGATTGACTGACCGGCTCTCGCCGTTCTGCATCCGACCGAGGCGCATCGTGAGCCCCCATTCGATTCTCTCCCGACAATTTCAAGCACTATTTGACTCTCTTTTCAAAGTCCTTTTCATCTTTCCTTCGTAGTACTTGTTCGCTATCGGTCTCTCGCCCGTATTTAACCTTGGACAGAATTTACCACCCAATTAGGGCTGCATTCCCAAACAACCCGACTCGCAGACAGCACCTCATGATGCGACAAGGTCCGGGAACGATGGGGCTCTCACTCTCTCTGGCGTCCCCTTCCAAGGTAGTTGGGCCCAGTTTGCCGCTGAGGACGCTTCTCCAGAGTACAATTCAGATGCCGAGGTCGCCCGATTGTCAAGCTGGGCTATTCCCGGTTCGCTCACCATTACTAAGGGAATCCTCGTAAGTTTCTTTTCCTCCGCTTATTGATATGCTTAAACTTAGCAGGTGATCCCGCCTGACCTGGGGTCACAATGCAAGAAAGGGTCAGCTTCGTCAGAGTCCGTAGCAACGATGCGACCGCACGACACTGTGCCAGGGTCTCTCAACCACCGTTTTCGAGGCGAACGCCGTCGGGGACATGGTTTTTGGGCCAACTGCTATGCCAGGCACACAAGAGGCCATCTTTCGCCATTGAACGCAACGCCATCAATTCAGGGGTGGGGTGGGCAATGTTGTGTGACACCCAGGCAGACGAGCCCTTGGCAAGAAGTCTTCAAGCGCAACTTGCGTTCAAAGACTCGATGGTTCACGGGATTTTACAATTCACACCAAGTATCGCATTTTGCTACGTTCTTCATCGATGCGAGATCTGAGATATCTGCTACCGAGAGTCGTTTAGATTCTCATTGTGGAGGTCCAATGCCCCGACCGCGCTCTGTTCTCGGGGAGATGAGGCATTTCTGTTCGCTTTTTTATTTCCTTAGCGCGATCTACGCAGGGCTTTTGTGGTTCGCGCAGTGGGGGTGACCGACGAGTGATCGGCCTCACAACAGACGCTACAGCATGCGGGTGCCCACAAACCAACGTACGCCCCGCGTCTTGTGATGTTAACTTGTTCGGTGGTTTTGCTGGGCAGAGGTTTCCACAATGTTCCTTCCGCAGGTTCACCTACGGAAACCTTGTTACAACTTCTCCTTCCTCTAAATGATAAGGTTTAGTGGACTTCTCGCAATGTCGCCGGCGGCGAACCGCCCATGTCGCTGCGATCCGAACACTTCACCGGACCATTCAATCGGTAGGAGCAACGGGCGATGTGTGCAAAGGGCAGGGACATAGTCAACGTGAGTTGATGACTCGCAGTTACTAGGAATTCCTCGTTGAAGACCAACAATTGCAGTGATCTATCCCCATCATGATGAAATTTCCAAGATTCCCTGAGCCTGCCGGCCAAGGCTAAAGACTCGTTGAATACATCAGTGTAGCGCTCGTGCGGCCTAGAACATCTAAGGGCATCACAGACTTGTTATTGCCTCAAACTTCCTTGGCCCAGAAGGCCATTGTCCCTCTTTGAAGCTAGCCACAAAGGATCGCCTCCGCACAGCTAGTTAGCAGGCTGAGGTCTCGTTCGTTAACAAAAATAACCAAACAAATTGCTCCACCAATTATGAACGGCCATGCACCAGCACCCATAGAATCAAGAAAGAGCTCTCAGTCTGTCAATCCTTACTATGTCTGGACCTGGTAAGTTTCCCCATGTTGATTCAAATTAAGCCACAGGCTCCACTCCTGGTGGTGTCCTTCCGGAAATTCCTTTAAGTTTAAGCCTTGCAACCATACTCCCCCTGGAACCCAAAGACTTTGATTTCTCATAAGGTGCCGACAGAGTCCTAAAAGCAACTTCTGCCGATCCCTGGTCGGCATCTTTTATGGTTGAGACTAGAATGGTATCTGATCGTCTTCGAGCCCCCAACTTTCATTCTTGATTAATGCAAACATCCTTGGAAAATACTTTCGCAGTTGTTCGTCTTTCATAAATCCAAGAATTTCACCTTTGACTATGAAATACGAATGCCCCCGACTGTCCCTGTTAATCATTACTCTGATGCCGAAGGCCAACACAATAAGATCAAAATCTTATGATGTTATCCCATGCTAATGTATCTAGAGCGTAGGCTTGCTTTGAGGACTCTAATTTCTTCAAAGTAACAGCACCAGAGGCACGACCAGCCAATTAAGGCCAGAAGCACATCGCCGGTAGAAGGGACGAGGCGAAAGGTACACACCAAAAGGCGGACCGATCGACCCATCCCAAGGTCCAACTACGAGCTTTTTAATTGCAGCAACTTAAATATACTCTATTGGAGCTGGAATTACCGCGGCTGCTAGCACCATACTTGCCCTCCACTAGATCCTCGTTAAGGGATTTAGATTGTACTCATTCCAATTACCAGACTCGTAAGAGCCCAATATTGTTATTTGTTGCCACTACCTCCTCCTGTCAGGATTGGGTAATTTGCACGCTTCCTGCCTTCCTTGGATGTGGTAGCCGTTTCTCAGGCTCCCTCTCCGAAATTGAACCCTAATTCTCTGTCAACCGTCACCACCATGGTAGCTGTCACAAGGCCAATTTTCTCACCCAAAATTTCACCTTGTGATGGCAATAAGTCACACTTAGTCTCAGCCAATCGAACACACACAAAGATTGCACAATGGAACTTTATAAGTAGGCACACAACTCACACACTCAGAAGAGACACAAGAACATATACAGGAACCTTTCTCAACCTTTTATTACTTAACTCAAGTAATACAAAGGAACGATCACCGGAACTGTCAACAGTGTTTCACTCTTTCTCTCTGAGTGCTTTCTCTTTCACTGAGTACAAATGACAACCCATAGGGTCTATATATAGCTAACACCCCCAGCTATCTAGGGCTTGGAGATAATCATTATCTCCCCACAATCTCTATCGTGGCTGATAATCCTCATCTTCCCACGATCTCATCCATGACTTGATCCTGATAAGTCTTATACCCCACGATCATCCATCACTTCATCTCGATAAGCCTTATCTACCCACAATCCTTTTCCATGCACGATCTGATGAGCATTATCCTGATGCTCGACCAACCGGATAGAGCCACACCCACACGTTCCCACGTTCCACACGTCATAGGAAACTCAGTGCCACGCAGTGCCATGCTGACATGGCGAAGACCTAGTCTCGTGTTTTGGGCCTCTTGACCCAAGCCCATGGCCCATCTAATGGAGCCCACGAACATGTAGCCCAGCATCCTTTGTCTAACCCCAGTATTGGTCCACAATAGGACCCGCATGTAGGCCCGTGCCTACACTGACTCTCTCAGTTTTTACCTTGCTTTAGGGAGTGCCCAGCCACTCCAAATTCCTATGATAGGAGTTCGTGCAAGGTGCCGCCAACTCCCGCATGCCAAGTGTTCAAGGGGCTAACAGTAGGTGTCACAGGGCTAATTCTCTCACCTAAAATTTCACCTTGTGATGGCACTAAGTCACACTTAGTCTCAGCCAACCGTACGCACAACGATCTGCACAATGGAACTTTATAAGTAAGGTACACAACTCACACACTCAAAAGAGACACAAGAGCATATACGGGAACCTTTCCCAACCTTTTATTTCATAACTCAAGTAATACAAAGGAACAATCACTTGAACTCTCAACAGTGTTTCACTCTTTCTCTCCGAGTGATTTCTTTTTCGCTGAGTACAAATGACAGCCCATAGGGTGTATACATAACTGACACCCCAGCTATCTAGGGCTTGGAGATAAACATTATCTCCCCACGATCTCTATTGTGGTTGATAATCCTCATCTTCCCACGATCTCATCCATGACTTGATCCTGACAAGCCTTATCTCTGACGATCATCCATCACTTGACGTCAAAGAGTGCTCAAAATTGTCAGGAGGGAAACAGATGGGGGCCGGCTATGCGCCTTATTCGGATATAGAACGGGAAGAGCCGGTTCACCGATGGGCTTGAGGCATGGACGAACTCGGATTGCTTGGGTGTTCCAAGCCCAAGCCCTTGAAACACCCAACGAGACGTCACCCTCACGATCGTGGACACATCACTCGCCCTCACATGGGTTAGTCGATCTTAAAAGACCAGGAAAGCCCGTCCGACAGCACTTCCGAGTGCGAGCATTGAAAGGGAATCAAGTTAAAATTCTCGCACTGGGATGTGGCAGCTTACGACAACATTATGGAGTCTGAAGACATCGGCGAGGGCCTCAGAAAACATTTTCTTTTCTGTTTAACAGCCTGCCTACCCTGGAAACGACTTTGTCGGAGGTAGGGTCCAGCGGCTAGAAAAGTATTGCACGTCTCGCGGTGTCCGGTGATCACCAACGGCACTTGAAAATCCAGAGGACCGAGTGCCTGGTCATACTCATACTTGCATTAGGTCTCCAAGGTGAACAGCTTCTAGTCAATGGAACAATGTAGGCAAGGGAAGTCGAAAAAATCGATCTGTTAGCTTGAGAAAAGGATTGGCTCTGAGGACTGGGCTTGAGGGTACCAACACTGAGCCCATCGATTGTCGGTGGACTACTCGAGCTGCTCCTGCGACGAGAGTTAGTCTTCGTGTGACAGCCGGGTGAGGGTCTGGGAACGACCACTTTGGGGCCTTCCCTGGGCATCGAACAGTCGACTCAAAGCTAGTGCTCATAAGGGGAATCTGACTGTTTAATTAAAACAAAGCATTGCGATGGTCCCTCCGAATGCTAACGCAATGTGATTTCTATCCAATGCTCTGAATGTCAAAGAGAAGAAATTTAACCAAGTGCGGGGAAATGGTGGGAGTAACAATGAATCTCTTAAGGTAGCCAAATGCCTCGCGAGAGTAACTATAATGAGATTCCCACTGTCCTTGTCTACTATCCAGCAAAACCACAGCCAAGGGAATGGGCTTCGTGGAATTAGTGGGGAAAGAAGACCTTGTTGAGCTTGACTCTAGTCTGAATTTGTGAAACGACTTGATAGGTGTAGGATAAGTGGGAGCCGGTCCCCTAGCAAAATTGAAATACGACTACTTTTAACGTTATTTTACTTATTCCGTGAATCAGAGGCGAGGCATTGCCTTCTTTTTGGAGCGAAGGCTGTTCAGCGGCCTGATCCGAGTGGAAGACATTTTCAAGTGGAGAGTTTGGCTGGGACAACACTTCCATTAAAAGATAACGCAGGTGTCCTAAGATCAGCTCAATAAGAACAGAAATCTCGTGTGGAATAGAAGGGTAAAAGCTCGTTTGATTCTGATTTCCAATGCGAATACAAATCGTTAAAGTGCGTCCTATTGATCCTTTAGACCTTCAAAATTTGAAGCTAGAGGTGTCAGTAAAGTTGCCACAAGGATAACTGGCTTGTGGTAGCCAAGCGTTCATAGCAACGTTGCTTTTTGATCCTTTGATGTCGGCTTTTTGGATTGTTCACCCACCAATATGGAACATGGGATGGGTTTAGATTATCGTGAGGCAGGTTAGTTTTACCCTACTGAAGACGACATCGCAATAGTAATCCAACCTAGTACGATAAGAACCGTTGATTTGCACAATTGGTCATCATGCTTGGTTGAAAAGCTTGTGGTACAAAGTTACCATGCGCTGGAATATCACTGAATGCCTCTAAGTTAGAGTCCGGGATATAAGCGGCGCGTGCACCTGTCGTTTGATTGCCGACCCACAGTAGGAGCCTTATGGCCCCTAAAGGCACATGTCGTGGGCAAAGCACCCGCAGTGAACGAATTGCGGTTGTCGCCTTGAATTATAATTTCTACTGATCGACGAGTAGAATCCTTTGCAAACGACTTAAATATGCCACAGGGTATTGTAAGTGGCAGAGTGACCTTGCTGCCATGATCCACTGAGATTCAGCCCTTTGTCGGTTTGATTCGTCCGACCCTCTCCCCTCATATCACTATTCCAACTTTTCTTGAGCTGGCTAGGAGGCTAGCATTTAGACTTGGAAATCTCTAAGTTGAACCCTACACAATATGCTTGATAGTTGCATCGGGTGTTTGCAAAGGCTCGCAATGAGGAACCCCTACCAACATGCTTGCACCAAGCACTAGAGAGGTTAGGTGTTAGACTGTAGAGCGAAGAGCATAATAGAGTTGTTGGCACATTGCACCTACTCATTGAATGGGCATGGACATGGACATAGACATGGGCTGGGCATGTCAACAAGCAAGGTGATGAGAAAATCAGCCAAGGCATTAGCCACCGAAGAGAGCTTGAAAACAGCCAAGGAATGGATTGTTGGCAACTTGCACCGACTCGCTGAATGGGCATGTGCTAGGCATGTTTGTAAGAGGGACTGTGGCCTTCTAGACCAAGGAAGTTTGAGGCAATAACAGGTCTGTGATGTCCTTAGATGTTCTGGGCCACACGCGCGCTACACTGATGTATTCAACGAGTCTACAGCCTTGGCCGACAGGCCTGGGTAATCTTTGAAATTTCATCGTGATGGGGATAGATCATTGCAATTGTTGGTCTTCAACGAGGAATTCCTAGTAAGCACGAGTCATCAGCTCGCATTGACTACGTCCCTGCCTGGGTGTCACACAACATTGCCCACCCCACCCCTGAATTGATGGGGTTCCGTTCGGTGGTGGAAGATAGCATCCCGTGGGCCCGGCATTGCGGTGGGCCCAAATACCATGTCCTCGATGACGTTAGCCTCGACAACAGTGGTTGAGAGACCCTGGCACAGTGACGTGCGACCGCGTCGTCGCTCTGAACTCTGACGAACCCTCTCGCATTGCGACCCCAGGTCAGGCAGGATCACTCGCTGACACAAGTCCCAAGCCTGGGCCCTTGAAATGTCCGAGGAGACGTCGCCATCATGATCGTGGACACAGCGTGCGCCATCACGGCATGCCTCGGTAATCACGCGCTCCAGGCGTTGCCCCACAGGCTCCCCATTCGGCCCGTCTTGAAACACAGACCAAGGAGTCTGACATGTGTGTGAGTCAATGGGCGAGTAAACTCGTAAGGCACAAGGAAGCTGACTTGGCGGGATCCCCTCGAGGGTTGCACCACCGACCGACCTTGATCTTCTGAGAATGGTTCGAGTGAGAGCATGCTTGTCAAGACCCGAAAGATGGTGAACTATGCCTGAGCGGGGCGAAGCTAGAGGAAACTATAGTGGAGCCCCGCAGCGATACTGTGGTGCAAATCGTTCGTCTAACTTGGGTATAGGGGCCAAAGACTAATCGAACAGTCTAGTAGCTAGTTCCCTCCGAACTTTAAATAGGTAGGACGGTGTGGCTGCTCTGTTGAGTCGTGCCACGGAATCGAGAGCTCCAAGTTTTGGTAAGCAAAACTAGCGATGTGGGATGAACAGGAAGCCGGGTTACGGTGCCCAACTACGCGCTAACCCAGATCCCACAAAGGGTGTTGGTCGATTAAGACAGTAGGATGGTGGTCATGGAAGTCAAAATTCGCTAAGGAGTGTGTAACAACTCACCTGCCGAATCAAGTAGCCCCGAAAATGGATGGCGCTGAAGCGCGCGACCCACACCCGGCCGTTGTGGCAAGGGCAAGGCCCCGATGAGTAGGAGGGCGCGGTGGTTGCTGTGAACGGCACTTCCACATGGGTTAGTCGATCCTAAGAGACGCGGGAAGCCCGTCCGACAGTGTGTCCGCGCGTGAGCTTCGAAAGGGAATCAGGTTAAAATTCCCGAACCGGGACGCGGCGGCTGACGACAACGTTAGGGAGTCCGGAGACGTCGGCGGGGGCCTTAGGAAGAGTTATCTTTTCTGTTTAACACCTTGCCCACCCTGGAAACGACTCAGTAGGAGGTAGGGTCCAATGGCTGGAAGAGCATCGCACGTCGCCCAGTGTCTGGTACGCCCCCGGCGGCCCTTGAAAATCCGGAGGACCGCGTGCCTACCGCGCCCGGTCATACTCATAACCGTATCAAGTCTCCAAGGTGAACAGCCTCTACTCAATGGAACAATGTAAGCAAGGGAAGTCGGCAAAATGGATCCGTAACCTCGAGAAAAGGATTGGCTCTGAGGGCTGGGCTCGAGGGTCCTAGCCCCAAACACGTCGGCTGTTGGTGGACGGCTCGTACTGCTCCTGCAACGAGAGCGGGTCGTAGTGTGTCGGCTAGGGGACGGACTGGGAACGGCCCCTCTAGGGGCCTTCCCCGGGCATCGAACAGTCGTCTCAAAACTGGTTCAGACAAGGGGAATCTGACTGTTTAATTAAAACAAAGCATTACGATGTTCCCTACCGATGCTAACGCAATGTGATTTCTGCCTAGTGCTCTGAATGTCAAAGTGAAGAAACTCAACCAAGCACGGGTAAACGGTGGGAGTAACTATGACTTTCTTAAGGTAGCCAAATGCCTCGTCATCTAATTAGTGACGCGCATGAATGGATTAATGAGATTCCCATTGTCCCTGTCTACTATCCAGCGAAAACCACAGCCAATGGAACGGGCTTGGTGAAAGCAGCGGGGAAAGAAGACCCTGTTGAGCTTGACTCTAGTCCGACTTTGTGAAATGACTTAAGAGGTGTAGGATAAGTGGGAGTCGGTCCCCTGGCAAAAGTGAAATACAACTACTTTTAAAGTTATTTTACTTATTCCGTGAATCGGAGGCGGGTCATTGCTCCTCCTTTTGGAATGAAGGCGGTTCGGTGGGCTAATCTGGATGGAAGATATTGTCAGGTGGGGAGTTTGGCTGGGGCGACACATCTGTTAAATGATAATGTAGGTGTCCCAAGATGAGCTCAACGAGAATAGAAATCTCGTGTGGAACAAAAGGGTAAAAGCTTGTTTGATTCTGATTTCCAGTATGAATACGAACCGTGAAAGCGTGGCCTATCGATCTTTTAGACCTTCGGAATTTGAACCTAGAAGTGTAAGAAAAGTTACCACAGGGATAACTGGCTTGTGGCAGCCAAGCGTTCATAGCGACGTTGCTTTTTGATCCTTCGATGTCGGCTCTTCCTATCATTGTGAAGCAGAATTCACCAAGTGTTGGATTGTTCACCTACCAATAGGGAACGTGAGTTGGGTTTAGACCGTCGTGAGACAGGTTAGTTTTACTCTACTGATGACGGCGTCGTAACAATAATTCAACCTAGTACGAGAGGAACCGTTGATTTGCACAATTCGTCATGGTGCTTGGACTATGACTGAATGACTCTAAGTCAGAATCTGGGCTAGAAGTGACGCATTCGCCTGTCGTTCGATTGTCGACCCGCAGTAGGGGCCTTACGACCCCAAAAGACACGTATCGTGGGCTGAGCACCCACAGCAGACTAGTTGCGGTTGCCGCCTTGAATTACAATTTCTATCAATCGACGGGTAGAATCCTTTGCAAACGACTTAAATACACGATGGGGTATGGTAAGTGGCAGAGTAGCCTTGCTGCCACGATCCACTGAGAGTCAGCCCTTTGTTGCTTTGATTCGTCCCACCCTCTCCCCTCAAATCACTTTTCCAACTTTTCTTGAGCCGGCTGGGGAGGCTAGCTTGCGGGCTTGGATATCCCTAAGGTGACCCTCGCACAAGAAGCTAGATAGTTGCGTAGTATGTTTGGGGAGGCCCGAAATGAGGAACCCCCGGCAGCACGCTTGCACCAGGCACCGGGGAGGTTAGGTGTTGGACCCTCGAGTAAAAAGCCCGATAGAGTTGTTGGCACATTGCACGGACTCGTAGAACGGGCATGGACGTGGACATAGGCTGGGCATAAGGCATTGGTCATCGAAGAAGGCTTGAAAACGGCCAATGAATGGATTGTTGGCAACTTGCACCAACTCGTTGAATGGGCACGTGCTGGCCATGTCAACAAGCCAGACGATGGGAAAATCGGCCGGGCATAAAACCTACCAAGGAATGGATTGTTGGCACCTCAGACCGGCTCTCGTTGAATGGGCGTGGACATGGGCTGGGCATGACCATGAGCAAGGTGATGGGAAAATCGGCTAAGGCATTGCCCACCGAAGAATGCTTGAAAACGGCCAAGGAATCGATTGTTGGCAACTTGCACCAACTCGCTGAATTGGCATGTGCTAGGTATGTCAGTAAGCAAGGTGACGGTAAAATCAGCCACGGCATGAAAACGACCAAGGAATGGATTGCTGGCAACTTGCACCAACTCGTTGTCGTGTTCGCGCCTAGCGTTCTGCGCGTCGGGTCTGCCGCGTGCGCGTGCAGTCCTTCAAAGCACGAGCGCCGCGAGCTGTGCGTCGGGCTTGCTGCATGCACGCGTAGTCCTCCTAGCGTGCTCTGCCAGCCCAAATGGTTCGACGGCCGTGCTCTCGGGTTCGGAACATTACTCGAGCAATGGAACTGTCGTTCCACTCCACCTTTGCTCGAACAGAGCCTTTGTCCCTCTATAGCACGACTGCCATGCTCGTTTCGTCATCGGACCCCCTACCATTTGGTTGGGTTCATGCTGTGTGTGCGTTCACGGGCATCGTGAAGGAATGCTACCTGGTTGATCCTGCCAGTAGTCATATGCTTGTCTCAAAGATTAAGCCATGCACGTGTAAGTATGAACTAATTCAGACTGTGAAACTGCGAATGGCTCAGTAAATCAGTTATAGTTTGTTTGATGCTACCTGCTACTCGGATAACCATAGTAATTCTAGAGGTAATACGTGCAACAAACCCCGACTTCTGGAAGGGATGCATTTATTAGATAAAAGGTTTACACGAACTCTGCCCGTTGCTCTGATGATTCATGATAACTCGACGGATCGCATGGCCAACATGCTGGCGACGCATCATTCAAATTTCTACACTATCAACTTTCAATGGTAGGATAGAGGCATGCAGGAGTTGGCGGCACCTTGCGCCAATTGCTAGGATGGAACTTTGGAGTGGCTGGGCACGCCTTGAAGTAAAGTGAAAGCTGAGAGGATCAACGTAGGCACGGGCCTACAAGCGGGTCCCAGTGTGGACCAAGACTTGGGTTGGACAAAGGATGCTGGGCTGCATTTTCGTGGGTTCCATCAGATGGGACATGGTCTTGGGCCAAGAGGCCCAAAACACAAGAATGGGTCTTGGCCAAGTCTGGATGGCACTGGGTGGCACCGAGTCTCCTACGACGTGTGGAACGTCAGGACGTGCTGGTGTGGCTCTATTCGGGTGGCCGAGCATCAGGATAATGCTCATCAGATCGTGCATGGCAAAAGATCATGGGTAGATAAGACTTATCGAGATCAGGTGATGGATGATCGTGGGAGATAAGGCTTATCAGGATCAAGTCATGGATGAAAATGTGTAAAAATGATGGTTATCAGCCACGATAGAGATCGTGGGGAGATAATGTTTATCTCCAAGCCCTAGATAGCTAGGGGTGTCAGCTATATATAGACCTTATAGGTTGTCATTTGTACTCAGTGAAAGAGAGAAATCGCTTAGAGTAATAAAAGGTTGGTAAAGGTTCCCGTATATGCTCTTGTGCCTCTTTTGAGTGTGTGAGTTGTGTGCCTACTTACAAAGTTCTATTGTTCAAATCGTTGTGTGTGCGGTTGGCTGAGACTAAGTGTGACTTACTGCCATCACAAGGCGAAATTTTGGGTAAGAAAATTAGCCCTGTGACAGCTGGTATCAGAGCAAAAAGGTTCGACCAATGGCAGTTGGTTCGGGTCTTGATGCTGTACATGAGCGCATAGCCAAGCTCTTTGAGGTACTCGGTGAACTTCTGGAGGGTGCAAATTTCACCGTGTTCCCAACATTGGCGCTCCATTAGCAGTACATAATCGATCTGTAGCGGCAACAAGAGGTGGTGGCCTCTTCAAACACAGCTCTTCGGCTTGAGGAGTTGGCAACAGAGATAGCCATCCTCAAGAAGGCTGGAGCTTCTCAACCAAGCGGAGGTATTGTGGAGGGCTCAACCAAGATGAAGGTGCCAGAGCCAAAAGACTTCGAGGGAGCGAGGGATGCCAAAGAGATTGAGAACTTTCCATGGGATATAGAGTAGTACTTCAAAGCTGCCTGAGTGCCAGGCAACGAGAAGGTCAATCTGACCAGCATGTATCTGGCCAAGGACGCCAAGCTGTGGTGGCGGACTCTGTTTGATGACGATGCAAGTGTGGGCAAGCCTAAGATCGAGATGTGGGAGAGCCTAAAGAAGGAGTTGAAGGACCAGTTCTTGCCCTGCAACACGTCATGGGTTGCGAGGGAATCCTTTAAGAAGTTAAAGCAGAGTGGTACGGTGCGTGACTACGTGAAGGAATTCAGTTCCTTGATGCTTGACATCCGCAACATGTCGGATGAGGACAAGCTTTTCAACTTCCTTTCTGGTCTACAACCCTGGACTCAACTCGAGCTTAGAAGGCAAGGTGTGAAGGACCTTCCTTCAGCAATGTCTGCGGCTGATGGTTTAGTCGATTTTCAGATCAGCAAGTCTCCTAATTCTGATGCTAGGAAGTAGCCCAAAGACAAGGGTAAGAAGAAAAAGGAAGGCAAGAAGGATAAGCACAACTGTGGAGACAAGGATAAAGGCAAAGCCGTCTACCAAGAACAAGGTAAAGGCAAAGCTAACTCAGGTTGTTTCATATGTAATGGACAACACAGGGCCGAGGAGTGCCCCAAGTGAGAGAAATTAAGTGCCATAGTTGTTGAGGAGAGTGGCCCCTCGGATGATGTTGGCCCCTCTCGTGTCAATCCTTTGTAGTTGGTGAGTGCTGTGCAAGTTGGACGTGCCCCACAATCCGACTTGATGCATGTAAAGATCGGGCTCAGTAGTAAGGAGTTGATGGTGATGGCTGACACTGGTGCTACCCACAACTTCGTGGCTGACAGGATGGTGGAGTTACTAGGTCTAAAAGTCACCAAGACCGGGAGTTGAATGAAGGCAGTCGACTTAGTAGCCTGGGAGGTGCTTGGCACGACACTGGGAGTGGAGGTAACTGTGGACAATTAGTCTGGTAAGCTTAACTTCACTGTAGTTCCGTTAGATGATTTTGATATCATACTGGCGGTTGATTTCTTTGTGAGCGCAAAAGATGCTCTGTTGCCTCACTTGGGTGGTCTCATGATCATGCATGAGGATCATCCATGTTTTGTTCTTGGGACGTTCACTCCCTCTTCTAGTATTGGTGGGAAGTCAGGTGGTATGCTATCAGCTATGCAAGTGAAGCATGGGCTGAAGAACGGTGGAGTCACCTACCTTACGGCTTTGATGGAGATCATAGAAGGTATTGTTGCGGAGGTGATTGACAGTGTAGCGGATCTGTTGGGAAAGTTCACTGACGTGATGCCTCCTGAACTCCCCAAGTGTCTTCCCCCGAGGCGTGCCACTGACCACATGATCGATTTGGTGCCCAGTTCCAAACCACCAGCACAAGCCCCATATCGCATGAGTTCACTAGAGTTGGCAGAATTGAGGAAGCAGTTGATGGAGTTGCTGGATACAGGCCTAATTCAGCGCTCTAAAGCACCATATGGTGCCCTGGTGTTGTTTCAGATGAAACACGATGGATCCCTGTGGACGTTTGTTGATTATAGGGCTCTGAACAAGGTGACGGTAAAGAGTAAGTACCCTATTCCATTGATAGTGGACTTGTTTGGCAGGTTAGCGAGAGCCTCATACTTCACCAAGCTGGATCTGCGGTCTGGATATTGGCAAGTCAGGATTGCAGAAGGAGATGAGGGGAAAACCACGTACATCACTCACTATGGCTCCTACGAATTCTTGGTGATGCCATTCTGTTTGACTAACGCCCCTGCCACTTTTTGTAATTTAATGAATGATGTGTTTTATGACTTTATTGATCATTTTGTGGTTGTGTATTTGGATGATATTGTTATGTACAGTGAGTCCTTGGAGGATCACTTGTCCCACCTGAGGTTGGTGTTGTCTAAGTTGAGAGAGCACCAATTATATGTGAAAAAAGAAAAATGTGAGTTCGCCCAACGTGAGATAATGTTCCTTGGGCATAGGGTGAGTCGAGGGCAAGTTAAAATGGACGAGAGAAAAGTCCAGGCAATAGTGGAGTGGGAGGCCCCTAACAAAGTGTCTAAGTTGAGATCCTTTCTTGGTTTGTCTAACTATTACAGGAAGTTCGTGCAAGGCTACTCCAGAAAGTTGGCCCCATTGACAGACTTACTCAAGAAGGATAGACCGTAGAGGTGGACCACAGATTGCCAAGAAGACTTTAACAAGTTGAAGGCAGGTCCACGGAGCCGAACTTGAGGCTGCCTGATTTCGAGTTGCCTTTTAGTGTGCTAACTGATGCCTCAAAAAAAGCCATTGGAGGTGTGTTGGTGCAAGAAGGCCACCCCATTGCCTATGAGAGTCAAAAACTGAATGATGCAGAACAGCGCTACTCAGCCCATGAGAAGGAGATGTTGGCAGTGGTGCATTGCCTTCGCACATGGAGGGTGTATTTGCTGGGTACCAGGTTCGTGGTTCGGACCGACAATGTGGCTAACACATTATTTCAGACTCAAAAGAAGCTTTCTGCATGGTAGGCACGATGGCAGGAGTTCTTGGCTGAGTACGATTTTACTTGGTAACACAAGCCAAGAAGGCAAAATCAAGTGGCAGATGCCCTAGGTCGTCGACAAGTGCAAGAGACGGTCAAAACCCGAACCACCTGCCATTGGTTCTCACCCAAAATTTCGCCTTGTGATGGCACTAAGTCACACTCAGTCTCAGCCAACCGCACACATAGAAGGATTGCACAATGGAACTTTATAAGTAGGCACACAACTCACACACTCAAAAGAGACACAAGAGCATATATGGGAACCTTTCCCAACCTTTTATTATTTAACACAAGTAATACAAAGGAACAATCACCTGAACTCTCAACAGTGTTTTACTCTTTCTCTATGAGTGATTTCTCTTTCACTGAGTACAAATGACAACCCGTAGGGTCTATATATAGCTGACACCCCCAACTATCTAGGTCTTGGAGATAAACATTATCTCCCCACGATCTCTATCGTTGTTGATAACCCTTATCTTCCACGAACTCATCCATGACTTGATCCTTATAAGCCTTATCTCCCACGATCATCCATCACTTGATCTCGATAAGCCTTATCTACCCACGATCCTTTGCCATGCACGATTTGATAAGCATTATACTAATGCTTGGCCAACCGGATAGAGCCACACCTGCACATCCCCACGTTCCACATGTCGTAGGAGACTCGGTGCCACGTAGTGCCTTGCAGTGCCATGCAGACTTGGCCAAGACCCAGTCCTGTGTTTTGGGCCTTTTAGCCCAAGCCCATGGCCCATATGATGGAGCCCACGAACATGTAGCCCAGCATCCTTTGTCCAACCCAAGTCTTGGTCCACATTAGGACCCGCATGTAGGCCCGTGCCTACGCTGACCTTCTCAGCTTTCACCTTGCTTCAAGGAGTGCTCAGTCACTCCAAAGCCCCATGCTAGGAATTGGTGCAAGGTGCTGCCAACTCCTGCATGCCAAGTGTTGATGGGGTTAACAAACCACCCCCACCTGTTGAAGCCAACGTCCTCATTAGTAAGGTTGATAGGTAGTCTTCCACCTGCTTCTCGAACTGCCATAGAGTCACATCTCTTTCATAACTCGCCTCACTATCAGGGGCATTCTTCCACTTCACCAAGTACTCAACCTGCCTGTTCTTCTTACTTTCTCCCTACGTTCGGTGGTCTACAATTCTCTCCACTACACGTTGGAACTCAGTTCTAATTGTAGGGGGAGCACGTCATGCTTGTTTCCTTGGAGGCTCATCGCCCGCTTCCTCGTAGAAGGGCTTCAAGAAACTCACGTGGAAGGTTGGATGCACCTTCAACCTTTCTTGGAGCTACAACGTGTATGCAACATTGCCAACTTTCTTCACCACTGTGAAGGGACCGTCATACTTTGGAACCAGCCCACGATGATGCAGAGCAGCGGTACTCAGCCCATGAGAAGGACATGCTGGCAGTGGTTCATTGCCTTCGCACCTGGAGGGTGTAATTGCTGGGTACCCAGTTCGTGGTTCGGACCGATAATGTGGCTAACACATTCTTTTAGACTCAGAAGAAGCTTTCTGCATGGTAGGCGCAGTGGCAGGAGTTCTTTACTGAGTACGATTTTACTTGGGAACACAAGCTAGGCAGGCAAAATTAGGCGGCGGATGCCCTAAGTCGCCGACAAGTGCAAAAGAGGGTTGCTGCCCTCACTGAAGTGCATAGTGACTTGCTAGACAAAATTAGAGAACAAGCCCGCACGAGTATAAAAGGTGAGATCGCAACAACAAAGAATATTCCTTCCCCACAATAGCATGAAAGGCGAAACGACAACAACAAAGCATGCTCTTTACGCGCACGAGTTTAAAAGGCAGGATGGCAACAACAAAGCATGCTCCTTACCCGCACGAGTAGAAAAAGCGAGAAGGGAACAACAACAAAACCAGACTCCTTGCCCACACGAGTATAAAAGGAAGGACGGCAACAACAAAGCATATTTCATTCTCGCATAGGTATAAAAGGCGAGTAGGTAACAACAACAAAAGTAGACACCTTGCTTGCACAAATAAAAAGGCGAGATAGCAACAGCAAAGCGTACTCCTTACCTGCACGAGAATAAAAGGCAAGACGGCAACAAGAACAAAACCAGATTCTTTGCTTGCATGGGTATAAAATGCGAGACAACAACAACAACAAGAGCAGATACCTTGCCCGCAAGACTATAAAAGGTAAAATGTACAACAAGAAAAGTATCGTCCTTGCCCATACGAGTATAAAAGGCGAGACAGCAACAACAAAGCATGCTCCTCACCTGCACGAATATAAAGGTTGAGACAGCAAAAACAATAAATGCAAACTCCTCGCCCATACAAGTATAAAAGGGGAGATGGTAAGAACAGCAAAATCATACTTTTTACTCGAACTAGTAAAAAAGGTGAGATGGCAACAGCAAAGCATGCCTGCACGAGTATAAAAGGTGAGACGGCAACAACTAAGTGTACTCTTTGCCTGCACAAGAATAAAAGGCGAGACAACAACAACAACAAAATCAGACTCCTTGCCCGCACGGGTGTAAAAGATAAGACAGTAACAGTAACAAAAGCAGATTATTTGCCGACAAGAGTATAAAAGGTGAAAAGTACAACAACAAAAGTTTACTCGTTGCCCGCACGAGTATAAAAGGCGAGATGGTAACAACAGCAAAGTAGACTCGTAGTCCGTACGAGTTTAAAAGGCTAGACAACAAAAACAACAAATGCAGACTCCTTGCCTACAAGAGTATGAAAGTAGACAATCACAACAACAAAAGTATACTTCTAGCCCACTAGAGTATAAAAGGCAGGACGACAACAACAACAAAACTAGAGTCCTTGCTCGCATGAAGATAAAAGGTGAGACGACAACAACAGCAAAAGTAGACTCCCTGCTCACAATGGTATAAAAGGCGAAAAGTACAACAACAAACATATACTCCTGGCCCTGTATGAATATAAAAGGGGAGACAGTAGCAACAACAAAGCATACTCCAAGCCCGTGCAAGCATAAAAGTGAGACAGCAACAACAACAACTGCAGACTCTGTGCCCACGTGAGCATAAAAGGCAAGATGGCAACAACGACAAAGGCACACTCCTTGCCCATGCAAGTAATAAAAGTAAGATGGCAACAGCAAAGCTTACTCCTTGCCTTTACGAGTATAAAAGGCCCGTCGGTAGCAGCAACAAAACTAGACTCCTTTCCCTCACGAGTAAAAGATGAGGCGGCAACAGCCAAGCATACTCCTTAACCACACAAGAATAAATGGTGAGACAACAACAGCAGCAAAACTAGGCTCCTTGCATACATGGCTATAAAAGGCAAGACAATAACAACAACAAGAGCAGACACCTTGCCATAAGACTATAAAAGGCGAAGTGTACAACAACAAAAGTATACTCCTTGCCCGCATGAGTATAAAAAGCGAGACAGGAACAACAAAGCATGCTCCTCACCTGTACGAGTATAAAAGCAAGATAGTAAAAATAATAAATGTAGACTTCTTGCCTGTACAAATGTAAAAGGCGAGATGGTAAGAACAACAATAGCATACTCTTTACTCGCTCGAGTAAAAAAGGCGAGACGGCAATAGCAAAGCCTACTCCTTGCCCGTACTAGTATAAAAGGTGAGACGGCAATAGCAAAGCATACTCCTTATCTGCACAAGAATAAAAGGCAAGACAGCAACAACAACAAAATTAGACTCCTTGCTCTCATAGGTATAAGAACAAGACAGTAACAACAACAAAAGTAGACTCTTTGCAGACATCAGTAAAAAAGGTGAAAGGTACAATAACAAAAGTTTACTCCTTACCCGCACAAGTATAAATGGCGAGATGGTAATAACAGCAAAACAGATTCATAGCCCATGCGAGTTTAAAGGCTAGAAAACAAAAACAACAAATGCAGACTCCTTGCCTGCAAGAGTATGAAAGGCGACAATCACAACAACAAAAGTATACTCCTAGCCCGCTGGAGTATAAAACGCAAGACGGCAAGAACAACAAAACCAGAGTCTTTGCCTACGCGAGGATAAAAGGCAAGACGACAACAACAGCAAAAGTAGACTTCTTGCCCGCTAGAGTATAAAAGGCAAAACGTACAACAACAAAAGTATACTCTTTTCCCACATGAGTATAAAAGGGAAAATAGTAGCAACAACAAAGCATACTCCTAGCCTGCGTGAGCATAAAAGCGAGATAGCAACCACAACAAATGCAGACTCCATGCCCGCGAGAGTATAAAAGGTAAGATGGCAACAACAACAAAAGCACACTCCTAGCCCATGCAAGTATAAAAAGCGAGACGACAATAGTAAAGCTTGCTTCTTGCCTACAAGAGTATAAAAGGCGAGTTGGCAGCAGAAACAAAACTAGACTCTTAGCCCACACAACTAAAGGACGAGATGGCAACAACAAAGCATAGTCCTCACCCACACAAGAATAAATGGCGAGACAACGACAACAACAAAACCAGGCTTCTTGCCTACACGGGTATAAAAGGCAAGATAGTAACAACAATGAGAGCAGACACTTTGCCTGCAAGAGTATAAAAGGCAAAATGTCCAACAACAAAAGTATACTCCTTGCTCGTATGAGCATAAAAGGCGAGACAGCAACAACAAAGCATGTTGCTCACTCGTATGAGTATAAAAGGCAAGACAGCAAAAATAATAAATGTAGATTCCTTGTTCATACGAGTGTAAAGGTGAGATGGCAAGAACAACAAAAGCATACTCTTTACTCGCACGAGTAAAAAAGGCGAGACGGCGACAGTAAAGTATACTCCTTACCGGCACGAGTTGCGAGACAGCAACAACAAGGCATACTCCTTACTTGCACAAGAATAAGAGGCGAGACGGCAACAACAACAAAATCAAACTCCTTGCCCGCACGGGTATAAAGGCGAGACAGCAACAAGAACAAAAGCAGACTCTTTGCCCACAAGAGTATGAAAGGCGAAAAGTACAACAACAAAAGTATACTCCTTACCTGTATGAGTAAAAAAGGCGAGACAGTAACAATAGCAAATCAAACTCCTAGCCCGCACGATTTTAAAAGGAAAGACAGCAAAAACAACAAATGTAGAGTCCATGCCGGCAAGACTATGAAGGGTGACAAGCACAACAACAAAAGTATACTCCTAGCCCACACGAGTATAAAGATGAGACGATAACAACAACAAAAGCAGCCCACACGAGTATAAAAGTGGAGACGGTAGCAATAACAAAGCATACTCCTAGCCCACTCGAGTATAAAGACGAGACGACAACAACAACAAAACCAGACTCCTTGCCCGCAAGAGTATAAAAGGTGAGAAGACAGCAACAAAGCAAACTTTTTGTCCTACGAGTATAAAAGGCGAGACAGTAACAACAAAGCATGTTGTTTGCTTGCATAAGTAAATAAGGCACGGCAGCAACAAGTACAAAACTAGACTCCCTGTCCTTATGAGTATAAAATACGAGACAACAACAACAAAGTGTGCTGCTTTCCTGCACGAGTAAGAAAGGCGAGACAACAGCAAGAACAAAACCAAACTCCTTGTCTGTACGAGTATAAAAAGTGAGACGGCAACAATAACAAAAGCGTACTTGTTGCCCGCACAAGTGTGAAAGGCGACACGACAACAACAAGGCATACTCCCTACCCGCATAAGTATAAAAGGCGAAACGACAAGAACAAAGTATATTCTTTGGCCACACGAGTATAAAAGGTGGGATGGCAATAGCAAAGCATACTCTTTTCTCGTAAGAGTATAAAAGGCGACATAGCAATAGCAATGAATACGCCTTACCCGTACGAGTATAAAAGGCGAGACGGTTCCCTACCTGTACGAGTATAAAATGCAAGATGGCAATGGCAACAGGAAAGCATACTCTTTCCATGCAAGAGTTTAAAAGGCGAGGTGGCAAAAACAAAGCGTAGTCCTGAACCGCATGAGTACCAGGGCAAGATGGCAAAAACAAAGCGTAGTCCTTACCCGCATGAGTACCAGGGCAAGATGGCAAAAACAAAGCGTACTCCTTGCCTAGACGGCAACAGCAAAGCATTCTTTTCGCCCGCACGAGTATAAAAGGCAAGACAACAACAACAAAGCATTCTCCTCGCCCGCTTGAGTATAAAAAGAGAGACTGCAACAACGACAAAACTAGACTCCTTGCCTGTACGAGCATAAAAGGAGAGATGACAACAACAACAAATGTATACTCTTTGCTTGCACGGGCATAAAAGGCAAGATGGCAATAGCAAAGCATACTCCTTGCCTGCACGAGTGTAAAAGGCGAGGCGGCAATAGCAACAAAACCAGACTCTTTGCTAGCACAGTATAAAATGCGAGATAGTAACAACAACAAAAGTAGACTCATTGCCCGCAAGAGCTTAAAAGGCAAAACGTACAACAAGAAAAGTATACTCCTTCTTGCCCGTGTATAAAAGGAAACATGGCAACAACAGCAAGGCAGACTCCTAGCCCGCATGAGTGGAAAAGGCGAGAAGGCAAAAACAAAAAAAGTAAACTCCTTGCCTGCAAGTGTATAAAAGGCAACAAGCACAACAACAAAAGTAAACTCCTTGCCCTCTCGAGTATAGAAGGCGGGACGGCAACAACAACAAAACTACTCTCCTTAACTGCACAAAGATAAAAGGCGAGACAGAAACAACAACAAAGGTAAACTCCTTGTCCGCTAGAGTATAAAAGCCGAGGGGGCAATAGCAACAAACCAAACTCTTTGCCTGCACAGGAATAAAATGCAAGATAGTAACAACAACAAAATTAGACTCATTACCCACAAGAGTATAGAAGGTGAAAAGTACAACAAGAAATGTATACACCTTCTTGCACGCGTTCAAAAAGGCAAGACGGCAACAACAACCAAGCAGACTCCTAGCTCGTACTAGTGTAAAAGGCGAGAAGGCAAAAACAACAAAACCAGGCTCCTTACTTGCAAGACCATAAAAGACTAACAAGCACAACAACGAAAGTACACTCCTTGCCCTCACAAGTATAGAAGGCGGGATGGTAACAACAACAAAACTACACTCCTTATCCGCACAACGATAAAAGGCGAGACGGAAACAACAACAAAACTAGACTCCTTATCTGCAAGAGTATAAAAGGTAAAAAGTACAACAACAAAAGTATACTACTTGCTCGCAAGAGTGTAAAATGTGTGATGGTAACAATAGCAAAGCAGACTCCTTGCCTGCATGAGTATAAAAGGCAAAAAGTACAAAAGCAAAAGTATACTCCTTGCCTGCGTGAGTATAAACAGCGAGATGACAACAACAACAAGACCAGACTCCTTGCCATATGAGTATAAAAGGCGAGACGACAACAACGATAAAAGGATGCTCCTTGCTCACATGGGTATAAAAGGCGAGACAGCAACTGCACAGTATACTCCTTGCCTACATGAGTATAAATCATACTCCTTTCCGTCAATTGTATAAAAGGCGAGATAGCAATAGTAAAGCATACTCCTTGCCTGTAAAAGTATAAAAGACGAGAGAACAAGAACAAATCATACTCCCTACCCGCACGAGTATAAAGGACGAGACGACAATAACAACAAAACCAGACTCAGTGCCCGTATGTGTATAAAAGTTGAGACAGCAATAACAACAAAAGCATACTCCTTGTCCGCACGAGTATAAAAGACGAGACAACAACAACAAAGCATATTCCTTTCCCGCAAGAGTATAAAGGGTGAGACGACAACTAAAAAGCATGTTCCTCGCCCGCACGAGTATAAAAGGCAAGATGACAACAGCTACAAAACCACACTCCTTGGCCGCACAAGTATAAAATACGAAATGGCAACAACAACAAAAGCACATTCTGTGCTCGCACGAGTATAAGAGGCGAGATGACAATAGCGAAGCATACTCTTAGCCCACACATGTATGAAAGGCAAGATGAAAACAACACAAAACAAGAATCCTTGCCCGCACGAGTGTAAAAGGTGAGACAGTAAGAACAACAAAAACATACCCTTTGCTCACATGTCTGTAAAAGGTGAGATGACATCAGCAAAGCATACTCCTTGCGCAAATGAATATAAAAATTGAGATGGCAATAACAGCAAAACCAGACTCTTTGCCTGCAAGTGTATAAAAGGTGAGACAGCAACAACAAAGCAAACTCCATGTCTACACGAGTATAAAAGCAACAAAGCGTGCTGCTTGCTCGGACATGTATAAAAGGCAAGAGGGTAATGACAACAAAACCAGACCCCTTGTCCATATGAGACAGCAACAGCAAAGCATACTATTTGCCTGTATGAGCTTAAAAGACGATACAGTAACAACAGAGCATATTCCTTACCCGCACACGTGTAAAAGGCGTGTATAAAAGTTGAGACAGCAACAACAAAGCTAGACTACTTGCCCGTACAAGTATAAACGTTGAGATGGCACCAACAACAAAAGCATAGTCTTTGCCTGCACAAGTATAAAAGGCGCGATGGCTATGGCAAAGGATACTCCTTAATTGCACGAGTATAAAGGGTGAGATGGCAACAACAAAGCATGCTCCTCACCCTCACGAACATAAAAGGCGACACGGCAACAATAACAAAACCAAATTCCTTACCCTCACAAGTATAAAAGGTTTGACGACAACATTAACAAAGGAACGCTCCTTTCCCGCACGAATATAAAAGGTGAGGCGGCAACAGCAAAGCATACTCATTGCCCACACGAGCATGAAAGGCATGACGGCAACAACCACAAAATCAGACTCCTTGCCTGCACGGGTGTAAAAAGTGAGATAGTAACAACAACAAAAGCATGCTCTTTGCTCGCTAGTGTATAAAAGGCAAAAGGTACAACAACAAAAATATACTCCTTGCCTGCATGAGTATAAAAGGCAAGATATAAACAACAGCAAAGAACACTCCTAGCCCGCACGAGTATAGAACGTGAGACAACAACAATAACAAAAGCACACTCGTTGCCCGCATGAGTATAAAAGGTGAGAGGGCAACAACAACAAAACCAGACTCTTTGCCTGCATTGGTATAAAAGGCGAGACAGTAACAATAACAAAAGCAAACTCCTTGCCCGCAACAGTATAAAAGGCAAAACATACAACCACAAAAGTATACTCATTGCTCGCATGAATACAAAAGGCGAGACAACAAACAATAACAAAACCATACACCCTGCCTGCACGAATATGAAAGCCGAGATGCTAATAACAGCAAAGCAGACTCCTAGCCCACACGAGTAGGAAAGGAGAGACGATAATGACAATAAAAGGAGACTCCTTGCCTGCAAGAGTATAAAGGCAAAAGGCACAATAACAAAAGTATACCCCTTGCAAACACGAGTATAAAAGGCGAGACAGCAACAACAACACAGCCAGACTCCTTACCCACATGAGCATAAAAGGCAAGATGGCAACAACAATAAAAGTAGACTCTTTGCCTGCAAGAGTATAAAAGGCAAAACATATATCAACAAAAGTATACTCTTTGCCTGCACGAGTATAAAAGACGAGAAGGCAATAACAACAAAACCAGACTACTTACGTGCGAGAGTATAAAATGCAAAAAGTACAACAATGAAGGTATACCCCTCACACCCCTGAGTATAAAAAGCAAGACGACAACAACAAAGAATATACCTTGCCCACACGAGTATAAAATGCAATATGGCAACAACAAAGCATGTTGCTTGCTCGCACGAGTACAAAAGGCCTGACGGCAACAACAACATACCAGACTTCTTGCCAATACGAGCATAAAAGGCGACACGAAAATGGCAAAAAAAGCATACTCGCACGAGTATAATAGGCAAGGCGTCAACAACAACAAAAGTAGACTCCCAGCCCGGACGAGTATACAAGGCGAGATGAAAACAACAGGAAAAGTAGACTCCATGCTTGGAAGAATATAAAGGGCAAAAAGTACAAAATCAAAAGTATCCTCCTTGCCTGCATGAGCATAAAAGGTGAAACGGCATCAACTGCAAAGCAAAAGCATAGCCCTCACGAGTATAAATACCTAGACGACAATAATAACAAAACCAGACTCCTTGCTCGCAAGAGTATAAAAGGTGACAAGTACGACAACAAAAGT
Organism: Carallia pectinifolia; assembly: GCA_037832335.1. Taxonomy (NCBI): domain Eukaryota; kingdom Viridiplantae; phylum Streptophyta; class Magnoliopsida; order Malpighiales; family Rhizophoraceae; genus Carallia; species Carallia pectinifolia. Next base: position 29,840,067 of record CM075454.1, read on the forward strand.
ATGCTCCTCGCCAGCCCAAGTGCAAAAGGCAAGACGGCAACAATGAAGCCGATTGCTTTCCGGCACTAGTATAAAAGGCGAAATGGCAACAACCACAAACCTAGACCCCTTGCCTCTACGAGTATAAAAGGCAAGGCAGCAACAACAACAAAAGCATACTTCTTGCCTAAATGAGTATAAAAGGCGAGACGCCAACAGCAACAAAATTGGACTCCTTACCCGCAAGAGTATAAAAGTCGAAAGGTACAACAACGAAAGTATACTCCTTGGCTGCATGAGTATAGAAGGCGAAGATGGCAACAAGAACAAAGCCAGACTCATTGCTTACACGTGTATAAAACGCGATGCGGCAAGAACAACAAAAGTAGACTTCGTGCCCGCAATAGTTTAAAAGGCAAGAGGCACAACAACAAAAGCATATTCCTTGCCTGCACAAGTATAAAAGGCGAGACGGCAACAACAACTGAACTAGACTATTTGCCCGGAAGAGTATCAAAGGTGACAAGTACAAAAACAATAGTATACTCCTCATCCATTCGAGTATAAAAGACAAGACGGTAACAACAAAGCACACTCCTTGCCCTCACGATTATAAAAGGCTGAACAGCAACATCAAAGCATGTTGCTTGCCTGCATGAGTAAAAAAGGCGAGACGGCAACAACAACAAAACCAGACTGCTTACCCGTACAAGTATAAATGGCGAGACGGCAAACAACAACAAAACCATACTTCTTGCCTGTAGGAGTATAAACGGCGAGGGGGCAACAGCAACGCATGCTTCTTACCCGCACGAGTATAAAAGGCGAGAAGGCAACATTAAAGCTTACTCGTTGCCCGCACGAGTATAAAAGGCAAGACGACAACAGCAAAACATACACCTTGTCCACAAGAGTATAAAAGGCGAGACAGCAACAATAGGAAAGCAGACTCCTAGCCCATACGTGTATAGAATACGAGACGGCAACAGGAAAAAAAGCAGTCTCATTGGCTACAAGAGTATAAAAGGTGACAAGTGCAACAGCAAAAGTATACTCCTCGACCCCCTGAGTATAAAAGGTGAGACAACATCAACAACAAAACTAGACTCTTTGCCCGCGCAGTTGTAAGGATGAGATGGCCGCAACAGCAAAAGTAGACTCCTTGCCCAAAAGAATATAAAGAGCAAAAAGTACAACAACAAAAGTATACTCCTTGCCCACATGAGTATAATAGGCAAGACGACAACAACAGCAAAACTAGACTCCTTTCCCACAATGGTGTAAAAAGCGAAAAGTACAACAACAAAAGAATACTCCTTGCCTGCACGAGAACAAAAGGTAAGACAACAACAACAACAAAACCAAACTCTTTACTAGCATGACCATAACAGCAGGGACAACAACAACAACAAAACCAGACTCCTTGCCCGCAAGAGTGTAAGGGGCTAAAAGCACAACAACTAAAGCATACTCCTCACCTACACAAGTATAAAAGGTGAGACAGCAGCAACAACAGTGTAGACTTCTAGCCCACTAGAGTGTAAAAGGTAAGACCGCAACAATAACAAAAGTAGGCTCCTTTCCTGCAAGAATACAAAAGACGAGACAGTAACAACAAAGCATAGTTCTTGCTTGCACAAGTATAAAAGGCAAGAGGGCAATAGCAAAGCACATTGTTTGCCATATGAGCATAAAAGGACAAGACGGTAACAACAACAAAACTAGACTCCTTGCTCGTATAGGTATAAATGGCGAGACGACAACAGCAAAGCAAGCGCCTAGCCCTCACTAGCGAGACGACAACAATAACGACAAAGGCATACTCCCTGCCCGCATGAGTATAAAAGGCGAGACGACAACAGCAAAGCAGACACGTAGCCCTCACTAGCGAGATCACAACATCAACAATAAAAACAGACTCCTTGCTTGGAAGAGTATAAAAGGTGAGATGGCAATAACAACGCATACTCCAAGCCCGTACAGCTACAAAGGGCGAGACGGCAGCAATAAATCATGATGCTTGCCTGCACGAGTATAAAAGGCAAGACGACAACAACAAAGCATGCTGCTTGCCCACACAAGTATAAAAGGTGACACGACAACAACAACAAAAGCAGACACCTTCCCCGCAAGAGTATAAAAGGCGAGACGACAATAAAAATGCATACTTCTTGCCTGCACGCCTATATAGGGCAAGATGGCAAGAACAAAGCATGATGCTTGCCCGCATGACTATAAAAAGTAGGGTGGTAACAACAGGGCATACTCCTTACCCACATGACTATAAAAGGCGAGACGACAACAATAAAGCAAGCTGCTTTCCCGCACAAGTGTAAAAAGCGAGGCTGGCAACAACAACAAACCCAGACTCCTTGCCTGTACAAGTACAAAAGGCGAGAAGGTAACAACAACAAAAGCATACTCCATGCCCGCACGAGTATAAAAGGTGAGACGGCAACAACAAAGCATACTTCTAGGCTGCAAAAGGATAAAAGCGAGACAGCAACAACAACAAAACATATACCCTACTTGCACGAGTATAAAAGGCGAGGCGACAACAATAAAGCATACTCCTTGCCCAAACGAGGATAAAAGGTAAGGCGGCAACGAGAAAGCACACTCTTTACTCACACGAGTTTAAAAGCGAGATGACAACAACAACAAAACTAGACTCCTTGTCCGCACCAGTATAAAAGGCAAGATGGTAATAACAACAAAAGCATACTCCTTGCCCGCAATAGTATAAAAGGCAAGATGACAAGTCACCAAAACCAGACTCCTTGCCTATACTAGCATAAAAGGCTAGATGGAAACAATAACAAAAGCATATTTCGTGCTTGCATGAGTATAAAAGGCGTGACGGCAACAATAGCAAAGTAGACTTCTAGCCCACAAGAGTATAAAAGGCAAGATGCCAACAACAACAAAACCATACTGCTTGCCTACACGAGTATAAAAACTGAGACAGTAACAACAGCAAAAGTAGACTCCTTGCCCGCAAGAATACAAATGGGAAAAAGCAAAAAAATAAAGCATACTCCTTCCCTGAACTAGCATAAAAGGCGAGACGGTAACAACAACAAAGCAAACGCTTAGGCCACACGAGTATAAAAGGCAAGACGGTAATAATAACAAAAGTAGAATCCTTTCCTGTAAGAGTATAAAAGGTGAGACGACAACAATAAAGCATACTCCTTGCCTGGACGAGTATAAAACGTGAGACGGCAACAACGAAGCTTATTGATTGCTTGCAGGAGTGTAAAAGGTAAGCCGGAAACTACAACAAAACCAGACTCCTCACTCGTAAGAGTGTAAAGGGCCAGAAGTACAACAACAAAAGTATACTCTTTGCCTGTGTGAGTGTGAAATGTGAGACGGTAACAACAACAAAAAAAAAAACAGACTCCTTATCCGCACGAGTATGAAAAGTAAGACAGGAGCAACGACAAAAATAGACTCCTTGGCCGCAAGAATAGGAAAGGCGAAAAGTACAAAACCAAAGGTATACTCCTTGCCCATACGGGTGTAAAAGGGAAGAGGGCAACAATATCAACGAGTATAAAAGGCAAGACAACAACCACAACAAAAGTAGACTCCTTGCTCAAAAGATTATAAAAGGCAAAAAGTACAACGATAAAAGCATACCCATTGTGGCACGAGTATAAAAGGTAAGCCAGTAAGAACGACGAAGTAGACTCCTAGCATGCATGAGTATAAAAGGCGAGACAACAACAACATCAAAGCAGACTCCTAGTACACACGAGTATAAAAAGCGAGACGACAACAACAATAAAAGTAGACTACTTGCCCGCACGAGTGTAAAAGCCGAGAAAGTAACAACAACAATGGTAGACTCCTTGCCCGCAAGAATACAAAAGATAAAAAGTACAAAAATAAAAGTACAATCCTCGCCCACATGAGTATAAAAGGCAAGATGGTAATAACAGCAGAGCTGACTCCTAGCACACACGAGTCTAAAAGGCGAGACGACAACAACAATAAAATCAGACTCATTACTCGCAAGAATATAAAAAGCGAGACAGCAACAATAACAAAAGCAAAGTCATTACCCGCAAGAGTATAAAAGGAGACAAGTACAACAACAAAAGTATGCTCCTTGCCTACCCGAATATGAAAGGCGAAACGGGAACAATAAAGCATACTCCTCACTCGTATGAGTGTAAAAGGCGAGAAGGCAACATAAGAGCATTCTTATTTCCTGCACGAGTATAACATGGGAGATAGAAACAACAAAAAAACCAGACTCCTTTCCCAAATGAGTACAAAAGACGAGATGGCAACAACAACAAAAGCATTCTCCTTGCTCGCATGAGCAGGAAAAGCTAGATGGCAACAGCAAAGCGTACCCCTTGCCTACACGAGCATAAAAGGCAAGATGGCAGCAACAACAAATACTAACCCCTTGCCCACTTGAGTATTGAAGGTGACACAGCGACAACAACAAAACCAAACTTATTGCCCACACTAGTATAAAAGGTGAGACGACAAAAACAACAAAAGCATAATCCTTGGCGGCACGAGTATAAAAGGCAAGACGACAACAACTACAACAAAATCAGACTCCTTGCCTGAACGACAGCAACAACAAAAGCATACTCCTTGCCCGCAAGAGTGTAAAAGACGAGACGTCGACAACAAACCATATTCCTTGCGCGTATGAGCATAAAAGGAAGGACAACAACAACAAAGCATGCTCATTGCCCACACGAGTATAAAAGGCGAGCCAACAACAACAACAAAACCAGACTCCTAGCCCGTACGAGTATAAAAGGCGAGACGACAACAACAACAAAAATATACTCCTTGCTCGCACGAGTATAAAAGGCTTGTCAGCGACAGCAAAGCATGGTCCTTGCTTGAACGATTATAAAAGGCGAGTCGGTAACAATAAGAAAAATAAAATCCTTGCCTGCACGAGCATACAAGGCGAGACATCAACATCAACAAAAACAGACTCCGTGCCTACAAGAGCATAAATGGCAAAAAGTTAAACAACAGAATTATGCTCGTTGCCAGCACTAGTATAAAAGGCATGGCGACAACAATAGTAAAGCAGACTCCTAACCCGCACGAGTACAAAAGGCGAGACGGCAACAACAGTAAAAGCAGATTCTTTGTCCGCAAGAGCAAAAAAGGCGACAAGTACAACAACAAAACCAGACCCCTTGCCCACGTGAGCATAAAAGGTGAGAGAGTAACAATAACAAAAGTATATTTTTTGCCTGCAAGAGTATAAAAGGCGAAAAGCACATTAACAAAAGTGTACTCCTTGCCTGCACGAGTAGAAAAGGAAACACATTAACAACAGAAAAGCAGACTCCTTGCCCGCATGACTTAAGAGGCTAAATGCCAGCAACAACAGAAGTAGACTCTTTCGCTACACGAGTATAAAAGGCGACACGTCAACAACAAGGCATGCTACTTGCCCTCGTGAGAATAAAAGGTGACACTGCAATAACAACAAAACCAGACTCCTTGCCTGTATCAGTATAAAAGGCGAGAAGGCAACATCAACAAATGCATACTCCCTGTTAGCACGAGTATGAAAGGAGAGATAGCAATAGCAAAGCATACCCCTTGCCTGCGTGAGTATAAAAGATGAGACGGCAGCAACAACAAAACCAGACACCTTGCTCACACGAGCATAAAAGGGGAGGTGGCAACAAAGCATACTCCTTGCTCTCACGAGTATAAAAGACGAGACGACAACAACAAAGCATCCTCCTTACTCGCACGAGTATAAAATATGAGACGACAACAACAAAGTATGTTGCTTGCCCGTACGAGTGTAAAAGGCAAGACAGCAACAACAACAAGACTAGACTCCTTGCTCGTATGAGTGTAAAAGGAGAGGCAAGAACAACAGCAAAAGTAGACTCTTTGCCTACAATAATATAAAAGGCGAAAAGCACAAAAATAAAAGCATACTCCATGCCCACATGAGTATAAATGGCAAGACGATAATAATTGCAAAGCAGGCGCCTAGCCCTCGCGAATATAAAAGGTGAGACGACAGCAACAACAAAAGCAGACTCCTTACCCACAAGAGTATAAAAGGCAAGGCCTTAACAACAAAGCGTACTCCTTGCTTGCTGGAGTATAAATGCCGACGCGGTAAAAACAAAGGTTGCTGTTTGCCTGTACGAGTATAAAAACGAGATGGCAATAACAGTCAAAGTAGACTCCATGCTCGCATGATTATAAAAGGCAAAAAATGCAAAAGTAAAAGTATAATCCTTGCCTGCATGAGCATAAAAGGCGAGACGGTGACAATAGCAAAGTAGGCTGCCAGCCTGCATGAGTACAAAATGTGAGACAGTAATAATAGCAAAAGTAGACTCCTTGTGCGCAGGAATATAAAAGGCGAAAAGCAAAAAAGTAAATGTATACTCCTTGCCTATATGGGTATAAAATGGTAGATGGTAGCAACAGCAAAGCAAACGCCTAACACTCACGAGTATAAAAGGCAAAGCGGCAATAGCAACAGAAGCAGACCCCTTACCCGACAAGAGTATGCAAGGCAGGACGACAAGAACAAGGCATACTCCTTGCACTCATGAGTATAAACGGCAAGACGGCAACAACAAAGCAAAGTCCTTACTCACACGAGTGTAAGACAGCAACAACAAAGCATGCTTCCAGCCCGCACAAATATGAAAGGCAAGATGGCAACAACAACAAAACTTGTACCCACACAAGTATAAAAGCGTAACGGCAACAACAACAGCATACTCCTTGTTCGCACGAGTATAAAAGGTGAAATGACAACAGCAAAGCATACGCTTTAGCCGTACGAGTATAAAAGGCAAGAGGACAACTACAACAAAAGCAGACTCCTTGGCTGTGTGAGTATAAAAGGAGAGGCGACAACAACAACAAATGCATATTCCTTGCTCGCACAAGAATAAAAGGCGAGATGGCAACGACAAAGCATACTCCTTGACCGCATGAGTATAAAAGGCGAGTCGGTAACAACAACAAACTAATATTGTTGCCTACACGAGTATAAAAGGCAAGATAGCAAGAACAACAAAAGTAGACTCTTTGCCCGCAAGAGTATAAAAGGCAAAAAGTCCAACAACAAAAGCATACTCAATGCCCCCATGAGTATAACAAGCGAGGTGATAACAACAACAAAGTAGACTCATAACTGCACGAGTGTAAAAGGCGCGACGGCAGCAACAATAAAAACAAACTCCTTGCTCGCAGGAGTAAAAAAGCCAAAAAGTACATCAACAAAACCAGACTTGTTGCCTGCCCGAGCATAAAAGTCGAGACAGCAACTGCAGTAAAAGTAGACTCTTTGCCTGCAAGAGTTTAAAAGGCAAAAAGTAAAACAACTAAATATACTCCTTGCCTGCATGACTATAAAAGGAGAGACAGTAATCACAACAAAACTGACTCGTAGCCCGCATGAATTAAAAGGCTAGACATCAACAACAACAAAAGCAGACTCCTTGTCCACAAGAGTGTAAAAGGCAAGATTGCAACAACAAAGCATACTCCTTGCCCTGGATGGGTATAAACAGCAAGACGACAATAACAAAGCATGCTGCTTGCCTGCACGAGAAAAAAAGGCAACACATTAACAACAACAAAAATAGGCTTCTTGCTTATACGAGTATGAAAGGCAAGACTACAACAACAATAAATGCATACTCGCTGCTAACAAGAATATAAAAGGCAACACGACAATAGCAAAGCATACTTTTTGCCCGCATGAGTATAAAAGGCGATACGACAACAATAACAAAACCAGACTCCTTGCCTGCAAGAGCATAAAAACCAAGAACTACAACAGCAATTGTACACTCTTTACCTGCACGAGTATAAAAGACAAGATGATAGCAACAACAAAACCAAACGCCCTGCTTGCACGAGTATATAAGGCGAGACAATAATAACAGCAAAAGCAAACTCCTTACCCATAAGAGTATAAAAGGCAAAAAATATAACAACAAAAGTATGCTCTTTGCCTGCACTAGTATAAAAGGCGAGACAGCAACAACAGCAAAGCAGACACCTAGCCTGCACGAGTATAAGAGGCAAGATGGCAACAACAACAAAAGCAGACTCCTTGCCCGTAATAGTATAAAAGAGGATAAGTACAACAACAAAAGTATACTCCTTACCCGACCGAGTATAAAAGGTGAGAGGACAAGTACAACAAAAGCAAACTCCTTGCCCATGTGGATATAAAAGGTGAGATGGCAACAACAACAAAAGTATGCACGCATGGGTATAAAAGGTGAGACAGTAACAACAAAGCATACACCTTGCCAACAAGAGTATAAAAGCCGAGACGGCAACAACAAAGCATGCACCTTACCAACACGAGTGTAAAAGGCGATACAACAACAACAACAAAACCAAACTCCTTGCCCATGCGAGTATAAAAGATTATAACACACAAGTATAAAAGGCAATATGACAACGACAACAAAAGCAAGCTCCTTGCCCGCAAGAGTGTAAAGACTACAAGTACAATAAGAAAACTGTAGTCCTTACCCAACCAAGCACAAAAGGCAAGAGGACAACTACAATGGAAATAGACTCCTCGCCCATGCGAGTATAAAAAGGGAGATGGCAACAACAACAAAAGCATACTCCTTGCACGCATGAGTATAAGAGGTGAGACGGCAACGACAAAGCATACTCCTTGCACGCAAGAGTATAAAAGGTTAGACGACAATAACAAAGCATGTCCCTTACCCGAACGAGTATAAAAGGCCAGACAGCAACAACAACAAAACTAGACGCCCTGCCTGAACAAGTATAAAACACGAGACCGCATGAGTATAAAAGGCGGGATGACAATAATAACAAAAGCATACTACTTGCCCGCACGAGTATAAAAAGCGAGTCGATAACAACAACAAAACTAATATCCTTGCTTGCATGAGTACAAAAAGCCAGACAGCAACAACAAGAAAAGTAGACTCCTTGCCTGCAAGTTTATAAAAGGCAAAAAGTCCAACAACAAAAGAATACTTAATGCTCGCATCAACGGGCAAACGTACTGATGAAGGTTATTACAGTACCTTCAGTGATGGTTAGTGGAAACTTATTAAAGGATCCCTGATTGTGGTCGGTGGTAAAAATTGCTCTAGTTTAAATGTTGTGAATGCAGTGGAGAATGAGAAAACCATTGAGTTGTGGTATAAGCGGCTCAGCCATATGAGTGAAAATGGGATAATTACTTGACAAGGAAAAACCAGCTTCCAAGTTTGAGGAGTGCGGTTTTGAAAAAGTGTCCTCGCTGTTTGGCTATGAAATAGACTAGAGTTACAATCAAGAGTTACCCACCTTCTAGGAAGTCAAAGTTGCTTGAGTTGGTGCATTCTGATGTCTGTGGTCCTTTGAAGGTACTCTCACTTAGTGGTGCTCTTTATGTTATTACTTTTATTGATGATCACTCTAAGAAGCATTGGGTCGATACTTTGAAGACTAAGGATCAGGTTTTTAATATTTTCAACAAATTTTATGCCTTGATTGAGAGACAAACAGGAAAGAAGCTGAAATGTGTCCGTACTGATAATAGTGGTGAGTATAGTGGCCCATTTGATGAATATTGTCAGGCTCATGGGATTCAACACCAGAGGACACCTCCCTAGACACCACAGTTGAATGACTTAGCTGAAAGGATGAACAGAACATTAATTGAGAGAGTTAGATATCTACTCTCAGATGCAGAGGTGATCCTCTGTGGCCAGCTTTTTAGAGGGACTATGGCCTTCTAGGCCAAAGAAGTTTGAGGCAATAACAAGTCTGTGATGCCCTTAGCTGTTATGGGTTGCACGCACGCTACACTGATATATTCAACGAGTCTATAGCCTTGGCCGACAAGCCCAGGTAATCTTTCACATTTCATCGTGATGGGGATAGATCATTGCAATTGTTGGTCTTCAATGAGGAATTCCTAGTAAGCACGAGTCATCAGCTCACGTTGACTACGTCCTTGCCCTTTGTACAAACCGTCCGTTGCTCCTACCGATTGAATGGTCCGATGAAGTGTTCGGATCGCGGCGACCTAGGCGGTTCGCCGCCGGCGACGTCGTGAGAAGTCCACTTAACCTTATTATTTAGAGGAAGGAGAAGTAATAACAAGGTTTCCGTAGGTGAACCTGTGGAAGGATCATTGTCGAAACCTCTGCCCAGCAGAACGACCCGCGAACAAGTTAACATCACAGGATGCGGGGTGTGCATTGGTCCATGGGCACCCGCAAGCTGCAGCATCTATCGTGAGCCCGACCGCTCGTCGATCGCCCCCACGGCACGAACAACAAAACCCCAGCGCAAGTCACGCCAAGCAAATAAAAAATTGAAAGGCAATGCCTCGTCTCCTCGGGAACAAAGCGCGGTCAGGGCATTGGACCTCCATAGTGAGAATCTAAACGACTCACAGCAACAGATATCTCAGCTCTCGCATTGATGAAGAACGTAACGAAATGCGATACCTGGTGTGAATTGTAGAATCTCGCGAACCATCGAGTCTTTGAACGCAAGTTGTGCCCGAAGCCTTCTGGCCAAAGGCACGTTTGCCTGGGTGTCACACAACATTGCCCACCCCACCACCGAATTGATGGGGTTCGATTTGGTGACCGAAGATGGCCTCCCATGTGCCCGGCATCGTGGTTGGCCCAAAAACCATGTCCCCGACGACGTTCGCCTCGACAACAGTGGTTGAGAGACCCTGGCACAGTGTCCTGAGGCCACGTCGTCGCTCTGCACTCTTACGAACCCGACCCTTTCTCGTATTGCAACCCCAGGTCAGGCAGGATCACCAGCTGAGTTCAAGCATATCATTAAGCGGAGGAAAAGAAACTTACGAGGATTTCTTTAGAAACAGTGAGCGAACAGGAAACAACCCACCTTGAGAATTGGGCCCCCTCGACGTCCGAATTGTAGTATGGAGAAGCGTCCTCAGCGGCGGACGGGGCCCAAGTACCCTAGAAGCGGGCACGAGAGAGGGTAAGAGCCCCATCATACTCAGACCCTAAGGCTAGACGATAGCAACAATAAAAGTACACTCCCTACTAGCACGAGTATAAAAGAGAGACAGCAACAGCAAATCATAATACTTCCCCACATGAGTATGAGAGACAAGACAACAACAACAGCAAAACCGAACTCCATCTCCACACGAGGATAAAAGGCGAAACGACAACAACAGCAAAAGTAGACTCTTTTCCCGCAAGAGTAAAAAAAGTGGCAAAAACAACAGAAAAACCAGTTCACTTGCCCGCACGAGCATTAAGCTGAGACGGCAACAACAGCAAAAGTAGACTCCTTGCCCTCAAGAGTATAAAAGCCAAAAAGTACAACAATAAAGCATGCTCTTAGCCAGCAAAAATATAAAAGACGAGTTAGCAACAACAACAACAAAACCAGTCCCCTTGCCCGCATAAGTATAAAAGGTGAGACGGCAACAACAACAGCATACTCCTTGCTCGCACAAGTATAAAAGGTGAGACGACAATAATAAAGCATGCACCTTACCCATACGACTATAAAAAGCGAGATGACAACTGCAACAAAAGTAGACTTTTAGAAGTGCGAATGTAAAAGGCGAGACGACAACAACAACAAATGCATACTCCTTGCATGCACAAGTATAAAAGGCGAGACGACAACAGCAAAGCATACTCCTTGCCCGCAAGAGCATAAAAGGCGAGGCAGCAACAACAAAGCATGCTCCTTACTTGCACGAGTATAAAAGGTGAGCCGGCATTAGCAAAGCTTAGTCTTTGCCCGCATGAGTATAAAAGGCGAGTCAGTAACAACAACAAAACTAGTGTACTTGCCAGCACGAGTATAAAAAGTGATACAGTAGCAACAACTAAAGTAGACTCGTTGCCGCAATAGTATAGAAGGTAAAAGTCCAATAACGAAAGCATACTTAATGCCCATATAAGTATAAAAGGTGAGACGGGAACAATAGCATAAACTGAACGAGTGTAAAAGGTGAGGCAGCAACAACAGTAAATTCAGACTGTTTGCCCGCAAGAGTAAAAAAGGCGACAAGTACAGTAACAAAACCACACTCTTTGTCTGCACAAGCATAAAAGTCGAGACGGCAGCAGCAGCAAAAGTAGACTCCTTGTCTGCAAGAGCATAAAAGTCGAAAAGTAAAACAACTAAAGTATACTCCTTGCCTGCATGATTAGAAAAGATGAGACAGTAACCACAGCAAAATAGACTCTTAGCCTGCACAAGTGAAAGGCCTAAACGGCACGAACAACAAAAGCAGACTCTTTGCCCACATAGGTGTAAAAGATGAGATAGCAACAACAAAGCATACTTTTTGCCCGCACCAGCATAAACAGCATGACAGCAACAACAAAGGCTGCTGCTTGCCACACAAGAATGAAAAGCAGCACATTAACAACAAAACCAAGCTTCCTACCTGTACGATTATAAAAGGCGAGACTACAACAACAATAAAAGCATACTTGCTGCCATCATGAGTATAAAAGGCGACATGACAATAGTAAAGCATACTCCTTAACTGCAGGAGTATATAAGGCGACACGACAACAGTAAAGCATACTCCTTACCAGCATGAGTATAAAAGGCGAGACAACAACAACAACGAAAGCAGACTCCCTGCCTGTAAGAAGTATAACCACAAAAGTACACTTTTTTCCTACACAAGTATAAAACGCAAGATGATAACAACAACAAATCTAAACTTCCTGCCTGCAAGGACATAAAAGGCGAGATAGCAATAACAACAAAAGCGGACTTTTTGCCCGTAAGAGTATAAAAGGCAAAAAGTACAACAATAAATGTATTCTCTTTGCCCATACGAGTATAAAAGGTGAGACGGCAACAACAGCAAAGCAAACACCAAACCTGCAGGAGTATAAAAGGCAAGATGGCAACAACAACAAAACCAAACTCCTTGCCTGCAAAAGTATAAAAGATGATAAGTACAACAACAAAAGTATACTCCTCACCTGACTGAGTATAAAAGGCGAGAGAACAACTACAACAAAAGCAGATTCTTTGCCCATGCGAGTATAAAAGGTGCGATGGCAACAACAACAAAATCACACTCCTTGCATACATGAGTACAAAAGGGGAGACGGCAACAGTTAAGCATACTCTTTACCCGCAAGAGAATAAAAGGCGAGACAGCAACAACAAACCATGCACCTTACCTGCACAAGTATAAAAGGCGAGACAGCAACAACAACAAAACCAGACTCCTTGCCCGCGTGAGTGTAAAAGACGAGACGGTACAAGAATAAAAGGCGAGACGGTACCAACAACAAAAGCATACTCCTTACCAACACGAGTGTAAAAAGCTAGTCGGTAACAACAACAAAACTAGTATCCATGCCCACACGAGTATAAAACGTGAGACAGCAACAACAACAAAAGCAGACTCCTTGCCCACAATAGTATAAAAGGTAATAGGTCCAACAACAAAAGCATACTCAATGCCTGCATGAGTACACAAGGTGAGACGACAACAAAAGCAAAGCAGACTCTTAACCCGCACAAGGATGAAAGGCGAGATGGCAACAACAGTAAAAACAGACTCTTTGCCCGCAAGAGTAAAGAAGGCGACAAGTACAACAATAAAATCAGACTCCTTACTCGCACGAACATGAAAATCGAGATAGCAACCCAGCAAAAGTAGACTCCTTGCCCGCAAGAGTATAAAAGACAAAAAGTACAACAACAAAGGTATACTACTTGCTTGCACAAGTATAAAAGGAGAGACAATGACTACAATAAAATAGACTCCTAGCCCGCACAAGTTAAAAGCCTAGACAGCAACAACAACAAGCGTAGACTCCTTACCGACAATAGTATGAAAGGCGAGACGACAGCAACAAAGCATGTTGTTTGCTCGCAGGAGAATAAATGGCAACATGGCAACAACAACAAAACCAGACTTCACGCCCGTAAGAGTATAAAAGGCGAGATAGCAACAACAAGAAAAGCATACTCGCTGCCAGCTTGAGTAGAAAAGGCGACATGGTAATAGAAAAGGATACACCTTGCCTGCATGAGTGTAAAAGGCGAGATGGCAACAACAACAAAACCTGACCCCTTGCCCACACGAGCATAAAAGGCGAGATTGTAAGAACAGCAAAAGTAGACTCCTTGCCCGCAAGTGTATAAAAAGCAAACTGTACAACAACAAAAGTATAGTCCTAACCTGCACAAGTATAAATGGCAAGACGATAGCAGCAACAAAAGCAGACTCCCTGCCTGCACAAGTATAAAAGGCGAGACGGCAACAACAAAAAAATTAGACTCCTTGCCCATAAGAGTATAAAAGGTGAAAAGTACAACAACAAAAGTATGCACTTTGCCTGCATGAGAATAAAAAGCGAGACGGCAACAACATCAAAGCGGACACCTAGCCCGCACGAGCATAAAAGGCAAGACAGCAACAACAACAAAAGTAGGCTCCTTCCCCGCAAGAGTATAAAAGACGACAAGTACAATAACAAAAGTGTACTCCTTGCTAGACCAAGTATAAACGGCGAGATGGCAACAACAACAAAAGTAGACTTCTTGCCTGCAAGAGGATAAAAGGGAAAAATTTGAAGAAAAAAAGTATACTCCTTGCTCGCTCGAATATAAACTTACTCCCCAAATTTGGAAGGAGATCAACAGCAAGTCAGTGCATCGTGGGCTGGTTCAAAAGTATGACGGTCCCTTCACAGTGGAGAAGAAAGTTGGCAATGTTGCATACAAGTTGCAATTTCCAAAAAGATTGAACGTATATCCAACCTTCCATATGAGCTTCTTGAAGCCCTTCTACGAGGAAGCGGGCAATGAGCCTTCAAGGAAACAAGCTCGGCATGCACCGCCTACAACCAGAACTGAGTTCTAGCGTGAAGTGGAGAGAATCCTGGACCACCGAATGCATGGGCAAAGTAAGAAGAACTGGCAGTTTCAGTACTTGGTGAAGTGGAAGAATGCCTCAGACAGCGAGGTAAGCTAGGAAAAAGATGTGACTCTAAGGTAGTTTGAGAAGCAGGTGGAAAACTACCTTTCAACCCTACCAAAGAGGATGTTGGCTTCAACAAGTGGGGGTGGTTTGTTAGTCCCTTGAACACTTACCATGCTGGAGTTAGTGGCACCTTGCACCAATTCTTAGCATTGGATTTTGGAGTGGCTGGGCACTCCTTGAGGCAAGATGAAAGCTGAGAGGGTTAGCGTAGGCAAGAGCCTACATGTGGGTCCCAGTGTGGATCAAGGTTGGGACTAGACAAAATATGCTAGGCTACATGTTCGTGGCCTCCATCAGATGGGCCATGGGCTTGGGCTAAGAAGCCCAAAACATGAGACTGGGTCTTGGCCAAGTCTGCATGGCACTGCATGGCACTAACTCTCCTACGATGTGTAGAACATGGGGACATGTGACTGTGGCTTAATCCAGTAGGCCGAGCACTGGGATAATGCTCATCCGATCGCGCATCGCTACGGATCGTGGGTAAATAAGGCTTATCGAGATCAAGTGATGGATGATCGTGGGAGATAAGGCTTATCAAGATCAAGTCATGGATAAGATCATGGGAAGATGAGGATGATTAACCATGATAGAGATCATGGGGGGATAATGTTTAGCTCCAAGTCTTGATAGCTAGGGGTGTCAGCTATATATAGACCCTATGGGTTTATCATTTGTACTCAGTAAGAGAGAAATCATTGACCAAGAAAGAGTGAAACACTGTCGAGAGTTCAGTGGCTGTTCCTTTGTATTACTTTAAGTTAAAGTAATAAAGGTTGGGAAAGGTTCCCGTATATGCTCTTGTGTCTCTTTTGAGTGTGTGAGTTGTGTGCCTACTTACAAAGTTCCATTGTGAAATCCTTGTGTGTACAGTTGGCTGAGACTAAGTGTGACTTAGTGCCATCATAAGGCGAAATTTTGAGTGAGAAAATTAGCCTTGTGACACTTACCATAGTGGTGACAAGTAACAGGAATTGGGGTTCCATTTCAGAGAGGGAGCCTGAGAAACGGCTACCACATCCAAGAAAGGTAGTAGGCAAGCAAATTATCCAATCCTGACATGGGGAGGTAGTGACAATAAATAACAATACCGAGCTCTTACGAGTCTAGTAATTGGAAGGAGTACAATCTAAATCGCTTAACGAGGATCCATTGGAGGGCAAGTCTAGTGCTAGCAGCCATGGTAATTCCAACTCCAATGGCATATATTTAAGTTGTTGTAGTTAAAAAGCTCGCAGTTGGACCTTGGGATGGGTCGATCAGTCTATCTTTTGGTGTGCACCTTTCACCTTGTCCCTTCTATCGGCGATGCGCTTCTGGCCTTAATTGGCTTAGTTGTGCCTCTGGTGCTGTTACTTTGAAGAAATTAGAGTGCTCAAAGCAAGCTTATGCTCTGCATACATTACCATGGGATAACATCATAGGATTTTGATCCTATTGTTTTGGCCTTCAGGATCAGAGTAATGATTCATAGGGACAGTCGGGGGCATTCGTATTTCATAGTCAGAGGTAAAATTCTTGGATTTATGAAAGACGAACAACTGCGAAAGCATTTACGAAGGATTTTTTCATTAATCAAGAATGAAAGTTGGAGGGTCAAAGATGATCAAATACCATTATAGTCTCAACCATAAACGATGCCAACTAGGGATTGGTAAGAGTTGCTTTTAGGACTCCACCGGTGCCTTATGAGAAATCAAAGTCTTTGGGTTCCGAGGGGAGTATGGTCGCAAGGCTGTAACTTAGAGGAATTGACGGAAGGGCACCACCAGGAGTGGAGCCTGCGGCTTAATTTGACTCGACACGGGGAAACTTACTAGGTCCAGACATAGTAAGGATTGATTTGTCTAGTTAATTCCGTTAACGAACAAGACCTCAGCCTGCTAACTATCTATGCAGTTGTGATCCTCTGTGGCCAACTTCTTAGAGGGACTATGGCTTTCTAGGCCAAGGAAGTTTGAGGCAATAACAGGTCTATGATGCCCTTAGATTTTCTAAGCCGCCTGAGTCCTACACTGATGTATTCAATTGGTCCATAGCCTTGGCCGACTGGCCTGGGTAATCTTTGAAATTTCATCATGATGGAGATAGATCAGTACAATTGTTGCTCTTCACTGAGGACTTCCTAGTAAGTGTGGGATATAAGCTCGTGTTGACTACAACCCTGCCCTTTGTACACACTACCTGTCGCCCATCCTTAGCCACGTGAAATCATACTCAAATAAGAACTCCTACCATTGAGGTTATCATGTAGAAAGCTTTTTCTAAGTGTGAAAGAATGTGTTTGCCACATTGTTGGTCTGAACCACGAACCTGGTACCCAGCAAGTACATCCTCCAACTGCAAAGACAATGCACCACTACAAGCATTTCCTTCTTATGAGCCAAGTACTACTGCTCTGCTTTATTGAGTTTCTAGCTCTTATAGGCAATAGGGTGGTTTCTTGCACCAACACCCCTCCAATGGCTTTTTCTGGGACGTCAATCAGTACCATAAAAGGCAGCTCGAAGTCTGGCAGCCTTAGGACCAACTCCGTGGACACTGCTACCTTCAACTTGTCAAAGGCTTGCTAACAATCTGTGGTCCACCTCTATGGTCTACCCTTTTTAGCAAGTCTATTGATGGGGCCACCTTTTTTAAGTAACCCTGCATGAACTTCCTGTAGTAGTTAGACAAGCCAAGAAAAGACCTCAACTCCAACACTTTTGTAGGCGGTTACCACTCCACTATTGCCTGGACTTTTCTCTGATCCATTTTTACGTGCCCTTGACTTGCCCTATAGCCCAAGAACATAATCTGTCACTAAGCAAACTCACACATTTTTTTCTGTACATATAATTGGTGCTGTCTCAACCTAGACAACACCAACCTTTGGTGGGACAAGTGATCCTCTAGGGACTCACTATATACAATAATATCATCAAGACAAATGACCACAAAATGATCAATAAAGTCATGAAATACATGATTCATCAAATTACAGAAAGTAGCAGGGGCATTAGCCAACCGAATGACATCACTACAAATTTGTAAGAGCTATAGCAAGTGATGTATGTCCTTTTCCTTTCATCTCCTTCAGTAATTTTGACCTACTAATATCCAGACTGCATATCCAGCTTGGTGAAATATGAGGCACTGGCCTGTCTATCAAACAAGTCAGCAATCAATGGAATAGAATACTTGTTCTTCACTGTTACTTTGTTTAATGCCCTATAATCTACACACATCTGTAGGGAGCCATCCTGTTTCTTCTAAAACAATACTAGGGAACCATATGGCTCTTTGGAGGGCTGAATTAGGCGTACATCCAGCAACTTCGTCAATTGCTTCCTTAGTTCTACTAACTCTAGCAGACTCATGCGGCATGGAGCTTGTGCTAGTGGTTTCGAACCAGGCACCGAATTGATCTTATGGTCAGTGGCACACCTCAAGAGAAGACACTTGGGGAGTTCGAGAGGCATCACATCATTGAACTCACCCAACAGATCTGCAACACTATTAGACACCTCCACAACAATGCCTTCTTTAGTCTCCATCAAAGCTACAAGGTAAGTGACTGCTTCCTTCTTCAGACCACACTCCACCTTCATAGCTAATAGCATACTTCCTGACTTCCCACCAATACTGGAAGAGGGAGTGAATATTTTAGAAACATAACATGGATGATTCTCATGCATGCTCATGAGACTACCCGAGTGAGCCAACAGAGCAACTTTTACACTCACAAAGAAATCAACTCCAGTATTATATCAATATCATCTAAAGGCACCACAGTGAAGTTAAGTTTACCAAACCAAGTACCAATAGTTACCTTCACACCTAATGCCATGCCAAGCACCTCCCGAGCTGCTAAGTTGACTGCCTTCATTTGACTTCTAGTTTTGGTGACTTTGAGACCCAATGACTCCACCATCCTCTTGGCAACGAAGTTGTGGGTAGCACCTATGTCATCCATCGCCATCAACTCCTTATTACTGAGCCCAATCTTCACATACTTTAGACTGAATTATGGAGCATGTCCAGCTTGCACAGCACTCACCAACTAAAGAGGATTGACCCGAGAGGTGCCAACAACATTCGAGATGCTACTTCTGCCACTCTCCTCAGCAACTATGGCACTTAACTTCTCCCTCTTTGGACACTCTTTCGGCTTGCATGGTCCATTATAGATGAAACAAACCAAGTTAGACTTGCCTTTATCTTGTTTTTGGTAGACGACTGTGGCTTTATCCTTGCCGCCACCATGGTACTTACCCCTCTTGCCCTCATTTTTCTTTTTGGCCTTATCCTTGGGCTACTTCCCAGCATCTAAATCGGAGGACTTGTTGATCCAAAAATCAACAAAACCATTAGCCACAACCATTGCAGAATGTAGGTCCTTCACACCTTGCCTTCTAAGCTCGAGTTAAGCCTAAGGTTGTAGACTGGAAAGGAAGTTGAAAAGCTTGTCCTCATCTGACATATTTTGGATGTCAAGCATCAAGGAACTGAATTCCTTCACATAGTCATGTACTGTGCCATTTTGCTTCAACTTCTTTAGGGACTCCCTCGCAACCCATGATGTATTACAAGGCAAAAACTGGTCCTTCAACTCCTTTTTTAGGCTCTCCCACGTCTCGATCTTAGACTTGCCTACACTTCCATTGTCATCCAACTGAGTCTGCCACCACAACTTGGTGTCCTTGGCTAGATACACGCTGGTCAGATTGACCTTCTTGTCATCTAGCGCTCGGACAGCCTTGAAATACTGTTCCATGTCTCATAGGAAATTCTTAATCTCTGTGGCATCCCTTGCTTCCTTGAAGGCTTTAAGCTCCAACACCTTCATCTTGGTCGAGCCAGCCATAACATCTCTACCTGGTTGAGAGGCTACAGCCTTCTTGAGGATGGCTATTTCTACTACCATCTCATCAAGCCAAAAAGCTGTGTTTGAAGCGGCCACCACCTCATGTTGTCACTGCAGATCGATTACATACTTCTCATAAAGCGCCAAAGTTTAGAACATGGTGAAATTTGGATCCTTTGAAAGATCGCCAAGTATCTCAAAAAGCTTGGCTATGCAGACACGAACTGCATCAAGACCCAAACCACCTGCCATTAGTCAAACCTTTATCCTCTGATAGCTATCACAGTGCTAAATTTCTCACTCGAATTTTTACCTTGTGATGGCACTAAGTCGCACTTAGTCTTAGCCAATCGCACACACAAGGATTGTACAATGGAACTTTATAACAAGCACACAACTCGTACACTCAAAAGAAACACAAGACCATGCAAGAACCTTTCCCAACCTTTATTACTTTAACTCAAAGTAATACAAAGGAACAAATCACTAAACTCTCGATAGTGTTTCACTCTTTCTCTCTAAGTGATTGCTCTCTCACGGAGTACAATTGACAACCCATAAGGTTTGACATCCCCAACTATATAGGGCTTGGAGATAAACGTTATCTCCCCATGATCTCTATCATGGTTGATAATCTTCCCACAATCTTATCCACGACTCGATCTTGATCAGCCTTATCTCTCATGATCATCCATCACTTTATCTCAATAAAACCTTATCTACCCACGATCCTTACCCATGCATGATCTAATGAGCATTATCACGAAGCTCTGCAAGCAATATAGAGCCATGCTCGCACGTCCCCACATTCCACACGTCACAAGAGACTCGGTGCCATGTAGTGCCATGCAATGCCATGCAGACTTGGCTAAGACTCATTCTTGTGTTTTTGGGCCTCTTGGCCCATGCCCATGACCCATTGGATGGAGCCCACGAATCTGTAGCCCAATCCATGCCTTGGTCCACCTTGGGACCCACACGTAGGCCCGTGCCTACGTTGAACCCTCTCAGCTTTCACCTTGCCTCAAGAAGTGCCCAGCCACCACAAAGTCCAATGCTGGGAATTGGCAGAAGGTGCCACCAACTCTAGCATGCTAAGTGTTCAGGGACTAGCACCTACCGTGGTAGTAACAGGTAACGAAAAATTAGTATTCGATTCTAGAGAGGGGGCCTAAAAAACGGGTACGACATCCAAGGAAGGCAGCAGGTGCACAAATTACCCCATCTTGACACGAGGAGGTGGTGACAATAAATAACAATACTGAGCTCTTGCGAGTCTGGTAATTTGAATGAATACAATCTAAATCCTTTAAGGAAGATTGGTTGGAGGTCAGGCCTGGTGCCAGCCACCATGGTAATTCCAGTTCCAATAGTGTCTATTTAAGTTGTTGCAATTAAAAGGTTCGTAGTTGGACCTTGGGATGAGTTGATCAGTCTACCTTTGGTGTTCACCTTTCGCCTCATCCCTTCTACCGGCAGTGTGCTCTTGGCCTTAATTGGCCAGGTCATGCCTCTAGTGCTGTTACTTTGAAGAAAATAGAGTGCTCAAAGCAAACCTATGCTTTGGATACTTTAGTGTGGGATAACATCATAGGATTTTGATCCTATTGTGCTGGCCTTTGGGATCAGAGTAATGATTAACAGGGACAGTTGTGGGCATTCGTATTTCAAAGTCAGAGGTGAAATCCATGGATTTATGAAAGATAACCAACTGCAAAAGCGTTTGCCAAGGATGTTTTTATTAATCAAGAACGAAGTTTGGGGGCTCAAAAACGATCAATACTGTCTTAGTCTCAACCATAAGCGATGCTGACCAAGGATCAGTAGAAGTTGCTTTTAGGACTCTGCCGGCACCTTATCGGAAATCAAAGTCTTTAGGTTTCAGGGGGAGTATGGTCGCAAGGCTAAAACCTAAAGGAATTGACGGAAGGGCACTACTACGAGTGGAGTCTACAGCTTAATTTGACTCAACAGGGGGAAACTTATCTGGTCCAGACATAGTAAGGATTGACAGACTAAGTGCTTTTTTTTTTTTATTCTATGGGTGGTGGTGAATGGCCGTTCTTAATTAGTTGAGCGATTTGTCTGGCTAATTTAATTGACAAATGAGACCTCAGCCTGCTAACTAGCTAGGCAAAGGTGATCCTCCGTGGCTAGCTTCATAAAGGGACTATGGCCTTCTAGGCCAAAGAAGTTTGAGGTAATAGCAGGTCTGTGATGCCCTTCGATGTTTTGGACCACAAGCGTGATACACAGATATATTCAACGAGTCTATAGCCTTGGCCGATAGGCTTGCGTAATCTTTGAAATTTCATCGTGATGGGGATGGATCATTGCAATTGTTGGTCTTTAACGAGGAATTCTTAGTAAGTGCGAGTCATCAGCTCGTGTTGACTCTGTCCCTACCCTTTGTACACACTACCTATCGCTCTTACCGATTGAATAGTCTAGTTAAATGTTCGGATCGCGGCGACGTGGGCGGTTCGCCGCGGACGACGTCACAAGAAGTACACTGAACCTTATTATTTAGAGGAAGGAGAAGTGGTAACGAGGTTTCTATAAGTGAACCTATAGAAGGATCATTGCGAAACCTCTACCCAACAGAACGACCCATGAACAAGTTAACATCACATAACGCAGGGCGTGCGTCGGTCCATGGGCACCCGCACACTGCAGTGTCTGTCGTGACGTCGATAGCTCGTCGGTCACCCTCGCGGCACGAACAACAAAACCTCAGCGTAGGTTGTGACATGGAAATCAAAAATTGAAAGGCAATGCCTCGTCACCCCAAGAACGGAGTGTAGGCGGGGCATTGCACCTCTATAATGAGAATCAAAATGACTCTCGGCAAATGGATGTCGCAACTCCTGCATCGATGAAGAACGTAATGAAATACGATACTTGGTGTGAATCATAGAATCTCGTGAATCATCAAGTCTTTGAATGCAAGTTGTGCTGGAAGCCTTCTGGCCAGGGGCACGTCTGCCCAGGTGTCACACAACATTGCCCACCCGACCCCCAAATAGATGGGGTTGTGCTTGGTGGCAGAAGATGGCCTCCTGTGTGCTCGGCATCTTGGTTGGCCCAAAAACCATGTCCTTGACAATGTTCACCTCGAAAACAGTGTTTGAGAGACCCTTGCACTTTGTCATGCAGCCGTGTCGTCGCTTAAAACTTTGATGAACTTGACCATTCCTCGCATCGTGACCCTAGGTTAGGTGGAATCACCCACTGAATTTAAGCATATCAATAAGCGAAGGAAAAGAAACTTATGAGGATTCCCTTAGTAATGATGAGCAAACCCGGAATAGCCCAGCTTAAGAGTTAGACACCCCCGACATTTGAATTGTAGTCTGGAGAAGCGTCCTTAGCAAAGGATTAGACCCAAGGCCCTTGGAAGGGGGCACTAGAGAGGGTGAGAGCACCGTTGTGCCCAGACCCTGTCGTACCACGAGGCGCTGTCTATGAGTATGGTTGTTTGGGAATGTAGCCCCAATTAGGCGGTAAACTCCGTCCAAGACCAAATATGGGCGAGAGACTAATAGCGAACAAGTATCGCGAGGGAAAGATGAAAAGGGCTTTGAAAAGAGAGCCAAAGAGTGCTCAAAATTGTCGGGAGGGAAACAGATGGGGGTTAGCTATGCACCTTATTTGGATACAGAATAGGAAGAGCCGGTTCGCCGATAGGCTCGAGGCATGGACCAACTCGGATTGTTGGGATGTCCCAAGCCCAAGCCCTTGAAACACCCAAGGAGACGCCACCCTTGCGATCGTGGACACATCACTCGCCCTCACATGGATTAGTCGATCCTAAAAGACCAGGAAAGCCCATCCGATAGCACTTCCGAGTTTGAGCTTTGAAAGGGAATCAAGTTAAAATTCTCGCACTGGGATGTTGCAACTTCCGACAACATTAAGGAGTCCGAAGATATCGGCGAGGGCCTCAGGAAGAGTTTTCTTTTCTGTTTAACAGCCTGAACACCCTGGAAATGACTTAGTTGGAGGTAGGGTCCAGTGGCTAAAAAAGAATTGCACGTCTCGCGGTGAGGACCGAGTGCCTACCATGCCTGGTCATACTCATAACTGCATTAGGTCTCCAAGGTGAACAGCCTCTAGTCAATGGAATAATGTAGGCAAGGAAGTCGGCAAAATAGATCCATTACCTTGAGAAAAGGATTGGCTCTGAGGACTGGGCTCGAGGGTACCAACCTTGAGCCCATCGATTGTTGGTAGACTGCTCGAGCTGCTCCTGCGACGAGGGCTGCTCTTCGTGTGACAGCCGGGTAAGGGTCTGGGAACGGCCACTTTGGGGCCTTCCCTAGCGTCGAACAGTTGACTTAAAGCTAGTGCTGATAAGGGGAATCTGACTGTTTATTTAAAACAAAGCATTGCGATGGTCCCTCCGAATGCTAACGCAATGTAATTTTTGCCCAGTGCTCTGAATGTCAATGTGAAGAAATTCAACCAAGCACGGGTAAATGGTGGGAGTAACTATGACTCTCTTAAGGTAGCCAAATGCCTCGCGAGAGTATCTATAATGAGATTCCCACTGTCCCTGTCTACTATCCAGCAAAACCACAGCCAAGGGAATGGGCTTTGTGGAATTAGTGGGGAAAGAAGACCTTGTTGAGCTTGACTTTAGTCTGAATTTGTGAAACGACTTGAGAGGTGTAGGATAAGTGGGAGCCAGGTCCCCTGGCGACAGTGAAATACGACTACGTTTAACGTTATTTACTTATTCCGTAAATCAGAGGCAAGGCATTGCCCTTCTTTTTGGAGCGAAGGCTGTTCGGCGGGTTCATCCGAGTGGAAGACATTGTCAAGTAAAGAGTTTGGCTGGGACAACACTTCCATTAAAAGATAATGCAGGTGTCCTAAGATCAGCTCAATAAGAACAGAAATCTCATGTGGAACAGAAGGGTAAAAGCTCGTTTGATTCCAATTTCCAATACGAATACAAATCGTGAAAGTGTGGCCTATTGAACCTTTAAACCTTCAAAATTTGAAGCTAGAGGTGTCAGAAAAGTTACCACAGGGGTAACTGGCTTGTGGCAGCCAAGCGTTCATAGTGATGTTACTTTTTTGATCCTTTGATGTCGGCTCTTCCTATCATTGTGAAGAAGAATTCATCGAGTGTTGGATTGTTCACCCACCAATATGGAACATGGGATGGGTTTAGATTATCGTGAGACACGTTAGTTTGACCCTACTAATGACGACATCGCAATAGTAATCCAACCTAGTACGATAAGAACCGTTGATTTACACAGTTGGTCATCGTGCTTGGTTGAAAAGCTTGTGGTACGCAGTTACCATGCGCTAGATTATGACTGAATGCCTCTAAGTTAGAGTCTGGGATAGAAGTGACGCGTGCGCCCGTCGTTTGACGGCCGACCCACAGTAGGAGCCTTATGGCCCCTAAAGGCACGTGTCATGGGCGAAGCACCCGCAGTGGATGAGTTTACGGTTGCCACCTTGAATTATAATTTCTACTGATCGATGAGTAGAATCCTTTGTAAACGACTTAAATATGCCACAAGGTACTGTAAGTGGCAGAGTGGCCTTGTTGCCATGATCCACTGAGATTCAGCCCTTTGTCACTTTGATTCATCCCACCCTCTCCCTTCATATCACTATTCCAACTTTTCTTGAGTTGGCTAGGAGGCTAGCATTCGGACTTGGAAATCTCTAAGTTGAGCCCTACACAATATGCTTGATAGTTGCATCGGGTGTTTGCGGAGGCTCGGAATGAGGAACCCCTACCAACATGCTTGCACCAAGCACTATAGAGGTTGGCTGAGACTAAGTGCGACTTAGTGCCATCACAAAGCAAAAAGGTTCGACCAATGGCAGGTGGTTCGGGTCTTGATGTTGTATGTGAGCGCATAGCCAAGCTCTTTGAGGTACTCGGGGAACTTCCGGAGGGTGCAAATTTCACCATGTTCCCTACGTTGGCACTCCATGAGCAGTACATAATCGATCTGTAGCGGCAACAAGAGTTGGTGGCCTCTTCAAAAATAGCTTTTCCACTTGAGGAGTTGGCAGTAGAGATAGCCATCCTCAAGAAGGCTGTAGCCTCTCAACGAAGCGGAGGTGTTGTGGAGGGCTAGACCAAGATGAAGGTGCTAGAGCCAAAAGCCTTCGAGGGAGCAAGGGATGCCAAAGAGATCAAGAACTTTCTATGGGATATGCCCGAGTGCTAGACAACGAGAAGGTCAATCTGACCAGCATGTATCTGGCCAAGGACACTAAGCTGTGGTGGCGGACTCAGATGGATGACGATTCAAGTGTGGGCAAGCCTAAGATCTAGACGTGGGAGAGCCTAAAGAAGGAGTTGAAGGACCAGTTCTTGCCCTGCACCACGTCATGGGTTACGAGGGAATCCTTGAAGAAGTTGAAGCAGATTGGTACGGTGCGTGACAACATGAAGGAATTTAGTTCCTTGATGCTTGACATCCGCAACATGTCGAATGAGGACAAGCTTTTCAACTTCCTTTCTAGTCTACAACCCTGGGCTCAAGTCGAGCTTAAAAGGCAAGGTGTGAAGGACCTTCCTTCAGCAATGGCTGCGGCTGATGGTTTAGTTGATTTTCAGATTAACAAGTCTCCTGATTCTGATCCTAGGAAGCAGCCCAAAGACAAGAGCAAGAAAAAGAAGGAAGGCCAGAGGGATAAGCACAACGGTGGCAGAAAGGATAAAGGCAAAGTCGTCTACCAAGAGAAAGGTAAAGGCAAAAATAACTCGGGTTGTTTCATATGTAATGGACCACACAGGGCCAATGAGTGCCCCAACCGAGAGAAGTTAAGTGCCATAGTTGCTGAGGAGAGTGGCCCTCAGATGATGTTGGCCCCTCTCGTGTCAATTGTCTGCAGTTGGTGAGTGCTATGCAAGTTGGACGTGCCCCACAATCCGGCTTGATGTATGTAAAGATCGGGCTCAGTAGTAAGGAGTTGATGGTGATGGCTGACATGGGTGCTACCCACAACTTCGTGGCTGAGAGGATGGTGGTGTCACTGGGTCTAAAAGTCACTAAAACCGGGAGTCGAATAAAGGCAGTCAACTCCGCAGCCTAGTAGGTGCTTAGCACGACACTGGGAGTGGAGGTAAGCTTAACTTCATTGTGGTTCTGTTAGATGATTTTGATATCATACTAAGCGTTGATTTCTTTGTGAGCGCAAAAGTTGGTCTGTTGCCTCACTTGTGTGGTCTCATGATCATGCATGAGGATCATCCATGTTTCATTCCTGGGATGTTCACTCCCTCTTCCAGTATTGGTGGGAAGTCGGGTGGTATGCTATCAACTATGCAGGTGAATCGTGGGCTGAAGAAGGGAGAAGTCACCTACCTTACGGCTTTGATGGAGATCAAAGAAGGTATTGTTGCGGAGGTGCCTGATTGTGTAGCAGATCTATTGGGAAAGTTCACTGATGTGATGCCTCTTGAACTACCGAAGTGTCTTCCTCCGAGGCGTGCCACTGACCACAAGATCGATTTGGTGCGCGGTTCCAAACCACCAGCACAAGCCTCATATCACATTAGTCCGCTAGCGATGTCAGAACTGAGGAAGCAGTTGACGGAGTTGCTGGATGTAGGCCTAATTCAGTGCTCCAAAGCGCCAGATGATGCCCCAGTGTTGTTTCAGAGGAAACACGAAGGCTCCCTATGGATGTGTGTTGATTACAGGGCTCTGAACAAGGTGACGGTAAAGAGCAAGTGCCCTATTCCATTGATAGTAGACTTGTTTGACAGGTTAGCGGGAGCCTCATACTTCACCAAGCTGGATCTGCCGTCTGGATATTGGCAAGTCAGGATTGCAGAAGGAGATGAGGGGAAAACCACGTGCATCACTCTCTATGGCTCCTACGAATTCTTGGTGATGCCATTCGGTTGGACTAACGTCCCTGCTACTTTCTGTAATTTAATGAATGATGTGTTTCATGACTTTATTGACCATTTTATGGTTGTATATCTGGATGATATTGTTTTGTATAGTGAGTCCATGGAGGATCACTTGTCCCACCTGAGGTTGGTGCTGTCAAAGTTGAGAGAGCACCAATTATATGTGAAAAAGGAAAAATGTGAGTTCGCTCGACGTGAGATAATGTTCCTTGCGCATAGGGTGAGTCTAGGGCAAGTTAAAATGGACGAGAGAAAAGTCCAGGCAATAGTGGAGTGGGAGGCCCCTACCAAAGTGTCTGAGTTGAGATCTTTTTTTGGCTTGTCTAACTATTACAGGAAGTTCGTGCAGAGTTACTCCAAAAAGGTGGCCCCATTGATAGACTTACTCAAAAAGGATAGACCCTAGAGGTAGACCACAGATTGCCAAGAAGCCTTTGACAAGTTTAACGCAGCGGTGTCCACGAAGCCGATCCTGAGGCTGCCTGATTTTGAGTTGCCTTTCAGTGTGCTAACTGATGGCTTTGACAAAGCCATTGGAGGTGTGTTGGTGCAAGAAGGCCACCCCATTGCCTATGAGAGCCAGAAACTCAATGATGCAGAGCAGCGGTACTCAGCCCATGAGAAGGAGATGTTGGCAGTGGTGCATTACCTTCGCACATGGAGGGTGTATTTGCTGGGTACCAGGTTCGTGGTTCGGACCGACAATGTGGCTAACACATTCTTTCAGACTCAGAAGAAGCTTTCTGCACTGCAGGCACGGTGGCAGGAGTTCTTGGCTGAGTACGATTTTACTTGGGAACACAAGCCAGGAAGGCAAAATTAGGTGGCAGATGCCGTAAGTTGCCGAAAAGTGCAAGAGACGGTCAAAACCTGAACCACCTGCCATTGGTTCTCACCCAAAATTTCACCTTGTGATGGCACTAAGTAACACTTAGTCTCAGCCAACCGCACACATAGAAGGATTGCACAATGGAACTTTATAAGTAGGCACACAACTCACACACTCAAAAGAGACACAAGAGCATATACGGGAACCTGTCCCAACCTTTTATTACTTAACTCAAGTAATACAAAGGAACAATCACCTCAACTCTCAATAGTGTTTCACTCTTTCTCTCTAAGTGATTTATCTTTCACTGAGTACAAATGAAAACCCGTAGGGTCTATATATAGCTGACACCCACAGCTATCTAGGTCTTGGAGATAAACATTATCTCCCCACGATCTCTATCGTGGCTGATAACGCTCATCTTCCCACGATCTCATCTATGACTTGATCCTGATAAGCCTTATCTCCCACGATCATCCATCACTTGATCTCGATAAGCCTTATCTACCCACGATCCTTTGCCATGCATGAGCTGATGAGCATTGTCCTGATGCTCGGCCAACCGGATAGAGCCACACCCGCACATCCCCATGTTCCACACGTCGTAGGAGACTCGGTGCCACGCAGTGCCTTGTAGTGCCATGCAATGCCATGCAGACTTGGGCAAGACCCGTTTTGGGCCTCTTGGCCCAAGCCCATGGCCCATCTGATGGAGCCCACGAACATGTAGCCCAACATCCTTTGTCCAACCGAAGTCTTGGTCCACACTGGGACTCGCATGAAGGCCCGTGCCTACGCTGACCCTCTCAGCTTTCACCTTGCTTGAAGGAGTGCCCAGCCACTCCAAAGTCCGATGCTAGGAATTGGTGCAAGGTGCCGCCAACGCCTGCATGCCAAGTGTTCATGGGGCTAACAAACCACCCCCACCTGTTGAAGCCAACGTCCTCATTGGTAAGGTTGATAGGTAGTCTTCCACTTGCTTTTCGAACTGCCATAAAGTCACATCTCTTTCCCAGCTCGCCTCACTATCTGGGGCATTCTTCCACTTCACCAAGTACTCAACTCGCCTGTTCTTCTTACATTGTCCCTGCGTTCAGTGGTCTAGAATTCTCTCCACTTCACGCTGGAACTCAATTCTGATTGTAGGGGGAGCACATTGTGCTTGTTTCTTTGGAGGCTCATCACCCGCTTCCTCGTGGAAGGGCTTCAAGAAACTCACGCAGAAGGTTGGATGCACCTTCAACCTTTTTGGGAGTTGCAACCTGTATGCAACATTGCCAACTTTCTTCACCACTGTGAAGGGACCATCATACTTTGGAACCAACCCACGATGATGCAAAGCAGTGGTACTCAGCCCATGAGAAGGAGATGCTGGCAGTGGTGCATTGCCTTCGCACCTGGAGGGTGTATTTGTTGGGTACCAGGTTCGTGGTTCAGACCGACAATGTGGCTAACACATTCTTTCAGACTCAGAAGAAGCTTTTTACACGGTAGGCCCAGTGGCAAGAGTTCTTAGCTGAGTACGATTTTACTTGGAAACACAAGCCAGGCAGGCAAAATCAGGTGGCAGATGTCCTAAGTCGTTGACAAGTGCAAGAGACGGTTGCTGCCCTCACTCAAGTGCATAGTGACTTGCTAGACAAAATCAGGGAACAAGCCCGCATGACTATAAAAGGTGAGATCGTAACAACAAATCATATTCCTTCCCCACAATAGCATAAAAGGCGAGACGGCAACAACAAAGCATACTCTTTACATGCACGAGTATAAAAGGCAGGATGGCAACAACAAAGCATGCTCCTTACCCGCATGAGCAAAAAAATGGAAAAGGGAACAACAACAAAACCAAACTCCTTGCCCACACGAGTATAAAAGGTTGGACGACAACAGCAACTAAAGCATGTTGCTCGCAGGAGTATAAAAGGCGAGACGACAACAACAAAGCATATTTCATTCTCGCACAGGTATAAAAGGCGAGTAGGTAACAACAACAAAATTAGACTCCTTGCCTGCACAAGTAAAAAGGCGAGATAGCAATAGCAAAGCATACTCCTTACCTGCACGAGAATAAAAGGCGAGACGACAATAAGAAGAAAACCAGACTCCTTGCATGCACATATATAAAACGCGAGATAGCAACAACAACAAGAGCAGATACCTTGCCTGCAAGACTATAAAAGGCAAAATGTACAATAAGAAAAGTATCGTCCTTGCCCATACGAGTATAAAAGGCGAGACAGCAACAACAAAGCATGCTCCTCACCTGCAAGAATATAAGGGGTGAGACAGCAAAAACAATAAATGCAAACTCCTCGCCCGTACGAGTATAAAAGGGGAGATGGTAAGAACAGCAAAATCTTACTTTTTACTCGCACTAGTAAAAAAGGCTAGATGGCAACAGCAAAGCATGCCTACATGAGTATAAAAGGCGAGACGGCAACAGCAACGCGTACTCCTTGCCTGCACAAGAATAAAAGGCGAGACAGCAACAATAACAAAATCAGACTCCTTGCCCGCACGGGTATAAAAGATGAGACAGTAACAATAACAAAAGGAAATTCTTTTCCGAAAAGAGTATAAAAAATGAAAAGTACAACAACAAAAGTTTACTCGTTGCCCGCACGAGTATAAAAGGCGAGATGGTAACAACAGCAAAGTAGACTCATAGTCTGTGCGAGTTTAAAAGGCTAGACAACAAAAACAACAAATGCAGACTCCTTGCCGACAAGAGTATGAAAGTAGACAATCACAACAACAAAAGTATACTCCTAGCCTGCCAGAGTGTAAAAGGCAGGATGACAACAACAACAAACTAGAGTCCTTGCCCGCTTGAAGATAAAAGGTGAGACGGCAACAACAGTAAAAGTAGACTCCTTGCTCACAATGGTATAAGAGGCGAAAAGTACAACAACAAACATATACTCCTGGCCCGTACGAGTATAAAAGGGGAGACAGTAGCAACAACAAAGCATACTCCAAGCTCGTGCGGGTATAAAAGTGAGACAGCAACAACAACAACTGCAGGCTCTGTGCCCACGAGAGCATAAAAGACAAGACGACAACAACAACAAAGGCACACTCCTTGCCCATGCAAGTATAAAAAGTAAGACGGCAACAGCAAAGCATGCTCCTCACCCGTACGAGTATAAAAGGCAAGACAATAAAAATAATAAATGTAGACTTTTGGCCCGTACGAATGTAAAAGGCGAGATGGTAAGAACAACAAAAGCATACTCTTTACTCGCTCGAGTAAAAAAGGTGAGACGGCAATAGCAAAGCCTACTCCTTGCCCGCACGAGTATAAAAGATGAGACGGCAATAGCAAAGCATACTCCTTATCTGCACAAGAATAAAAGGCAAGACGACAACAACAACAAATCAGACTCCTTCCTCGTACGGGTATAAGAACGAGACAGTAACAACAAAAAAAGGAGACTCTTTGAAGACATCAGTATAAAAGGTAAAAGGTACAATAAGAAAAGTTTACTCCTTACCCGCACAAGTATAAATGGCGAGATGGTAATAACAGCAAAACAGATTTGTAGCTCATGCGAGTTTAGAGGCTAGACAACAAAAACAACAAATGAAGACTCCATGCCCGCAAGAGTATGAAAGGCGACAATCACAACAACAAAAGTATACTCCTAGCCTGTTGGAGTGTAAAGGGCAAGACGGCAAGAACAACAAAACCAGATTCCTTGCCTACGCGAAGATAAAAGGCGAGACAGCAACAACGGAAAAAGTAGACTCCTTGCCCGCTATAGTATAAAAGGCAAAACGTACAACAACAAAAGTATACTCTTTTCCCACATGAGTATAAAAGGGAAAATAGTAGCAACAACAAAGCATACTCCTAGCCTGTGTGAGCATAAAAGCGAGACAGCAACCACAACAAATGCAGACTCCATGCCCGCGAGAGTATAAAAGGCAAGATGGCAACAACAATAAAAGCACACTCCTAGCCAATGCAAGTATAAAAAGCAAGACGACAATAGTAAAGCTTGCTTTTTGCCTATAAGGCAAGTTGGCAGCATAAACAAAACTAGACTCTTTGCCCACACAACTAAAGGATGAAATAGCAACAGCAAAGCACACTCCTTACCCACTCAAGAATAAATGGCGAGACAACAACAACAACAAAACTAGGCTTCTTGCCTACATGGGTATAAAACGCAAGATAGTAACAACAATAAGAGCAGACACCATGCCTGCAAGAGTATAAAAGGCAAAATGTACAACAACAAAAGTATACTCATTGCTCCTATGAGCATAAAAGGCGAGACAACAACAACAAAGCATGTTCCTCACCCGTACAAGTATAAAAGGCAAGACAGCAAAAATAATAAATGTGTATTCCTTGCCCATACGAGTGCAAAGGTGAGATGGCCAGAACAACAAAAGCATACTCTTTACTTGCACGAGTAAAAAAGGCAAGACAACGACAGTAAAGTATACTCCTTACTGGCACGAGTTTAAAAGGTGAGACTGCAACAACAAAGCATACTCCTTACCTGCACAAGAATAAAAGGCGAGACGACAACAACAACAAAATCAAACTCCTTGCCCGCACGGGTATAAAAGCTAGATAGTAACAACAACAAAAGCAGACTCTTTGCCCACAAGAGTATGAAAGGCGAAAAGTACAACAACAAAATTATACTCCTTGCCTGTATGAGTAAAAAAGGCGAGACAGTAACAATAGCAAATCAAACTCCTAGCCTGCACAATTTTAAAAGGCAAGGCAGCACAAACAACAAATGCAGAGTCCTTGCCGGCAAGAGTATGAAAGGCGACAAGCACAACAACAAAAGTATACTCCTAGCCCGCCTGAGTATAAATGTGGGACGACAATAGCAACAAAACCAAAGTCCTTGCTTGCACGAAGATAAAAGACAAGATGGCAAAAACAACTAAAGTAGACTCTTTACTAGCAAGAGTATAAAAGGAAAAAAGTACAACAACAAAAGTATACTCCATGCCCGCACGAGTATAAAAGTGGAGATGGTAGCAATAACAAAGCATACTCCTAGCCCGTACGAGTATAAAGATGAGACGACAACAACAACAAAAGCAGACCACACGAGTATAAAAGTGAAGACGGTAGCAATAACAAAGTATACCCCTAGCCCACACGAGTATAAAGACGAGACGAGAACAACAACAACAAAACCAGACTCCTTGGCCGCAAGAGTATAAAAAGTGAGACGACAACAACAAAGCATACTTTTTGTCTAAGAGTATAAAAGGCGAGACAGTAACAACAAAGCATGTTGTTTGCTTGCATGAGTAAAAAGGCGAGACGACAACAAGTTCGAAACTAGACTCCTTGTCCTTATGAGTATAAAATGCGAAACAGCAACAACAAAGTGTGCTGCTTGCCTGCACGAGTAAGAAAGGCGAGACGACAGCAAGAACAAAACCAAACTCCTTGTCTGTATGAGTATAAAAAGTGAGACGACAACAATAACAAAAGCATACTTCCTGCCCGTACGAGTGTGAAAGGTGACATGACAACAACAAGGCATACTCCTTACCCGCATAAGTATAAAAGGCGAGACAAGAAGAACAATGTATACACCTTGGCCACGCGAGTATAAGAGGCGGGATGGCAACAGCAAAGCATACTCTTTTCTTGTAAGAGTATAAAAGTCGACAGCAATAGCAACGCCTTACCCATGCGAGTATAAAAGGCGAGGCAGTTCCCTACCTGTACGAGTATAAAATGCAAGATGGCAATGGCAACAGCAAAGTATACTCTTTCCATGCAAGAGTTTAAAAGGCGAGGTGGAAAAAACAAAGCGTACTCCTTACCCACATGAGTACCACGGTGAGATGGCAAAAACAAAGCGTACTCCTTGCCCACACGAGTACCATGGCAAGACGGCAACAACAATGCATTCTTTTCGCCCGAACGGGTATAAAAGGCAAGACAACAAGAACAAAGCATTCTCCTCGCTCGCTTGAGTATAAAAAGAGAGACTTGAACAACAACAAAACTAGACTCCTTGCCCGTACGAGCATAAAAGGAGAGATGACAACAACAACAAAAGTATACTCTTTGCTTGCACGGGCATAAAAGGCAAGATGGCAATAGCAAAGCATACTCCTTGCCTGCACGAGTGTAAAAGGCGAGGCGGCAATAGCAACAAAACTAGACTCTTTGCTAGCACAGGTATAAAATGCGAGATAGTAACAACAACAAAAGTAGACTCCTTGCCTGCAAGAGCTTAAAAGGCAAAACGTACAACAAGAAAAGTATACTCCTTCTTGCGCGTATATAAAAGGCAACATGGCAACAACAACAAGGCAGACTCCTAGCCCGCACGAGTGCAAAAGGCAAGAAGGCAAAAACAAAAAAAGTAGACTCCTTGCCTGCAGACTCCTTGCCTGCAGAGTATAAAACGCAACAAGCACAACAACAAAAGTAGACTCCTTGCCCTCCCGAGTATAGAAGGCGGGACGGAAACAACAACAAAACTACTCTCGTTAACTGCACGAACATAAAAGGCGAGACAGAAACAACAACAAAAGTAGACTCCTTGTCTGCCAGAGTATAAAAGGCGAGGCCGCAATAGCAACAAAACCAGACTCTTTGCCTGCACAGGTATAAAATGCGAGACAGAAACAACAGAAAAATTAGACTCAATACCCGCAAGAGTATAAAAGGCAAAAAGTACAAGAAGAAAAGTATACACCTTATTGCACTCGTTCAAAAAGGGAAGACGACAACAACAGCAAAGTAGACTCCTAGCTCGCACTAGTGTAAAAGGCGAGAAGGCAAAAACAACAAAACCAGGCTGCTTGCTTGCAAGAGCATAAAAGATGACAAGCACAACAACGAAAGTACACTCCTTGCCCTCCCAAGTATAGAAGGCGGGATGCTAACAACAACAAAACTACACTCCTTGCCCGCACAACGATAAAAGGCGAGACGAAAACAACAACAAAACTAGACTCCTTGTCTGCAAGAGTATAAAAGGCAAAAAGTACAACAACAAAAGTATACTACTTGCTCGCAAGAGTGTAAAATGTGAGATGGTAACAGTAGCAAAGCAAACTCCTTGCCTGCATGAGTAGAAAAGGCAAAAAGTACAAAAACAAAAGTATACTCCTTGCCCGCATGAGTATAAATGGCGAGATGGCAACAACAACAAAACCAGACTCCTTGCCATATGAGTATAAAAGGCGAGACGACAACAACGACAAAAGGATGCTCCTTGCTCACATGGGTATAAAAGGCGAGATAGCAACTGCACAGCATACTCCTTGCCTGCATGAGTATAAAGCATACTCCTTTCTGCCAATTGTATAAAAGGCGGGATGGCAACAGTAAAGCATACTCCTTGCCTGCAAAAATATAAAAGACAAGAAAACAACAACAAAGCATACTCCCTGCCCGCACGAGTGTAAAGGATGAGATGACAATAACAACAAAACCAAACTCAGTGTCCGTACGTGTATAAAAGTTGAGACAACAATAAAAACAAAAGCATATTCCTTGCCCGCACGAGTGTAAAAGGCAAGACAGCAATAGTAAAGCATATTCCTTTCACGCAAGAGTATAAAGGGCGAGACGACAACTAAAAAGCATGCTCCTCGCCCGCACGAGTATAAAAGGCAAAATGACAACAAAAACAAAACCACACTCCTTGGCCGCACAAGTATAAAATGCGAAATGGCAACAACAACAAAAGCACATTCTTTGCTCGCACGAGTATAAGAGGCGAGATGATAATAGCAAAGCATACTCTTACCCCTTACATGTATGAAAGGCAAGATGAAAACAACGCAAAACAAGAATCCTTGCCCGCACGAGCGTAAAAGGCGAGACAGTAAGAACAACAATAGCATACCCTTTGCTCGCATGACTGTAAAAGGCAAGATAACATCAGAAAATCATACTCCTGGCCCAAACGAGTATAAAAATTGAGATGGCAACAAGAACAAAACCAGACACTTTGCCTGCAAGTGTATAAAAGGTGAGAAAGCAACAACAAAGCAAACTCCATGTCTACACGAGTATAAAAGGCAATACGACAACAACAAAGCATGCTGCTTGCCCGCACAAGTATAAAAGGTTTAACGACAACATTAAAAAAGGAACGCTCCTTGCCCGCATGAATATAAAAGGTGAGGTGGTAACAGCAAAGTACACTCATTTCCGACACGAGCATAAAAGGCATGATGGCAACAACAACAAAACCAGACTCTTTGCCCGCACAGGTGTAACAACAACAAAAGCATGCTCTTTGCTCGCTAGTGTATAAAAGGCAAAAGGTACAACAACAAAAGTATACTCCTTCCCCGCATGAGTATAAAAGGCGAGACAGCAACAACAACAAAGCACACCCCTAGCCCGCACGAGTATAGAACGTGAGACAGCAACAATAACAAAAGCACACTCCTTGCCCACATGAGTATAAAAGGCGAGAGGGCAACAACAACAAAACCAGACTCTTTGCCTGCATGGGTATAAAAGGTGAGACAGTAACAACAATAAAAGCAAACTCTTTGCCCGCAACCGTATAAAAGGCAAAAAGTACAACCATAAAAGTATACTCATTGCCCACATGATTACAAAAGGCGAGACGGTAAACAATAACAAAACCATACACCCTGCCCGCACGAATATGAAAGTCGAGATGCTAATAACAGCAAAGCAGACTCCTAGCCCGCATGAGTACGAAAGGCGAGACGACAACAACAATAAAAGGAGACTCCTTGCCCGCAAGAGTATAAAAGGAAAAAGGCACAATAACAAAAGTATACTCCTTGCAAACACGAGTATAAAAGGCGAGACAGCAACAACAACAAAGCCAGACTCCTTACCCACACGAGCAAAAAAGGCAAGATGGCAACAACAATAAAAGTAGAATCCCTGCCCGCTAGAGTATAAAAGGCAAAAAGTACATCAACAAAAGTATACTCTTTGCCTGCACGGGTATAAAAGGCGAGAAGGGAATAACAACAAAACCAGACTACTTACCAGTGAGAGTATAAAATGCAAAATGTACAACAATGAAGGTATAATCCTCACTCGCCCGAGAATAAAAAGCAAGACGGCAACAACAAAGCATATACCTTGCACACACGAGTATAAAAGGCAATATGGCAACAACAAAGCATGCTTCTTGCTCGCACGAGTACAAAAGGCCCGACGGCAACAACAACATACTAGACTTCTTGCCCGTACGAGTATAAAAGGGGAGACGGCAACGAAAAAAAAGGCATACTCCCTGCCTGCACGAGTAGAATAGGCAAGGCGTCAACAACAACAAAAGCAGACTCCTTGCCCATACAAGTATAAAAGACGAGACGACAAACAACAACAAAACAATATTTTTTGCTTGTAGGAGTATAAACGGCAGGGGGGCAACAACAACGCATGCTTCTTACCCGCACGAGTACAAAAGGCGAGAAGGCAACAACAACAAAACCAGACTCCTTACCCGTACAAGTATAAAAGACGAGACGACAAACAACAACAAAACAATATTTCTTGCCTGTAGGAGTATAAATGGCGAGGGGGCAACAGCAACGCATGCTTCTTACCCGCACGAGTATAAAAGGCAAGATGGCAACAACAAAACATACTTGTCCACAAGAGTATAAAAGGCGAGACAGCAACAATAGGAAAGCAGACTGCTAGCCTATATATGCATAGAATGCGAGACGGCAATATCAAAAAAAGCAGTCTCATTGGCTGTAAGAGTATAAAAAGTGACAAATGCAATAGAAAAAGTATACTCCTCAACCCCCTGAGTATAAAAGGTGAGACAACATCAACAACAAAACTAGACTCTTTGCCCGCACAGTTGTAAGGATGAGACGGCAACAATAGCAAAAGTAGACTCCTTGCCCAAAAGAATATAAAGAGCGAAAAGTACAACAACAAAAGTATACTCCTTGCCCACACGAGTATAATAGGCAAGACAAAAACAACCGTAAAACTAGACTCCTTTCCCACAAGGGTATAAAAAGCGAAAACTACAACAACAAAAGAATACTCCGTGCCCGAACGAGTACAAAAGGTGAGACAACAACAACAACAAAACCAGACTCTTTACTAGCACGACCATTACAGGCGGGACAACAACCACAACAAAACCAAACTCCTTGCCCGCAAGGGTGTAAAGGGCTAAAAGCACAACAACTAAAGCATACTCCTCACCTACACAAGTATAAAAGGTGAGACAGTAGCAACAACAAAGTAGACTTCTAGCCCACTAGAGTGTAAAAGCTAAGACCGCAACAACAACAAAAGTAGACTCCTTGCCCGCAAGAATACAAAAGACGAGACGGTAACAACAAAGCATACTTTTTTCCTGCACGAGTATAAAAGGTAAGACGGCAACAGCAAAGCATATTGTTTGCCCATATGAGTTTAAAAGGGCAAGACGACAACAACAACAAAACCGGACTCTTTGGCCGTATAGGTATAAATGGCGAGACGACAACATCAAAGCAAGCACCTAGCCCTCACAAGCGAGACGACAACAATAATGACAAAAGCATACTCCCTGCCCGCATGAGTATAAAAGGCGAGACGGCAACAGCAAAGCAGACGCGTAGCCCTCACTAGCGAGAACACAACATCAACAACAAAAACAGACTCCTTGCTTGGAAGAGTATAAAAGGTGAGAGGGCAGTAACAACGCATACTCCTAGCCTGCCCGGCTATAAAAGGCGAGATGACAGTAATAAAGCATGATGCTTGCCCGCACGAGTATAAAAGGCAAGACGACAACAACAAAGCATGCTGCTTGCCCACACAAGTATAAAAGGCGACACGACGACAACAACGACAAAAGAAGACCACTTGCCCGCAAGAGTATAAAAGGCGAGACAACAATAAAAACGCATACTTCTTGCCTGCACCACTATATAGGGCAAGATGGCAAGAACAAAGCATGATGCTTTCTTGCACGACTATAAAAAGTGGGGCGGTAACAACAAGGCATACTCCTTACCCGCATGACTATAAAAGGCGAGACGACAACAACAAAGCAAGCTACTTTCCCGCACGAGTGTAAAAAGCGAGGCGGCAACAACAATAAACCCGACTCCTTACCTGTACAAGTATAAAAGGCGAGAAGGTAACAACAACAAAAGCATACTCTATACCCGCACGAGTATAAAAGGTGAGACAGCAACAACAAAGCATACTTCTAGGCTGCAAGAGAATAAAAGGCGAGACAGCAACAACAACAAAAGTATATACCCTGCTTGCACGAGTATAAAAGGTGAGGCGGCAACAGTAAAGCATACTCCTTGCCCAAACCAGGATAAAAGGTAAGGTGGCAACAACAAAGCACACTCTTTACTCGCACGAGTTTAAAAGCGAGATGGCAACAACAACAAAACCAGACTCCTTGTCCGCACAAGTATAAAAGGCAAGATGGCAATAACAACAAAAGCATACTCCTTGCGCGCAAGAGTATAAAAGGCAAGATGACAACGTCACCAAAAGCAGACTCCTTGCCTGTACGAGCATAAAAGGCC
This sequence comes from Carallia pectinifolia, assembly GCA_037832335.1. NCBI lineage: Eukaryota > Viridiplantae > Streptophyta > Magnoliopsida > Malpighiales > Rhizophoraceae > Carallia > Carallia pectinifolia. Next base: position 29,880,121 of record CM075454.1, read on the forward strand.
GACAACAATAACAAAAGCATATTTCGTGCTTGCATGGGTATAAAAGACGTCACGGCAATAATAGCAAGGTAGACTTCTAGCCCAAAAGAGTATAAAAGGCAAGATGCCAAGAACAACAAAACCAGACTCCTTACCTATACGAGGATAAAAATTGAGACAGTAACAACAGCAAAAGTAGACTCCTTGCCCGCAAGAATACAATTGGGAAAAAGCACAAAAATAAAGCATACTCCTTCCCTGCATGAGCATAAAAGGCGAGACAGTAACAACAACAAAGCAAACGCTTAGGCCGCACGAGTATGCTTTTTTGTTGTTGTTGTCGTCTCACCTTTTATACTCGTACGGGCAAGGAGTCTGGTTTTGTTGTTGTTGCTAGCTCGCCTTTTATACTCGTGCGGGCAATGACCATGCTTTGTTGTTGTTGTCCTTCCTTTTATGCTCATACGAGCAAGGAATATGGTTTGTTGTCGACGTCTCGCCTTTTATACTCGTGCAGGTAAGGAGTATGCTTTTGTTGTTGCTGTCATTCAGGCAAGGAGTCTGGTTTTGTTGTAGTTGTCGTCTTGCCTTTTATACTCGTGCTGCTAAGGAGTATGCTTTTGTTGTTTTTTTCGTCTCACGTTTTATACTCGTGCAGGGCAAAGAGTCTGGTTTTGTTGTTGTCGCTGTCTTGCCTTCAATAATCACGTGGGCAAGGGGTTAGTATTTGTTGTTGCTGCCTTTTATGCTTGTGCAGGCAAGGGGTATGCGTTGTCGTTGCCATCTCGCCTTTCCTACTCATGCGAGCAAGGAGAATGCTTTTGTAGTTGTTGTCGTCTCGCCTTTTGCACTCATTTGGGAAAGGAGTCTGGATTTGTTGTTGTTTCCGTCTCCCATGTTATACTCGTGCAGGAAAAGAGAACGATCTTTCGTTACCTTCTCGCCTTTTACACTCATACGAGTGAGGAGTATGCTTTGTTGTTCCTGTCTCGCCTTTTATACTCAGGCAAACGAGGAGCATACTTTTGTTGTTGTACTTGTCTCCTTTTATACTCTTGCGGGTAAAGACTTTGCTTTTGTTATTGTCAATGTCTTGCTTTTTATATTCTTGCGAGTAATGAGTTTCATTTTATTGTTGTTGCCGTCTCACCTTTTATACTCGTGTGTGCTAGGAGTCAGCTCTGCGGTTATTACCATCTTGCCCCTTATACTCATGTGGGCGAGGAGTATACTTTTATTTTTTTGCTTTTTGTCTTTTGTATTGCAGGCAAAGATTCTACTTTTATTGTTGCTGTCGCCTCTCTTTTACACACATACAGGCAAGCAGTCTAGTCTTGTTGTTGTTGCTGCCTTGCCCTTTACATTAATACGGGCAAGCAACATATTTTGTTGTTGCCATCTCACATTTTATACTTGTGTGAGTAAGGAGGATGCTTTGTTGTTGTCGTCTCATTTTCTATACTCGTGCGAGTAAGGAGTATGCTTTGTTGCTACCTCCCCTTTTATGCTCGTGTGGGCAACGTGTCTGGTTTTGTTGTTGCTGTCGTCTCATCTTTTATACTCACGCGGGCAAAGGGTATGCTTTTCTATTGCTATCTCTCCTTTCATACTCTTGCTGGCAGGGAGTTTGCATTTGTTGATGCTGACTTCTCGCTTTTTATACTGATATAGGCAAGGATTATGCTTTTGTTTTTGTTGTCGTCTCGCCTTTTATACTCGTACGGGCAAGGAGTCTGGTTTTGTTATTGTTGCTGGCTTGCCTTTTATACTGGTGCGGGCAATGAGCATGCTTTGTTGTTGTTGTCCTTCCTTTTATGCTCATACGAGCAAGGAATATGGTTTGTTGTCGACGTCTCGCCTTTTATACTCGTGCATGCAAGTAGTATGTTTTTGTTGTTGCTGTCGTTCAGGCAAGGAGTCTGGTTTTGTTGTAGTTGTCGTCTTGCCTTTTATACTCATGACACCAAGGAGTATTCTTTTGTTGTTTTTTTCGTCTCACCTTTTATTCTCGTGCAGGCAAAGAGTCTGGTTTTGTTGTTGTCGCTGTCTCGCCTTCAATACTTACATGGACAAGGGGTTAGCATTTGTTGTTGCTACTGTCTTGCCTTTTATGCTCGTTCAGGCAAGGGGTATGCTTTGCCATTGTCATCTCGCCTTTCCTACTTGTGTGAGAAAGGAGAATGCTTTTGTTGTTGTTGCCGTCTCGCCTTTTGTACTCATTTGGGAAAGGAGTCTGGTTTTGTTGTTGTTTCCCGTCTCCCAAGTTATACCCATGCAGGAAAACAGAATGCTCTTTTGTTGCCTTCTTGCCTTTTACACTCATATGAGTGAGGAGTATGCTTTGTTGTTCCCGTCTTGCCCTTTATACTCAGGTAGGCGAGGAGCATACTTTTGTTGTTGTACTCGTATCCTTTTATACTCTTGCGGCTAATGACTTTGCTTTCATTAGTGTCACTGTCTCACTTTTTATATTCTTGCGAGTAATGAGTCTAATTTTATTATTGTTGGCGTCTCGCCTTTTATACTCGTGTGTGCTTGGAGTCAGCCCTACTGTCATTACCATCTTTCCTTTATACTCATGTGGGCGAGGAGTATACTTTTATTTTTTTACTTTTTGTCTTTTGTATTCTTGCGAGCAAGGAGTCTACCATTGCTGTTGTTACTGTCTCGGCTTTTATACTCGTGCGGGCAAGAAGTCTACTTTAGTTGTTGTTGTCTCGCCTTTTATACTCGTGTGTACAAGAAGTCTAGTTTGATGTTGTTGTTGTCTCGCCTTTTATACTCATGCATGCTAGGAGTCCACTTCATCGTTCTTACTGCCTTACCTTTTATACTCGTGCCACAATGACTATGCTTTTATCGTTGTACATTTCGCCTTTTATAATCTATTGAGCAAGGAGTCTACTTTTGTTGTGGTTGTTGTCTCGCCTTTTATACTCGTACGAACTAGGAGTCAGCGTTGCTATTGCTGCCCTCTCCCCTTTTATACTCGTATGGGCAAGGAGTATACTTTTGTTGTTGTACTTTTCGCCTTTCCTATTCTTGCAGGCAAGGAGTCTATTTTTGTTATTGCTCCTGTCTTACTTTTCATACTCGTGCGGGTAAGGAGTCTGTTTTTGTTGTTGTTGCCGTCTCACATTTCACACTCACACAGGCAAAGAGTATACTTTTGTTGTTGTAATTCTGGCCCTTTACACTCTTACAAGTGAGGAGTCTGGTTTTGTTGTAGTTTTTGGCTTACCTTTTATACTCCTGCAAGCAATCAACAAGCTTTGTTGTTGCTGTCTCACCTTTAATACTCGTCCGGGCAAGGAGTATGCTTTGTTGTTGTCGTCTCGCCTTTTTTATACTCTTACAAGCAAGGATTCTACTTTTGTTATTATTACCGTCTTACCTTTTATACTTGTGCGGCCTAAGCATTTTCTTTGTTGTTGTTACCGTCTCGCTTTTTATGCTCGTGCAAGGAAGGAGTATGCTTTATTTTTGTACTTTTTCCCATTTGTATTCTTGCGGGCAAGGAGTCTACTTTTACTGTTGTTACCATCTTAGTTTTTATACTCGTGCAGGCAAGGAGTCTGGTTTTGTTGTTGTTGGCATATTGCATTTTGTACTCTTGCGGGCTAGAAGTCTACTTCGTTATTGTTGCCGTCACGCCTTTTATACCTGTGCAAGCACGAAATATGCTTTTGTTATTGTTGCCGTCTAGCCTTTTATGCTCGTACGAGCAAGGAGTCTGGTTTTGGTGACGTTGTCATCTTGCCTTTTATACTCTTGCGGGCAAGGAGTATGCTTTTGTTGTTATTGCCATCTTGCCTTTTATACTGGTGCAGATAAGGAGTCTAGTCTTGTTGTTGTTGCCATCTCTCTTTTAAACTTGTGCGAGTAAAGTGTGTGCTTTGTTGTTGCCACCTTACCTTTTATCCTCGTTTGGGCAAGGTGTATGCTTTACTGTTGCTGCCTCGCCTTTTATACTCGTGCAAGCAGGGTATATGCTTTTGTTGTTGTTGCTGTCTCGCCTTTTATTCTCTTGCAGCCTAGAAATATGCTTTGTTGTTGCCGTCTCACCTTTTATACTCGTGCGGGCATGGATTATGCTTTTGTTGTTGTTACCTTCTCGCCTTTTATACTTGTACAGGCAAGGAGTCTGGGTTTATTGTTGTTGCCGCCTCGCTTTTTACACTCGTGCGGGAAAGCAGCTTGCTTTGTTGTTGTCATCTCGCCTTTTATAGTCATGCGGGTAAGGAGTATGCCTTGTTGTTACCGCCCCACTTTTTATATTCGTGCGGGCAAGCATCATGCTTTGTTCTTGCCATCTTGCCCTATATAGTCGTGCAGGCAAGAAGTATGTGTATTTATTGCTGTCTTTCCTTTTATACTCTTGCAAGCAAGCTGTCTGTTTTTGTTGTTGTTGTCGTGTCGCCTTTTATACTTGTGTGGCAAAGCAGCATGCTTTGTTGTTGTCGTTTTGCCTTTTATACTCGTGCGGGCAAGCATCATGCTTTATTGCTGCCGTCTCGCCTTTTATTGTCGTGCGGGCTAGGAGCATGCGTTGTTATTTCCATCTCACCTTTTATACTCTTCCAAGCAAGGAGTCTATTTTTGTTGTTGATGTTGTGATCTCGCTAGTGAGGGCTACGCGTCTACTTTGCTGTTGCCGTCTCGTCTTTTATACTCATGCGGGCATGGAGTATGCTTTTGTTGTTATTATTGTCATCTCGCTATTGAGGGCTAGGCACTTGCTTTGCTGTTGCCGTCTCGCCATTTATACCTATACGGGCAAGGAGTCTGGTTTGTTGTTGTTGTCGTCTTGCCCTTTTATACTCATATGGGCAAACAATATGCTTTGTTGTTTCCGTCTTGCCTTTTATACTTGTGCAGGCAAGAAGTATGCTTTGTTGTTACCGTCTCATCTTTTGTATTCTTGCGGGCAAGGAGTCTACTTTTGTTGTTGTTGCGGTCTAACCTTTTACACTCTAGTGGGCTAGAAGTTTACTTTGTTTTGCTACTATCTCACCTTTTATACTTGTGTAGGTGAGGAGTATGCTTTAGTTGTTGTGCTTTTAGCCCTTTACACTCTTGCGAGCAAGGAGTCTGGTTTTGTTGTTGTTGTTGTCCCGCCTGTTATGGTCATGCTAGTAAAGAGTTTGGCTTTGTTGTTGTTGTTGTCTCACCTTTTGTACTTGTGTGGGCACGGAGTATTCTTTTCTTGTTGTACTTTTTGCTTTTTATACCCTTGTGGGAAAGGAGTCTAGTTTTGTTGTTGTTGTCGTCTTGCCTATTATACTCGTGTGGGCAAGGACTATACTTTTGTTGTTGTACTTTTTGCTCTTTAGATTCTTTTGGGCAAGGAGTCTACTTTTGCTGTTGTTGCCGTCTCATCCTTACAATTGTCGGGAAAAGAGTCTAGTTTTGTTGTTGATGTCGTCTCACCTTTTATACTCATGGGGTCGTGCAGTATACTTTTGCTGTTGCACTTGTCACCTTTTATACTCTTGAAGCCAATGAGACTGCTTTTTTTCTTGTTGTCGTCTCACATTCTATACATGTATGGGCTAGGATTCTGCTTTCCTATTGTTGCTATCTCGCCTTTTATACTCTAGTGGACAAGGTGTATGTTTTGTTGTTACCGTCTTATCTTTTATACTCGTGCGGGCAACGAGTAAGCATTAATGTTGCCTTCTGGCCCTTTATACTCGTGCGGGTAAAAAGCATGCTTTGTTGTTGCCCCTTTCCGTTTATACTCCTACAGGCAAGAAGTATGGTTTTGTTGTTGTTTGTCGTCTCGCCTTTTGTACTTGTACGGGTAAGGAGTCTGGTTTTGTTGTTGTTGTCTTCTCGCCTTTTTTACTCATGCGAGCAAGCAGCATGCTTTGTTGTTGTCGTCTGGCCTTTTATAGTCGTGTGGGCAAGGAGTATGCTTTGTTGTTACCATTTCGTCTTTTATACTCGAACGGATGAGGAGTATACTTTTGTTTTTGTACTTGTCACCTTTGATACTCTTCAAAGAAAATAGTCTAGTTCTATTGTTGTTGCCGTCTCGCCTTTTATACTCGTGCAGGCAAGGAATATGCTTTTGTTGTTGTGCTTTTTGCCTTTTAAACTATTGCGGGCACAGAGTCTACTTTTTTTGTTCTTGCCGCATTGCGTTTTATACATGTGCAAGCAATGAGTCTGGCTTTGTTGTTGTTGATGTCTTCGCCTTTTGTACTCTTGCAGGCAAGGAGTATACTTTCGTTGTTGTACCTTTCGACTTTTATACTCTTGCAGGTAAGGAGTCCACTTTTTTTTTTGTTGTCGTCTCGCCTTTTATACTCATGCAGGCTGGAAGTCTGCTTTTGTTGTTATTGCTGCCTTGCCTTTTATACTTGTAGAGGCAAGGAGTCTAGGTTTGTGGTTGTTGCCATCTCACCTTTTATACTAGTACCGGCAAGCAATCGGCTTCATTGTTGCCGTCTTGCCTTTTGCACTTGGGCCGCTGAGGTGCATACTTTTGTTGTCGTACTTGTTGCCTTTTATACTCTTGCGAGCAAGGAGTCTAGTTTTGTTATTATTGTCGTCTAGCTTTTTATACTTTTAAGGGCTATCCTTTTGCTTTGCAGTTGATACCGTCTCACCTTTTATATGCTCATGCAGGCAAGGAGCATACTTTTGATTTTGTACTTTTTGCCTTTTATATTCTTCTAGGCATGGAGTCTACTTTTGTTGTTGTTTTCGTCTCACCTTGTATACTCGTCCGGGCTGGGAGTCTGCTTTTGTTGTTGTTGACGCCTCGCCTATTATACTCGTGCGGGTAGGGAGTATGCTTTTTTTGCTGTTGCCCTGTCGCCTTTTATACTCGTACGGGCAAGAAGTCTGGTATGTTGTTGTTGCCGTCGGGCCTTTTGTACTCGTGCGAGCAAGCAGCATGCTTTGTTGTTGCCATATTGCCTTTTATACTCGTGTGGGCAAGGTATATGCTTTGTTGTTTCCGTCTTGCTTTTTATACTTGTGCGGGTGATGAGTGTACCTTCATTGTTGTACTTTTTACATTTTATACTCTCGTAGGTAAGTAGTCTAGTTTTGTTGTTATTGCCTTCTCGCCTTTTATACTCGTGCAGGCAAAGAGTATACTTTTGTTGATATACTTTTTTCCTTTTACACTCTTGCGGGCAAGGAGTCTACTTTTATTGTTGTTGCCATCTTGCCTTTTATGCTCATGTGGGTAAGGATTCAGGCTTTGTTGTTGTTGCTGTCTCGCCTTTTATACTCGTGTTTGCAAGGAGTATACTTTTGTTATTGTGCCTTTTCCCTTTTATACTCTTGCGGGCAAGCAGTCTCCTTTTATTGTTGTTGCCTTCTCGCCTTTCTTACTCGTGCGGGCTAGGAGTCTGCTTTGCTGTTATTAGCATCTCGACTTTCATATTCGTGTGGGCTTGGTGTATGGTTTTGTTATTGTTTGTTGTCTCGCCTTTTGTACTCATGAGGGCACTGAGTATACTTTTGTGGTTGTACTTTTTGTCTTTTATACTATTGCGGTCAATGAGTTTGCTTTTGTTGTTGTTACTATCTTGCCTTTTATACCCATGCAGGCAAAGAGTCTGGTTTTGTTGTTGTTGCCCTCTCGCCTTTTATACTCATACGGGCAACGAGTGTGCTTTTGTTATTGTTGTTGTCTCACATTCTATACTCGTGCGGGCTAGGAGTGTGCTTTGCTGTTGTTGCTGTCTCGCCTTTTATACTCATGCGAGCAACGAGTATACTTTTGTTGTTGTACCTTTTGCCTTTTATACACTAGCGAGCAAAGAGCATGCTTTTGTTGTTGTTACTATCTCATCTTTTACACCCAGGCGAGCAAGGAGTCCGGTTTTGTTGTTGTCGCATCACCTTTTATATTCATGCGGCCAAGGAGCGTTCCTTTGTTAATGTTGTCGTCAAACCTTTTATACTTGTGAGGGTAAGGAATTTGGTTTTGTTATTGTTGCTGTGTTGCCTTTTATGTTCGTGAGGGTGCATGCTTTGTTGTTGTCGTCTCACCTTTTATACTCGTGCAAGTAATGAGTATCCTTTGCTATAGCCGTCGCGCCTTTAACACTTGTACGGGCAAAGACTATGCTCGTGTTGTTGTTGCCATCTCAACGTTTATAATTGTATGGGCAAGTAGTCGAGCTTTGTTGTTGCTGTCTCAACTTTTATACAAACCTTTTATACGTGTGTGGGTAAGGAATATGCTTTGTTATTACCGTATCGCCTTTTAAGCTCATGCAGGCAAATAGTATGCTTTGCTGTTGCTAACACGTATGGACAAGGGGTTTGGTTTTGTTGTCATTACCCTCTTGCCTTTTATACATGTGCAGGCCAACTGCACGCTTTGTTGTTGTCGTCTCGCCTTTTATACTCGTGTAGACATGGAGTTTGCTTTGTTGTTGCTTTCTCACCTTTTATACACTTGCAGGCAAAGTGTCTAGTTTTGTTGTTGTTGCTATGTCAATTTTTATACTCTTTTGGGCAAGGAGTATGCTTTGCTGATGTCATCTCGCCTTTTACAGTCATGCGACCAAAGGCTATGCTTTTGTTGTTCTTACTATCTCGCCTTTTACGCTCGTGCGGGCAAGGATTCTTGTTTCGTGTTGTTTTCATCTTGCCTTTCATACATGTGTGGGGTAAGAGTATGCTTTTCTATTGTCATCTCGCCTCTTATACTCGTGCGAGCAAAGAATGTGCTTTTGTTGTTGTTGCCCTTTCGCATTTTATACTTGTGCGGCTAAGGAGTGTGGTTTTGTTGTTGTTGTCATCTTGCCTTTTATACTCGTGCGGGCGAGGAGCATGCTTTTTAGTTGCCGTCTTGCCCTTTATACTCTTGCGCGAAAGGAATATGCTTTTCTATTGTTGTCTCGCCTTTTATACTCGTGTGGGTAAGGAGTATGCTTTTGTTATTATTGTTGTCTCAACTTTTATACACATACGGGCACTGAGTCTGGTTTTGTTGTTATTGTCGTCTCGTCCTTTATACTCGTGCGGGCAGGGAGTATGCTTTGTTGTTGTTGTTGTCTCGTCTTTTATACTTTTGCAGGCAAGGAGTATGCTTTACTGTTGTCGTCTCGCCTTTTATACAATTGACTGAAAGGAGTATGCTTTATACTCATGTAGGCAAGGAGTATGTTGTGCAGTTGCTATCTCGCCTTTTATAACCAAGTAAGCAAGGAGCATCCTTTTGTCGTTGTTGTCGTCTCGCCTTTTATACTCATATGGCAAGGAGTCTGATTTTGTTGTTGTTGCCATCTCGCCATTTATACTCATGCGGGCAAGGAGTATACTTTTGTTTTTGTACTTTTTGCCTTTTATACTCATGCAGGCAAGGAGTCTGCTTTGCTATTGTTACCATCTCACATTTTACACCCTGGTGAGCAAGTAGTATACTTTTGTTGTTGTACTTTTTTCCTTTTATACTCTTGCGGACAAGGAGTCTAGTTTTGTTTTCGTTTTCATCTCGCCCTTTATCGTTGCGTGGGCAAGGAGTGTAGTTTTGTTGTTGTTACCGTCCCGCCTTCTATTCTTGGGAGGGCAAGGAGTGTACTTTCGTTGTTGTGCTTGTCATCTTTTATGCTCTTGCAAGCAAGGAGCCTGGTTTTGTTGTTTTTGCCTTCCCGCCATTTACACTAGTTCGAGCTAGGCGTCTGCTTGGTTGTTGTTGCCGTCTTGCCTTTCTGAACGCGTGCAAGAAGGTCTATACTTTTCTTGTTGTACTTTTCGCCTTTTATACTCTTGCGGGTAATGAGTTTAATTTTATTGTTGTTACTGTCTAGCATTTTATACCTGTGCAGGCAAAGAGTCTAGTTTTGTTGCTATTGCCGCCTTGCCTTTTATACTCTAGCGGACAAGGAGTCTACTTTTGTTGTTGTTACTGTATTGCCTTTTATCTTCATGTAGTTAAGGAGAGTACTTTTGTTGTTGTTGTCGTCCCGCCTTATATACTCAGGAGGGCAAGGAGTCTACTTTTTTTGTTTTTGCCTTCTCGCCTTTTGTACTCGTGCAGGCTAGAATTCTGCCTTGCTGTTGTTGCCATGTTGCCTTTTAAACACGTGCAAGAAGGAGTACACTTTTCTTGTTGTACGTTTTGCCTTTTAAGCTCTTGCGGGCAATGAGTCTACTTTTGTTGTTGTTACTATCTCGCATTTTATACCTATGCTAGCAAAGAGTCTGGTATTGTTGCTATTGCCGCCTCGCCTTTTACACTCGTGCAGGCAAGTAGTATGCTTTGCTATCGCCGTCTTGCCTTTTATTCCCGTGCAAGCAAAGAGTACACTTTTGTTGTTGTTGTCATCTCTCCTTTTATGCTCGTACGGGGCAAGGAGTCTGGTTTTCTTGTTGTCGCAGTCTCTCCTTTTATACTCAAGCGGGCGAGGACAATGCTTTCTTGTTGTTGTCTTGCCTTTTATACTCGTGCGGGCGAGAAAAATGTTTTGTTGTTGTTGCCGTCTTGCCATGGTACTCGTGCGGGCAAGGAGTACGCTTTGTTTTTGCCATCTCGCCGTGGTACTCATGCAGGTAAGGAGTACGCTTTGTTTTTGCCACCTCGCCTTTTAAACTCTTGCATGGAAAGAGTATGCTTTGTTGTTGCCATTGCCATCTTGCATTTATACTCATACAGGGAGGGAACCATCTCGCCTTTAATACTCGTACGGGTAAAGCCTATGCGTTGCTATTGCTATGTCGCCTCTTATACTCTTACGAGAAAAGAGTATGCTTTACTGTTGCCATCCCGCCTTTTACACTCGTGTGGCCTTGCCGTATACTTTGTTCTTGTCATCTCACCTTTTATACTTATGCGGGTAAGGAGTATGCCTTGTTGTTGACGTGTCACCTTTCACACTCGTGCGGGCAGCAAGTATGCTTTTGTTATTGTTGTCGTCTCACTTTTTATACTTGTACAAACAAGGAGTTTGGTTTTGTTCTTGCTGTTGTCTCGCCTTTGTTACTCGTGCAGGCAAGCAGCACACTTTGTTGTTGCTGGCTCGCATTTTATACTCATAAGGATAGGGAGTCTAGTTTTGTACTTGTTGCCGTCTCGCCTTTTTTACTCATGCAAGCAAACAACATGCTTTGTTGTTACTGTCTCACCTTTTATACTCGTAGGATAAAAAGTATGCTTTGTTGTTGTCGTCTCACCTTTTATACTCTTATAGCCAAGGAGTCTGGTTTTGTTGTTGTTGTCGTCTCGTCTTTATACTCGTTCGGGCTAGAGGTATGCTTTGTTATTGCTACCGTCTCCACTTTTATGCTCGTGTCAGGTGCTTTTGTTGTTGTTGTCGTCTCATCTTTATACTCGTGCGGGCTAGGAGTATGCTTTGTTATTGCTACTGTTTCCACTTTTATACTCGTGCGAACATGGAGTATATTTTTGTTGTTGTACATTTTTCCTTTTATACTCTTGCTAGTAAATAGTCTACTTTTGCTGTTTTTGCCATCTTGCCTTTTATCTTTGTGCGAGCAAGGACTTTGGTTTTGTTGCTGTTGTCGTCCTACATTAATACTCAGGCAGGCTATGAGTATACTTTTGTTGTTGTACTTGTCGCCTTTCTTCCTTTTGCCGGAAAGGACTCTGCATTTGTTGTTTTTGTTGTCTTGCCTTTTAATTTCATGCGGGCTAGGAGTTTGATTTGCTATTGCTACTGTCTCGCCTTTTTTACTCATACAGGCAAGGAGTATACTTTTGTTGTTGTACTTTTCACCTTTCATACTCTTTTGGGCAAAGAGTCTGCTTTTGTTGTTGTTACTGCCTAACCTTTTATACCCGTGCAGGCAAGGAGTTTGAATTTGTTGTTGTTGCCGTCTCGCCTTTTATTCTTGTGCAGGTAAGGAGTATGCTTTGTTATTGTTGTCTCGCCTTTTAAACTCGTGCCGGTAAGGAGTATACTTTACTGTCGCCGTCTCGCCTTTTTTACTAATGTGAGTAAAGAGTATGCTTTTGTTGTTCTTGCCATCTTACCTTTACACTCTTATGGGCAAGGAATCTACATTTATTATTTTTGCTGACTTGCCTTTTATACTCGTACGGGTGAGGAACATGCTTTGTTGTTGCTGTCTCGCCTTTTATGCTTATACGAGCAAGGAGTATACTTTTGTTGTACATTTTGCCTTTTACACTCTTGCAGGCAAGGTGTCTGCTCTTATTGTTGTTACTATCTTGCGTTTTATACCCGTGTAGGCAAGAAGCCTGGTTTTGTTGTTGTCATCGTCTCGCCATTTATTCTTGTCTGGGTAAGGAGTATGCTTTGCTGTTGCCATCTCATCCTTTAGTTGTGTGGGCAAAGAGTCTAGTTTTGTTTCTGCTGCCAACTCACCTTTTATACTCTTGTAGGCAAGAAGCAAGCTTTACTATTCTCGTCTTGCTTTTTATACTTGCATGGGCTAGGAGTGTGCTTTTGTTATTGTTGCCATCTTGCCTTTTATACTCTCACGGGCAGGGAGTCTGCATTTGTCGTGGTTGCTATCTCGCTTTTATGCTCATACAGGCTAGGAGTATGCTTTTTTGTTGCTACTGTTTTCCCTTTTATACTCGTGTGGGAAAGGAGTATACTTGTGTTGTTGTGCTTTTTGCCTTTTATACCCTAGCGGGCAAGGAGTCTACTTTTGCTGTTGTTGTCGTCTCGCCTTTTATCTTTGCGTAGGCAAGGACTCTGGTTTTGTTGTTCTTGTCGTCTTGCCCTTTATACTCCAGCGGGCTAGGAGTATACTTTTGTTGTTGTGATTGTCGCCTTTCATACTCTTGCGGGCAAGGAGTCGGCATTCGTTGTTTTTGTTGTCTAGCCTTTAAACTCGCATGGTCTACGAATCTGTTTTACTGTTATTACCATCTTGCCATTTATACTTGTGCGGGTAAGGAGTAAACTTTTGTTATTGTACCTTTCACCTTTTATATTGATGTCTACAAAGAATCTACTTTTGTTGCTGTTACTGTGTCGTTCTTATACCCGTGCGAGCAAGGAGTCTGATTTTGTTGTTTTTGCCGTCTTGCCTTTCATTCTTGTGTAGATAAGGAGTATGCTTTGCTATTGCCGTCTCACCTTTTATACTCGTGCAGGCAAGCAGTAGGCTTTGCTATTACCGTCTCGCCTTTTTTACTCAAGCGAGTAAAGAGTATGCTTTTATTGTTCTACCATCTCGTCTTTTACATTCGTGCGGGCAAAAAGTCTACATTTATTATATTTACTGTCTTGCCTCTTATACTCGTATGGGTGAGGAGCATGCTTTGTTGTTGTTGTCTCGCTTTTTATAATCAGGCAGGCAAGGAGTATACTTTTGTTGTTGTACACTTCGCCTTTTATACTCTTATGGCAAGGTGTCTACTCTTGTTGTTGTTACTGTCTTGCCTTTTATACCCGTGTATGTAAGGAGCCTGGTTTTGCTGCTGTTGTCATCTCGCCATTTATTCTTGTGTGGTTAAGGAGTATTCTCTACTGTTGCCATCTCGTCTTTTACTCGTGAGGGAAAGGAGTCTAGTTTTGTTGTTGCTGCCAACGGGCCTTTTATACTCGTAAATGCAAGGAGTAAGCTTTACTGTTGTCGTCTTACTTTTTATACTTACATGGGCAAGGAGTGCGCCTTTGTTGTTGTTGCTGTCTTGCCTTTTATGCTCTCGTGGGCACAGAGTCTGCAGTTGTTGTTGTTGCTGTCTCACTTTTATGGTCGCACGGGCTTGGACTATGCTTTTTGTTACTACTGTCTCCCCTTTTATATTCGTACGGGCCAGGAGTATATGTTTGTTGTTGTACTTTTTGCCTTTTACACCATTGTGAGCAAGGAGTCTACCTTTGTTGTTGTTGCCATCTCACCTTTTATCTTCATGCTGGCAAGGACTCTAGTTTTGTTGTTGTCATCCTGCCTTTTATACTCTGGCGGGCTAGGAGTATACTTTTGTTGTTGTTATTGTCTACTTTCATACTCTTGTGGGCTAGGAGTTTGCATTTGTTGTTTTTGTTGTCTAGCCCTTTAAACTCGCACGGACTACGAGTCTACTTTGCTGTTGTTACCATCTCGCCTTTTATACTCGTGCGGGCAACAAGTCAATTTTTGTTGTTGTACTTTTCACCTTTTATACTCTTGTTGGCAAAGAATATGCTTTTGTTATTGTTACTGTCTCGTCTTTTAGACCCGTGCGGGCAAGGAGTCTGATTTTGTTGTTATTGCTGTCTCGCCTTTTATTCTTGTGCAGGTAAGGAGTACGCTTTGCTGTTGACGTCTCACCTTTTATACTCGTGCAGGCATGCTTTGCTGTTGCCATCTCGCCTTTTTTACTAGTGCGAGTAAAAAGTTTGATTTTGCTGTTCTTACCATCTCCCCTTTGTGCAGGTAAAGAGTATGCTTTGCTATTGCTTTCTCGCCTTTTTACTTGTGCAAGCAAGGAGTCTAGTTTTGTTGTTGTTACCTACTCGCCTTTTATACCTGTGCAAGAATGAAATATGCTTTGTTGTTGCCGTCTCACCTTTTATACTCCTGCGAGCAAGGAGCATGCTTTTGTTATTGTTGTCGTCCTGCCTTTTATACTCGTGTGGGCAAGGAGTCTGGTTTTGTTGTTGTTCCCTTCTCGCCTTTTCTGCTCGTGCAGGTAAGGAGCATGCTTTGTTGTTACCATCCTGCCTTTTATACTCGTGTGTGTAAAGAGTATGCTTTGTTGTTGTCGTCTCACCTTTTATGCTATTGTGGGGAAGGAATATGCTTTGTTGTTGTGATCTCACCTTTTATGCTCGTGCGGGCCTGTTCCCTGATTTTGTCTAGCAAGTCACTCTGCACTTGAGTGAGGGCAGCAACCGTCTCTTGCACTTGTCGACGGCTTAGGGCATCCACCACCTGATTTTGCCTGCCTAGCTTGTGTTCCCAAGTAAAATCATACTCATCCAAGAACTCCTGCCACTGGGCCTGCCGTGCAGAAAGCTTCTTCTGAGTCTGAAAGAATGTGTTAGCCACATTGTCAGTCCAAACCATGAACCGGGTACCCAGCAAATACACCCTCCAGGTGCGAAGGCAATGCACCACTGCCAGCATCTCCTTCTCATGGGCTGAGTATCGCTGCTCTGCATCATCGTGGGCTGGTTCCAAAGTATGACGGTCCCTTTACAGTGGTGAAGAAAATTGGCAATGTTGCATATAGGTTGCAACTCCCAGAAAGGTTGAAGGTGCATCCAACCTTCCACGTGAGTTTCTTAAAGCCCGTCCACGAGGAAGCAGGCGATGAGCCTCCAAGGAAACATGCACGACGTGCTCCCCCTACAATCAGAACTGAGTTCCAGCGTGATGTGGAGAGAATTCTAGACTACCTAACGTAGGGATAAAGTAAGAAGAATAGGCGGGTTGAGTACTTGGTGAACTGGAAGAATGCCCAACATAGTTAGGCGAGCTGGGAAAGAGATTTGAATCTATGGCAGTTCGACAAGCAGGTGGAAGACTACCTATCAACCTTACCAACGAGGACGTTGGCTTCATCAGGTGGGGGTGGTTTGTTAGCCCCATGAACACTTGGCATGCAGGAGTTGGCGGCACCTTGAGCCAATTCCTAGCATGGGACTTTGGAGTGGCTAGGCACTCTTTAAAGCAAGGTGAAAGCTGAGAGGGTCAGCATAGGCACGGGCCTACATACGGGTCCCAGTGTGGACCAAGACTTGGGTTCGATAAAGAATGCTGGGCTACATGTTCGTGGGCTCCATCAGATGGGCCATGGGCTTGGGCCAAGAGGCCCAAAACAGGAGACTGGGTCTTGGCCAAGTTTGCATGGCACTGCATGGCACAGCTTGGAATTGCGTGGCATCGAGTCCCCTACGACGTGTGGAACGTGGGGATGTACGGGTGTGACTCTATCCGGTTGGCTGAGCATCAGGATAATGCTCATCAGATCCTGCATGGCAAAGGATCGTGGGTAAATAAGGCTTATCGAGATCAAGTGATGGATGATCATGGGAGATAAGGCTTATCAGGATCAAGTCATGGATGAGATTGTGCGAAGATGAGGATTATCAACCACGATAGAGATCGGGGGGAGATAATGTTTATCTCCAAGCCCCAGATAGCAGGGGGTGTCAGCTATGTATAGACCCTATGGGTTGTCATTTGTACTCAGCGAAAGAGAAATCACTCAGAAAAAAAGAGTGAAACGTTGTTGAGAGTTCAAGTTATTGTTCCTTTGTATTACTTGTGTCTCTTTTGAGTGTGTGAGTTGTGTGCCTTACTTATAAAGTTCCATTGTGCAAATCGTTGTGTGTGCGGTTGGCTGAGACTAAGTGTGAGTTGGTGCCATCCAAGGAAAAATTTTGGGTGAGAAAATTAGCCCTGTAACAGCTGGTATTAGAGTATAAAGATTTGACCAATGGCAGGTGGTTCGGGTCTTGAAGCTGTACGTGAGCGCGTAGCCAAACTCTTTGAGGTACTCGGTGAACTTCCGAAGGATGCAAATTTCACCGTATTCCTGTCATTGGCGCTCCATGAGCAGTACATAATCGATCTGCAGTGGGAACAAGAGGTGGTGGCCTCTTCAAACACAGCTTTTCGGCTTGAGGAGATGGCAGCAGAAATAGCCATCCTCAGGAAGGCTGTGGCCTCTCAACCAAGCAAAGGTTTCATGGAGGGCTTGACCAAGATGAAGGTACTGGAGCCTAAAGCCTTTGAGGGAGCGAGGGATGCCAAAGAGATCGAGAATTTTCTATGGGATATGGAGCAATACTTCAAAGCTGCCAGAGTGCCAGACAACAAGAAGGTCAATATGACCAGCATTTATCTAGCCAAGGATGCCAAGTTGTGGTGGCGGACTCGGTTGGATGAAGATGCAAGTGTGGGCAGGCCTAAGATCGAGACGTGGGAGAGCCTAAAGAAGGAGTTGAAGGACCAGTTCTTAACCTGCAACACGTTATGGGTTGCGAGGGAATCCTTGAAGAAGTTGAAGCAGAGTGGTACGGTATGTGAATATGTGAAGGGATTAAGTTCCTTGATGTTTGACATCCGCAACATATCGGATGAGGACAAGCTTTTCAACTTCATATTTAGTCTTCAACCTTGGGCTCAACTCGAGCTTAGAAGGCAAGGTGTGAAGGACCTTCCTTCAGCAATGGCTGCGACTGATGGTTTAGTTGATTTTTGGATCAACAAGTCTCCTGATTCTGATGCTGGGAAGCAACCCATGGATAAGGGCAAGAAGAAGAAGGAGGGCAAGAAAGATAAGCACAACGGTGGCAGCAATGATAAAGGCAAAGTCGTCTACCAAGAACAAAGTAAAGGCAAAACTAACTCGGGTTGTTTCATATGTAATGGACCACACAGGGCTAAGGAGTGCCCCAAGCAGGAGAAGTTAACTGCCATAGTTGCTGAGGAGAGTGGCCTCTCAGATGATGTTGGCCCCTCTCGTGTCAATCCTCTGTAGTTGGTAAGTGCTGTGCAAGCTAGACGTGCCCCACAATCCGGCTTGATGTATGTGAAGATCGGGCTCAGTCATAAAGAGTTGATGGCGATGGCCGACACTAGTGCTACCCACAACTTTGTTGCTGAGTGGAAGGTGGAGTCACTGGGTTTGAAAGTCACCAAGACCAAGAGTCAAATGAAGGCAGTCAACTCGGCAGCCTGGGAGGTGCTTGGCATGACATTGAGAGTGCAAGTAACTATGGGCAATTGGTCATGTAATCTTAACTTCATTGTGATTCCATTAGATGATTTTGATATCATACTGGGAGTTGATTTCTTTGTTAGCGCAAAAGATGCTCTGTTGCCTCACTTGGTTGGTCTCATGATCATGCATGAGGATCATCCATGTTTCGTTGTCGGAACGTTCACTCCCTCTTCCAGTATTGGTGGGAAGTCAGGTGGTATGCTGTCAGCTATGCAGGTGAAGCATGGGCTGAAGAAAAGAGAAGTTACCTACCTTGCGGCTTTGATGGAGATCAAAGAAGGTATTGTTACGGAGGTGCCTGACAGTGTAGCGGATCTGTTGGGAAAGTTCTCTGACGTGATGCCTCCTGAACTCCCCAAGTGTCCTCCCCTGAGGCATACCACTGACCACAAGATCGATTTGGTGCTCGGTTCCAAACCACCAGCACAAGCCCCACATTGCATGAGTCTGCTAGAATTGGCAGAACTGAGGAAGCAGTTGACGGAGTTACTTGATGCAGTCCTAATTCAGCCCTCCAGAGGGCCATATGGTGCCCCGGTGTTGTTTCAGAGGAAACATGATGGCTCCTTGCAGATGTGTGTTGATTATAGGGCTCTAAAGAAGGTGACGGTGAAGA
This sequence comes from Carallia pectinifolia, assembly GCA_037832335.1. Classification (NCBI taxonomy): domain Eukaryota; kingdom Viridiplantae; phylum Streptophyta; class Magnoliopsida; order Malpighiales; family Rhizophoraceae; genus Carallia; species Carallia pectinifolia. The sequence goes on from CM075454.1 coordinate 29,898,342, forward strand.
ACAAGTACCCTATCCCATTGACAGCAGACTTGTTTGAGAGGCTGGCAAGAGCCTCGTATTTCACCAAGTTAGATCTGCGGTCTGGATATTGGCAAGTCAGGATTGCAGAAGGAGATGAGGGGAAAACCACGTGCATCATTCGCTATGACTCCTATGAATTCTTGGTGATGCCATTCAGTTTGACTAACGTCCTTGCTACTTTCTGTAATTTAATGAATGATGTATTTAATGACTTCATTGATCATTTTGTGGTAGTATATCTGGATGATATTGTTGTGTATAGTGAGTCCTTGGAGGAGCACTTGTCCCAACTGAGGTTGGTGTTGTCTAGGCTGAGAGAGCACCAATTATATGTTAGAAAGGAAAAATACGAGTTTGCCAGGCAAGAGATTATGTTCCTTGGGCATAGGGCGAGTCGAGGGCAAGTTAAAATGGACGAGAGAAAAGTCCTAGCAATAGTGGAGTGGGAAGCCCCTACCAAAGTGTCTGAGTTGAGATCATTTCTTAGTTTGTCTAACTATTATAGGAAGTTCGTGCAGGGTTACTCCAAAAAGGTTACCCCACTGACAGACTTACTCAAGAAGGATAGACCTTGGAGGTGGACCACAGATTGCCAAGAAGCCTTTGACAAATTGAAGGCAGCGGTGTCCACGGAGCCAATCTTGACGCTGCATGATTTCGAGTTGCCTTTCAGTGTGCTAACTGACGCCTTAGACAAAGCCATTGGAGGTGTGTTGGTGTAGGAAGGCCACTCCATTGCCTATGAGAGCTGAAAACTCAATGATGTAGAGCAGCGATACTCAGCCCACGAGAAGGAGATGCCGGTAGTGGTGCATTGCCTTCGCACATGGAGGGTGTATTTGCTGGGTACCAGGTTCGTGGTTCGGACCGACAATGTGGCTAACACATTCTTTCAGACTAAGAAGAAGCTTTCTGCACAGCAGGCGCAGTGGCAGGAGTTCTTGGTTGAGTACGAGTTTACTTGGGAACACAAGCTAGGAAGGCAAAATCAAGTGGCAGATGCCCTAAGTCGCCGACAAGTGCAAGAGACAGTTGCAGCCCTGACTTGAGTGTAGAGTGACTTGCTAGACAAAATCAAGGAGCAGGCCCCACATGATGCCACATATCAGCAAGTGGTACAGGAGGTCAAAGAGGGTGTGGTAAGGCAATATTGGCCCGATAATGATTTATTGCATGCCAAGGGTAATCGTGTATATGTTCCAGTGGTGCAGGCTTTGGGAAGGAGATACTGCGGGAGTCTCATGATTCAAAGTGGGCCGGTCATCCTAGCATCGAAAGAATGATGGCCTTGCTATCCCGCAACTACTACTAGCCAAAGATGGAAGATGACGTCGAGGCATATGTCAAGACATGCGTCACTTGTCAGCAGGGTAAGACGGAGCAGCAGAAGGAGGCAGGTTTGTTGTAGTTGCTACCCATTCCTACGAAGCCATGGTTGTCGCATTCGATGGGTTTCATTAGCGGATTCCCAAAGATTGATGGCATGGGATCTGTCATGGTGGTGGTGGATCGGTTTTCCAAGTATGCAGTGCTTATTCCTGCCCCCTCTTCATGTCAAGTGGAGATAGTCGCTGAGCTTTTCTACAAGCAGGTAGTAAAGTACTTTGGGTTGCCTGAAGATATTGTGAGCGATCGGGATCCTCGTTTCACTAGCAGGTTCTGGACGTCATTGTTCAACATGATGGGTTTAGAATTGAAATTCTCTACTGCCAACCATCCTCAGACTGATGGCCAGACGGAGCAGATCAATGACTTACTTGAGGAATATCTTCGACATTACATGACTGCAAACTAGAGGAATTGGCTTAAGTTGTTGGATTCGGCCCAATTTTGCTACAATCTTCACAAGTCCTCTTCCACAGGTATGAGTCCCTTTGAGCTAGCTATGGGGCAACAGCCCCTTACTCCTGACGATGTGGCCACGACTAGCTCAGGAGGGAGATGTCCAGTAGCACACCGGTTTGCCCATTCTAAGCAAGAACGGCTAGAGGAGGCACATGATAGCTTGCACAAGCCAGCCAGGCGGATGAAAAAATATGCGGACCAAGGAAGGAGGGACGTACAGTTCCCAGTTGGGGATAAGGTGTTGCTGAAACTTACTCCCCTAATTTGGAAGAAGATCAGCAGGAAAACAGTGCATTGTGGGCTGGTTCCAAAGTATAACGTTCCCTTCACAGTGGTGAAGAAAGTTGGCAATGTTGCATATAGGTTGCAACTCCCAGAAAGGTTGAAGCTACATCCAACCTTCCACGTGAGTTTCTTGAAGCCCTTCCACAAGGAAGCAAGCGATGAGCCTCCAAGGAAACAAGCACGACATACTCCCCCTACAATTAGAACTGAGTTCCAGTGTGAAGTGGAGAGAATTCTAGACCATCAAACGTAGGGACAAAGTAAGATGAACAGGCAGGTTGCGTACTTGGTAAAGTGGAAGAATGCCCCAGATAGTGTGGCGAGCTGGGAAAGAGATGTGACTCTATGACAGTTCGAGAAGCAGGTGGAAGACTACCTATCAACCATACCAACGAGGACATTGGCTTCAACAGGTTGGGGTGGTTTGTTGGCCCCTTGAACACTTGGCATGCGGGAGTTGGCGGTAGCTTGCGCCAATTCCTAGCATAGGACTTTGGAGTGGCTGGGCACTCCCTAAGGCAAGGTGAGGGCGTAGGCACGAGCCTACATGTAGGTCCCAGTGTGGACCAAGACTTGGGTTGCACAGAGGATGTTGGGCTACATGTTCGTGGGTTCTGTCAGATGGGCCATGGGCTTGGGCCAAGAGGCCCAAAACACGAAACTGGGTCTTGGCCAAGTCTGCATGGTACAGCATGCCACTGCGTGGCACCGAGTCTCCTACGACGTGTGGAACATGGGGATGTGAGGGTGTGGCTTTATTCGGTTGGCCGAGCATCAGGAAAATGCTCATCAGATCGCGCATATTAAAGGATCGTGGGTAGATAAGGCTTATCGAAGATCAAGTGATGGATGATCATGGGAGATAAGGCTTATCTGAATCAAGTCATGGATGATATCGTGGGAATATGAGGATTATCAGCCACGATAGGGATCGTGGGGAGATAATGTTTATCTCCAAGCCTAGATAGCTGGGGGTGTCAGCTATGTATAGACCCTATGGGTTGTCATTTGTACTCAATGAAAGAGAAATCACTCACAGAGAATGAGAGAAACACTGTTGAGAGTTCAAGTGATTGTTCCTTTGTATTATTTGAGTTAAGTAATA
>CM075454.1:29909097-29956597 GCA_037832335.1 Carallia pectinifolia
TGTTGTCATCTCGACTTTTATACTCATGTGAGCGAGGAGCAAGCTTTGATGTTGTTGGCTCGCCTTTTATACTCATACGAGCAAAGAATATGCTTTGTTATTACCGTTTTGCCTTTTATACACGTGCAGGTAAGGAGCATGCTTCGTTGTTGTCAGCTTGCCTTTTATACTCTTGCGGGCAAAGAATATGCTTTGTTCTTGCCGTTTCCCCTTTTATACTCGTGCAGGCAAGCAGTATGCTTTGTCGTAGCCATCTAGCCATTTCTAGTCGCGCAAGCAAGGAGTATGCTTTGTTGTTGCTGTCTCGCCTTTTATACTCTTGCGGGCATCGGGGGCTTGTTTTTGTTGTCATCGCAGTCTCGCCTTTTATTCTCGCGAGCACTAGGGATCTACTTTGCTGTTGTTACTGTCTCACCTTTTATACTCGTGCGAGCAAAGAGTTTAGTTTTTTTTATACTTTTTACCTTTTATGTTATTGCAGGCAAGGAGTCTACTTTGGCTATTGTTGCCATCTCGCCTTTTATACTCGTGTGAGCAAGGTGTCTAGTTTTGTTGTTGTTGTTATCTTGCCTTTTATACTTGGGTGGGCGAAGTGTATACTCTTGTTGTCGCACTAGTCGCCTTTTATGCTCGTACGTGCAAGGTGTCTGCTTTTGTCATTGTTGTTGTCTCGTCGTTTATACTCGTCCAGACTAAAAGTCTACTTTGCCATTGTTGCTGTCCTGCCTTTTGTGCTTTGTGGGTAGGAAGTATGCTTCTCTTGTACTTTTTGCCTTTTACACTATTGTGGGCAAGGAGCTTGCTTTTTTTGTTGTTGTTGTCTCACTTTTTATACTTTTGCGGGCAAGGAGTCAGGTTTTGTTGTTGTTGTCGTCTCACATTTTATACTCGTGCAGGCACGGAGTATACTTTTGTTGTTGTACTTTTCGCCTTTTATGCTCGTGCGGGCAAGGAGTCTGGTTTTGTCGTTGTTACTGTCTCACCTTTTATACTCGGGCAAGCGAGGAATACACTTTTGTTGTTGTACTTGTCGCATTTTATACTCTCGCGGGCAAGAAGTCTACTTTTCTTGTTGTTGCCATTTTGCCTTTTATACTCATGCCAGCAAGGAGTCTGCTGTATTGTTGTTGCCGTCTCGCATTTTATGGTCGTCTGGGCAAGGAGTATATTTTTTTTGTTGCAGTTTTTGCCATTTATTCTCTTACGTGCAAGGAGTCTACTTTTGGTGTTGTTGTTGTCTCACCCTTTATACTTGTGTGGGCAAGGAGTCTAGTTTTGTTATTGTTGGCATCTCATTTTTTGTACTCATGCAAGCAATGAGTAAAGAGTATCATTTGCAGTTGCTGGCCCTTTATACTCGCGTGGCAAGGAGTTTGCTTCTGTTATTGTTGCCATCTCGCCTTTTATACTTGTGCGGGCAAGGAGTGTACTTTTGTTATTGTGCTTTTCACCTTTTATCCTCTTGCGGGCAGGGAGGCCTGCTTTTCTTGTTGTTGTTATCTCACCTTTTATACTCGTGCGGGCAATGAGTTTAGTTTTGTTGTTATCGTCTCGCAATTTACACTCGTACGGGTAAGGAGTATGCTTTGTTGTTGTTGTCTCGTCATTTATACTCATGTGGGCTAGGAGTGTGCTTTTTTTGTTGTTGTCGTCAAGCCTAGGTTATCCTCATGTGGGGAAGCAGCAAGCTTTTTTGTTACCTTCTCGCCTTTTATACTCGTGCGGGCAAGGTGTTTGCTTTGTTGTTGTTGTCTTCCCTTTTATACTCTTGCAGGCATGGAGTCTACTTTTACTCTTGTTGTCGTCTTGCTTTTTATACTCGTGCAGGGTAGGCGTATACTTTTGTTGTCATACTTTTTGCCTTTTATACTATTGTGGGCAAAGAGTCTACTTTTGCTATTGTTGTCGTTTCGCATTTTACACTAGTGTGTGCAAGGAGTTTGGTTTCGCTGTTGTTGCAGTCTCGCCCTTTACACTCGAGCGGGCAAGGAGTATACTTATGTTATTGTACTCGTTGCCTTCTATACTCTTGTGGGTAAGTAGTCTGCTTTTGTTGTTGTTGCCGTCTCGCCATTTCTACTTGTATGGGCTAGGAAGCTGCTTTTTTGTTGTTGTCGTCTCGCCTTTTATACTCGTATGGGCAGCGAGTATGATTTGTTGACGTCATCTCGCCTTTTCTGCTCTTACGACTGGGAGTCGGCTATTGTTATTATTGTCGTCTCGGCTTTTAAACATGTACAGGTAAGGAGTCTAGATCTGTTGTTGTTCCTGCCTCACCTTTTATACTTGCGCGGCAAGCAACATGCTTTGTTGTTGCCATCTCGCCTCTTATACTCTAGCGGGCAAGGAGTATGCGTTGCTGTTGCTCTTTCACCTTTTATACTCGTGCGGGCAAGGAGTATGTCGTCATTGTTGTTGCCATCTCACCTTTTATACTAGTACCAACAAGGAATCTGATTTTGCTGGTATTGTTGTCCACCTTTTATACTCGTGTAGGCGAGGAGCATGATCGATTGCTATGTCTTGCCTTTTGTACTCATGAGGGGCAAAGTGTATGCTTTTTTGTTGCTGTCTTGCCTTTTATACCATTGCACGGAAGGAGTATGCTTTGTTTTTGTCATCTCGCCTTTTTACTCATACGGGGAAGTAGTTTGTTTTTGTTGCTGTTATTGTCTCGCCATTTATACTCGAGTAAGTAGAAAGCCATAGTCCCTCTAAGAAGCTGGCCACAAAGGATCACCTCTGTATCTGAGAGTAGATATCTAACTCTCTCAACTAGTGTTCTGTTCATCCTTTCAGCTAAGTCATTCAACTGTGGTGTCTAGGGAGGTGTCCTCTGGTGTTGAATCCCATGAGCCTGACAATATATATCAAATGGGCCACTATACTCACCACTATTATCCGTAGGGACACATTTCAGCTTCTTTCCTGTTTGTCTCTCAATCAAGGCATAAAATTTCTTGAAAATATCAAAAACCTGATCCTCAGTCTTCAAAGTATCGACCCAATGCTTCTTAGAGTGATCATCAATAAAAGTCACAAAATAAAGAGCACCACTAAGTGAGCGTACCTTCAAAGGACCACAGACATCAGAATGACTCCTTGCCTGCAAAAGTATAAAAGATGATAAGTACAACAACAAAAGTATACTCCTCACCTGACTAAGTATAAAAGGCGAGAGGACAACTACAATAGAAGCAGATTCCTTGCCCATGTGAGTATAAAAGGTGAGACTGCAGTAACAAAGCAAACTCCTTGGTCGCACGAGTGTAAAATGTAAGACGGCAACAACAAAGCATGCTCTTAGCCAGCATAAAGATAAAAGGCGAGTCAGCAACAACAACAAAACCAGTCCCCTTACCCGCATAAGTATAAAAGGTGAGACAGCAACAACAACTGCATACTCCTTGCTCACACAAGTATAAAAGGTGAGACGACGACAATAAAGCATGCTCCTTACCTGTACGACTATAAAAGGCGAGATGACAACTGCAACAAAAGTAGACTCCTTAGCAGTGCGAGTGTAAAAGGCAAGACGACAACAACAACAAATGCATACTCCTTGCATGCACAAGTATAAAAGGCGAGATGGCAGCAGCAAAGCATACTTTTTGCCCGCAAGAGAATAAAAGGCGAGGCGACAACAACAAAGCATGCTCCTTACTTACACGAGTATAAAAGGTGAGATGGCATTAGCAAAGCTTAGTCTTTGCCCGCATGAGTATAAAATGTGAGTTGGTAACAACAACAAAACTAGTATCCTTGCCAGCACGAGTATAAAAAGCGATACAGCAACAACAACTAAAGCAGACTCGTTGGCCGCAATAGTATAAAAGGTAAAAGTCCAACAACAAAAGCATACTTAATGCCCATATAAGTATAAAAGGTGAGACGGGAACAATAGCATAAACCGCACGAGTGTTGAAGGCGAGACAGCAACAATAGCAAAATCAAACTCTTTGCCCCCAAGAGTAAAAAAGGCGACAAGTACAACAACAAAACCCAACTCTTTGTCTGCACAAGCATAAAAGTTGAGGTGGCAGCAACAGCAAAAGTAGACTCGTTGCCTACGAGAGCATAAAAGACGAAAAGTAAAACAACTAAAGTATACTCCTTGCTTGCATGATTAGAAAAGGAGAGATAGTAACCACCGCAAAACAGACTCTTAGCCTGCACAAGTGAAAAGGCTAAACGGCACCAACAACAAAAGCAGACTCTTTGCCCACAGAGTATAAAAAGCAGCAAGACCAGATTCCCTGCCTGCACAAGTATAAATGGCAAGACGATAGCAGCAACAAAACTAGACTCCCTACCTGCACAAGTATAAAAAGCGAGATGGCAACAACAACAAAATCAGACTCCCTGCCCGTAAGAGTATAAAAGGTAAAAAGTACAACAACAAAAGTATGCTCTTTGCCTACATGAGTATAAAAAGCGAGACGGCAATAACATTAAAGTAGACACCTAGCCCGAACGAGCATAAAAGGGAAGACAGCAACAACAACAAAAGCAGACTCCTTGCCTGCAAGAGTATAAAAGACGACAAGTACAACAACAAAAGTGTACTCCTTGCCAGACCGAGTATAAAAGGCAAGATGGCAACAACAACAAAAGTAGGATTCTTGCCTGCAAGAGGATAAAAGGCGAAAATTTGAACAACAAAAGTATACTCCTTGCTCGCTGGAATATAAACTTACTCCCTAAATTTGGAAGGAGATCAACAGCAAGTCAGTGCATCGTGGGCTGGTTCCAAAGTATGACGGTCCCTTCACAGTGGAGAAGAAAGTTGGCAATGTTGCATACAAGTTGCAATTTCCAAAAATATTGTAGGTATATCCAACCTTCCATATGAGCTTTTTGAAGCCCTTTTATGAGGAAGTGGGCAATGAGCCTTCAAGGAAACAAGCCCGGCATGCATCGCCTGCAACCAAAACTGAGTTCCAGCGTGAAGTGGAGAGAATCCTGGACCATCGAACGCATGGGCAAAGTAAGAAGAACAGGCAGTTTGAGTACTTGGTGAAGTGGAAGAATGCCCCAGACAGCGAGGTAAGCTAGGAAAAAGATGTGACTCTGTGGCAGTTTGAGAAGCAGGTGGAAGACTACCTTTCAACCCTACCAATGCGGATATTGGCTTCAACAAGTGGGGGTGGTTTGTTAGTCCCTTGAACACTTAGCATGATGGAGTAAGTGGCACCTTGCACCAATTCTTATCATTGGATTTTGGAGTGGCTGGGCACTCCTTGAGGCAAGATGAAAGCTGAGAGGGTTAGGATAGGTAAGAGCCTACATGTGGGTCCCAGTGTGGACCAAGGTTGGAGTTGGACAAAATATGCTAGGCTACATGTTTGTGGCCTCCATTAGATGGGCTATGGGCTTGGGCTAAGAAGCCCAAAACATGAGACTGGGTCTTGGCCAAGTCTACATGGCATTGAATGGCATCGACTTTCCTACGACGTGTAGAACATGGGGACATGTGAGTGTGGCTTAATCCAGTAAGCCGAGCACTGGGATAATGCTCATCCGATCGTGCATCACTACGAATCGTGGGTAGACAAGGCTTATCGAGATCAAGTGATGGATGATCGTGGGAGATAAGGCTTATCAAGATCAAGTCATGGATAAGATCATGGGAAGAAGAGGATGATCAACCATGATAGAGATTGTGGGGGGATAATGTTTATCTCCAAGCCCATGATAGCTAGTGGTGTCAGCTATATATAGACCCTATGGGTTTGTCATTTGTACTCAGTAAGAGAGAAATCATTGAGCGAGAAAGAGTGAAACACTGTCTAGAGTTCAGTGGTTGTTCCTTTGTATTACTTTAAGTTAAAGTAATAAAGGTTGGGAAAGGTTCCCGTTTATGCTCTTGTGTCTCTTTTGAGTGTGTGAGTTGTGTGCTTACTTACAAAGTTCCATTGTGAAATCCTTTTGTGTGCCAGTTGGCTGAGACTAAGTGTGACTTAGTGCCATCATAAGGCAAAATTTTGAGTGACAAAATTAGCCTTGTGACACCTACCATAGTGGTGACAAGTAACAGGAATTAGGGTTCAATTTCAGAGATGGAGCTTGAGAAACGGCTACCACATCCAAGGAAGGCAGTAGGCATGCAAATTATCCAATCCTGACACGGGGAGGTACTGACAATAAATAACAATACTGAGCTCTTACGAGTCTAGTAATTGGAAGAGTACAATCTAAATCCCTTAAGGAGGATCCATTGGAGGGCAAGTCTAGTCCCAGCAGCCACGGTAATTCCAACTGCAATAGCATATATTTAAGTTATTGCAGTTAAAAAGCTCGTAATTGGACCTTGGGATGGGTCGATCAGTCTGTCTTTTGGTGTGCACCTTTCACCTCATCCCTTTTATCGGCGATGCGCTTTTGGCCTTAATTGGCTTAGATGTGCCTCCAGTGTTGTTACTTTGAAGAAATTAGAGTGCTCAAAGCAAGGTTATGCTCTGGATACATTAGCATGGGATAACATCATAGGATTTTGATCCTACTTTTTTGGCCTTCAGGATCAGAGTAACGATTCACAGGGACAGTTGGGGGCATTTGTATTTCATAGTCAGAGCTAAAATTCTTGGTTTTATGAAAGGCGAACAACTGCGAAAGCATTTGCCAATGATGTTTTCATTAATCAAGAATGAAAGTCCGAGGGTCAAAGATGATCAAATACCATTATAGTCTCAATCATAAATGATGCCGACAAGGGATTGGTAGAAGTTGCTTTTAGGACTCCACCGGTGCCTTATGAGAAATCAAAGTCTTTGGGTTCTGAGGGGAGTATGGTTGCAAGGCAGTAACTTAGAGGAATTGACGGAAGGGCACCACCAGGAGTAGAGCCTGCAGCTTAATTTGACTCGACACAGGGAAACTTACCAGGTCCAGACATAGTAAGGATTGACAGATTGAGAGCTCTTTCTTGATGCTATGAGTGGTGGGGCATGGCTGTTCTTAGTTGGTGGGGCGATTTGTTTGGTTAATTTTGTTAACGAACAAGGCCTCAGCTTGCTAACTATCTATATAGAGGTGATCCTCTGTGGCTAGCTTCTTAGAGGGACTATGGATTTCTAGGCCAAGGAAGTTTAAGCCAATAACAGGTCTATGATGCCCTTAGATTTTCCAAGCCGCCTAGGTGGTACACTGATGTATTCAATTGGACCATATCCTTGGCCGACAGGCCTGGGTAATCTTTGAAATTTCGTCATGATGGGGATAGATCATTACAATTGTTGCTCTTCATTGAGGAATTCCTAGTAAGTGTGAGATATAAGCTCGTGTTGACTACAACCCCGCCCTTTGTACACACTACCCATCCCCCATCCTTACCCACGTGAAATCATACTCAAACAAGAACTCCTACCACTGAGGTTATCATGCAGAAAGCTTTTTCTAAGTGTGAAAGAATGTGTTTCCCACATTCTCGGTCTGACTCACGAACCTGGTACCCAGTAAGTACACCCTCCAAGTGCAAAGACAATGCACCACTACAAGCATTTCCTTCTTACGAGCCAAGTACTACTGCTCTGCTTTATTGAGTTTCTAGCTTTCATAGGAAATAGGGTGGTCTTTTTACTCCAACACCCCTCCAATGGGTTTTTCTGGGACGTCAATCAGTACCAAAAAAGGCAACTCGAAGTCTGGCAGCCTCAGGACCAACTTCGTGGACACTGCTACCTTCAACTTGTCAAAGGCTTCCTAACAATTTGTGGTCCACCTCTATGGTCTACCCTTTTTAGCAAGTCTATTGATGGGGCCACCTTTTTGGAGTAACCCTACACGAACTTCCTGTAGTAGTTAGACAAGCCAAGAAAAGACCTCAGCTACGACACTTTTGCCACTCCACTATTACCTGGACTTTTCTCTGATCCATTTTTATGTGCCCTTGACTTGCCCTGCACCCCAAGAATATAATTTGTCACAAAGCAAACTCACACTTTTTTTTTCTTTACATATAATTGGTGCTCTCTCAACTTAGACAACACCAACCTCAGGTGGGACAAGTGATCCTCTAGGGACTCACTATCTACAATAATATCATCAAGACAAATGACCATAAAATGATCAATAAAGTGATGAAATACATGATTCATCAAATTACAAAAAGTAGCAGGGGCATTAGCCAACTGAATGACATCACTAGGAATTTGTAAGAGCTATAGCAAGTGATGCATGTCATTTTCCCTTCATCTCCTTCAGTAATTCTGACCTGCTAATATCCAGACCGCATATCCAGCTTAGTGAAATATGAGGCTCTGGCCAGTCTATCGAACAAGTCAGCAATTAACGAAATAGAATACTTGTTCTTCACTGTTACTTAGTTTAATGCCCTATAATCTACACACATCTGTAGGGAGCCATCGTATTTCTTCTAAAACAATACTAAGGCACCATATGGCTCTTTGGAGCACTGATATAGGCGTACATCCAGTAACTCCGTCAACTGCTTCCTTAGTTCTGCTAACCCTAGCAGACTCATGCGGTATGGAGCTTGTGCTGGTGGTTTGGAACCAGGCACCGAATTGATCTTGTGGTCAGTGGCACACCTCAGGGGAAGACATTTGGGGAGTTCAAGAGGCATCACATCATTGAACTCACCCAACAGATTTGCAGCACTATTAGGTACCTCTGCAACAACGCCTTCTTTGATCTCCATCAAAGATACAAGGTAGGTGACTGCTCCCTTCTTCAGACCACACTCCGCCTTCATAGCTAATAGCATACTACCCGACTTCCCACCAATACTGAAGAGGGAGTGAATGTTTCAGAAACATAACAGGGATGATCCTCATGCATGCTCGTGAGACCACCCGAGTGAGCCAACAGAGCAATCTTTGCACTCACAAACAAATCAACTCCAGTATTATATCAAAATCATCTAAAGGCACCATAGTGAAGTTAAGTTTGCCAAACCAAGTACCAATAGTTACCTCCACACCTAATGCCATGCCAAGCACCTCCCGAGCTGCTAAGTTGACTGCCTTCATTCGACTTCTAGTTTTGGTGACTTTTAGAGCCAATGACTCCACCATCCTCTTAGCAACGAAGTTGTGGGTAGCACATGTGTCATCCATCGCCATCAATTCCTTATTACTAAGCCCAATCTTCACATACATCAGGCCGAATTATGGGGCATGTCCAGCTTGCACAGCACTCACCAACTAAAGAGGATTGACCCGAGAGGCACTAACATCATCCGAGAAGCTACTTCTGCCACTCTCCTCAGCAACTATGGCACTTAACTTCTTCCTTTTTGGACACTCTTTCGCCTTGCATGGTCCATTATAGATGAAACAACCAAAGTTAGACTTGCCTTTATCTTGTTCTTGGTAGACGACTGTGCCTTTATCCTTGCCACCGCCATTGTACTTGCCCTTCTCACCTTCCTTCTTCTTTTTGGCCTTATCCTTGGGTTGCTTCCCAGCATCTAAATCAGAGGACTTGTTGATCCAAAAATCAACTAAACCATTAGCAGCAACCATTGCATAATGTAGGACCTTCACACCTTGCCTTCTAAGCTCGAGTTGAGCCTAGGGTAGTAGACTGGAAAGGAAGTTGAAAGCTTGTGCTCATCTGACATATTCTGGATGTCAAGCATCAAGGAACTGAATTCCTTCACATAGTCATGTACTGTGCTATTTTGCTTTAACTTCTTCAGGGATTCCCTCGCAACCCATGACGTATTACAAGGCAAAAACTGGTCTTTCAACTTCTTTCTTAGGCTCACCTACATCTTGATCTTAGACTTGCCTGCACTTCCATTGTCATCCAACTAAGTCTGCCACCACAGCTTGGTGTCCTTGGCTAGATACACGGTGGTCAGATTGACCTTCTTGTCATCTAGCACTCGGACAGCCTTGAAAAACTGTTCCATGTCTCATAGAAAATTCTTAATCTTCGTGGCATCCCTTGCTTCCTTGAAGGCTTTAAGCTCCAGCACCTTCATCTTGGTTGAGCCAACCATAACATCTCTGCCTGGTTGAGAGGCTACAGCCTTCTTGAGGATGGCTATTTTACTACCATCTCATCAAGCCAAAAAGCTGTGTTTGAAGAGCCCACCACCTCATGTTGTCACTGCAGATCAATTATATACTTCTCATGGAGCGCCAAAGTTTAGAACATGGTGAAATTTGGATCCTCTGAAAGATCACCAAATATCTCAAAAAGCTTGGCTATGTAGACACGAACTGCATCAAGACCCAAACCACCTGCCATTAGTCAAACCTTTATCCTCTGATAGCTATCACAGTGCTAAATTTCTCACTCGAATTTTTGCCTTGTGATGGGACTAAGTCGCACTTAGTCTCAGCCAATCGCACACACAAGAATTGTACAATGGAACTTTATAACAAGCACACAACTCGAACACTCAAAAGAAACACAAGAGCATACAAGAACCTTTCCCAACCTTTATTACTTTAATTCAAAGTAATACAAAGGAACAAATCATTGAACTCTCGACAGTATTTCACTCTTTCTCTCTAAGTGATTTCTCTCTCACTGAGTACAATTGACAACCCATAAGGTTTGACATCCCAACTATATAGGGCTTGGAGATAAATGTTATCTCGCCACGATCTCTATCATGGATGATAATCTTCCCATGATCTTATCCACGACTCTATCTTGATTAGCCTTATCTCCCATGATCATCCATCACTTGATCTCAATAAAACCTTATCTACCCATGATCCTTAGCCATGCATGATCTAAAGAGCATTATCGCGATGCTTTGCCAATAAGATAGAGCCATACTCGCACGCCCCCACGTTCCACATGTCACAAGAGACTCGATGCCATGTAGTGCCATGCAATGCCATGCAAACTTTGCCAAGACTCATTCTTGTGTTTTTGGGCCTCTTGGGCTATGCCCATGACCCATTGGATGGAGCCCCTGAATCTGTAGTCCAATCCATGCTTTGGTGCACCTTGGGACCCACACGTAGGTCGTGCCTACGCTAAACCATCTCAGCTTTCACCTTGCCTCAAGAAGTGCCGAGCCACCCCAAAGTCCAATGCTGGGAATTGGCAGAAGGTTCCACCAACTCTAGCATGCTAAGTGTTCAAGGGACTAGCACCTATCGTGGTGGTAACGGGTAACGGAGAATTAGTATTCGATTCTAGAGAGGGAGCCTAAAAAACGGCTACGACATCCAAGGAATGTAGCAGGTGCACAAATTACCGCATCCTAACACGAGGAGGTGGTGACAATAAATAACAATACCGAGCTCTTGCGAGTTTGGTAATTGGAATGAATACAATCTAAATCCTTTAACGAAGATCGGTTGGAGGTCAGGCCTGGTGCAAGCCGCCATGGTAATTCCAATTCCAATAGCGTCTATTTAAGTTGTTGCAATTAAAAAGCTCGTAGTTGGACTTTGGGATGAGTTGATTAGTTTGCCTTTGGTGTGCACCTTTCGCCTTATCCCTTCTACCGGTGGTGCGCTCTTGGCCTTAATTGGTCGTGCCATGCCTCCAGTGCTGTTACTTTGAAGAAAATAGAGTGCTCAAAGCAAACCTATGCTTTGGATACATTAGTATGGGATAACATCATAGGATTTTGATCCTATTGTGTTGGCCTTTGGGATCAGAGTAATGATTAATAGGGATAGTTGTGGGCATTCGTATTTCAAAGTCAGAGGTGAAATTCATGGATTTATGAAAGACAATCAACTGCAAAAGCATTTGCCAAGGATGTTTTTATTAATCAAGAACGAAGTTTGGGGGCTAAAAAATGATCAATACCGTCTTAGTCTCAACCATAAGTGATGCTGACCAAGGATCGGTAGAAGTTGCTTTTAGGACTCTGCCGGCACCTTATGAGAAACCAAAGTCTTTGGGTTTAGGGGGGAGTATGGTCGCAAGGCTAAAACTTAAATGAATTGATGGAAGGGCACTACTACGAGTGGAGTCTACGGCTTAATTTGACTCAACAGGGGGAAACTTATCTGGTCCAGACATAGTAAGGATTGACAGACTAAGTGCTTTTTCTTTTATTCTATGGGTGGTGGTGAATGGTCATTCTTAGTTGGTGGAGCGATTTGTCTGGTTAATTTAATTAACGAATGAGTCCTAAGCCTGCTAACTAGCTAGGTAGAGATGATCCTCTGTGGCTAGCTTCATAGAGGGACTATGGCCTTCTAGGCCAAAGAAGTTTGAGGTAATAGTAGGTCTGTGATGCCCGTAGATGTTTTGGACCACAAGCGTGATACACCGATTTATTCAAGGAGTCTATAGCCTTGGCCGATAGGCCTGGGTAATCTTTGAAATTTCATCGTGATGGGGATGGATCATTGCAATTGTTGGTCTTTAACGAGGAATTCCTAGTAACTGCGAGTCATCAGCTCATGTTGACTATGTCCCTACCCTTTGTACACACCTGCCTATCGCTCTTACCGATTGAATGGTCTAGTTAAGTGTTCGGATAGCGGCGATGTGGCCGGTTCGTCATTTTCGTCGCTGACAACGTCGCAAGAAGTCCACTAAACCTTATTATTTAGAGGAAGGAGAAGTGGTAACGAGGTTTCTATAGGTGAACCTACAGAAGGATCGTTGTCGAAACCTCTACCCAACAGAACGACCCACGAACAAGTTAACATCACATAATGCAGGGCGTACGTCGGTCCATGGGCACTCACACGCTGTAATGTCTGTCGTGACGCCGATAGCTCATCGGTCACCCTCGCGGCACGAACAACAAATCCTCAACGTAGGTCGTGACATGGAAATCAAAAATTGAAAGGAAATGCCTCGTCACCCCAGGAACGGAGTGTAGGCGGGGCATTGCACCTCTATAATGAGAATCAAAATGACTCTCGGTAATGGATGTCTCAGCTCCCGCATCGATGAAGAACGTAACAAAATGCGATACTTGGTGTGAATTCTAGAATCTTGTGAATCATCAAGTCTTTGATTGCAAGTTGTGCTCGAAGCCTTCTGGCCAGGGGCACGTCTGCCCAGGTGTCACACAACATTGCCCACCCGACCCCCAAATAGATGGGGTTGCGATTGGTGGCGAAAGATGGCCTCCTGTGTGCTTGGCATCTCGGTTGGCCCAAAAACCATGTCCCTAACAACGTTCTCCTCGAAAACAGTTTTTGAGAGACCCTCGCACAGTGTCATGCGGCCGTGTCGTCGCTTAAAACTTTGATGAACTTGACCATTTCTGGCATAGTGACCCCAGGTTAGGTGGGATCACCCGCTAAGTTTAAGCATATCAAAAAGTGGAGGAAGAGAAACTTATGAGGATTCCCTTAGTAATGATAAGCAAACCCGGAATAGCCGAGCTTGAGAATCAGACACCCCCGACATTTGAATTGTAGTCTAGAGAAGCATTCTTAGCAAAGGATTGGGCCCAAGTCCCCTGGAAGGGGGCGCTAGAGAGGGTGAGAGCCCTGTCGTGCCCAGACCCTGTCATACCACAAGGCGCTGTCTATGAGTATGGTTGTTTGGGAATGTAGCCCCAATCGGGCGGTAAACTCCGTCCGAGGCCAAATATGGGCGAGAGACTACTAGCGAGCAAGTATCACGAGGGAAAGATGAAAAGGGCTTTGAAAAGAGAGTCAAAGAGTGCGCAAAATTATTGGGAGGGAAACAGATGGGGGTCGACTATGCGCCTTATTCGGATACAGAATGGGAAGAGCCGGTTCGCCAAAGGGCTCGAGGCATGGACCAACTCGGATTGATGGGGTGTCCCAAGCCCAAGCCCTTGAAACACCCAACAAGACATCGCCCTTGCGATCGTGGACCCATCGCTCGCCCTCACATGGGTTAGTCGATCCTAAAAGACTAGAAAAGCCCGTCCGACAGCACTTCAGAGTGCGAGCTTTGAAAGGGAATCAAGTTAAAATTCTCGCACTGGGATGTGGCAGCTTATGACAACATTAGGGAGTCCGAAGACATCGACGAGGGCCTCAGGAAGAGTTTTCTTTTCTGTTTAACAGCCTGCCCACCCTGGAAACGATTTAGTTGGAGGTAGGGTCCAGCGGCTAGAAAAGCATTGCACTTCTCACAGTGTCCAGTGATCCTCAACGGCCCTTGAAAATCCAGAGGACCGAGTGCCTCTTGTGGGCCCAGCATCATGGTTGGCCAAAAAACCATGTCCCCGACGACGTTCGCCTCGACAACGACGGTTGAGAGACCCTGGCACAATGTCGTGCGACTGCGTCATCGCTCCGAACTCTGACGAACCCGACCCTTTCTCGCATTGCGACCCCAGGTCAGGCAGGATCACTCGCTGAGTTTAAGCATATCAATAAACGGAGGAAAAGAAACTTATGAGGAATTGTAATTTGGAGAAGCGTCCTAAGCGGCGGACCGGGCCCAAGTCCCCTGGAGGGAGGCGCCAGAGAGGGTGAGAGCCCCGTCGTGCACGGATCCTGTTGCACCACGAGGCACTGTCTGCGAGTCGGGTTGTTTGGGAATGCAGCCCCAATCGGGCAGTAAATTCTGTCGAAGGCTAAATACGGGCAAGAGACCGATAGAAAACAAGTACCGCAAGGGAAAGATGAAAAGGGCTTTGATACCCTGCCTGCACCAGTATTAAAGGCATGACGGCAACTACAAACCATACTCCTTGCCCGAACGAGTATAAAATATGAGACGGCAACAAGAAAGTAGCCTGCTCTCCCGCACGAGTATAAAAGCTGACATGGCGACAACAGCAAAATAATACTTCTTGCCCGCAAGAGTATAAAAGGCTAGACAGCAACAACACTAAAGTTGACTCCTTGCACGCCAGAGTATAAAAGGTGACAAGTAGAACAGCAAAAGTGTACTTGTCGCCTACCCGAGTACAAAAAGAAAGATGGCAACAACAACAAAGCTAGACTCCTTGCACGTATGGGGATAAAAGGTGAGATGGCCAATAGCAAAAGTAGACACTTTGCTCGCAAGAACATAAAAGGTAAAACTTGAAAAAACAACAATATACTCCATGCCCACACGAGTATAAAAGCCGAGGTGGTAATAGTAGCAAAGCAGACTCCTTGCCTGCATGAGTATAAAAGGCGAGGTGACAACAACAACAAAAGCAGACTCTTTGCTCGCACAAGTGTAAAAGGCAAGACACCAACAAAGTACAATGAAAAAAGTATACTCTTTGCCTACACTACCATAAAAGGCGAAACGGCAACAACAAAGCATACTCATTGCTCGCACGAGCATAAAAAGTGTGGTGGCAACAACAAAGCATTCTCTTTGCCTACACGAGTATGAAAGGCGAGCTGGCGCAACAACAAAACTAGCTCCTTGCCCTCATGAGTACCAAAGGCGAGATGACAACAACAACAAAAGCATACTCCTTGCTCGCAAGAGTATAGAAGGCGAGACGACAACAACAAAGCATACTCCTTAACTGTATAAGTATAAAAGTCGAGTCAGTAACAATGGTAAAACATGAATCCTTGCCTGCATGAGCATAAAAGGCGACATGGCAACAACAACAAATGTAGACTCCTTGCCAGCAATAGTATAAATGAAAAAAAAAACAAAACAACAAAACTGTACTCTATGCCAGCACAAGTATAAATGGCAAGACAACAATAGCAGCAAAGCAGACACTCAACCTGGACAAGTATAAAATGCGAGACGATAGTAACAGCAAAAGTAGACTCTTTGCCTGCAAGAGTAAAAAACGCGACAAGTACAGTAGCAAAACCAACCCACTTTCCTGCATGAGCATAAAAGGTGAGGTGGCAACAACAGTAGAAATAGACTCTTTTCTTGCAAGAGTATAAAAGGCAAAAAGTACAACAACAAAAGTATACTCCTTCCACGTATAAATAAAAAAGGCGAGACGGGAATAACAGGACAGCAGACTCCTAGCTCGCATGAGTTAAAAGGCTTGACGCCAGCAACAACAAAAGTGGACTCTTTGCCCACACAAGTATAAAAGGCGAGATGGCATCAACAAAGCATGCTGATTGCCCGCTGGAGAATAAAAGGCGACACGGCAACAACAGTAAAGCCAGACTCCTAGGCCGTGCGAGTATAAAAGGCAACACGATAGCAACAATAAGAGCATACTCCCTACTAACACAAGTATAAAAGGAGAGACGACAACAACAAAGCATTATCCTTGTCGGGATCAGTATGAAAGACGAGACAGCAATAACAAAGCATAATCCTATCCCGTATGAGTATAAAAGACGAGACTACAAAAATAAGAAAACTAGACACCTTGCCTATGAAATTATAAAAGGTGAGACGACAACCATAGTAAAAGTAGACTCTTTGCCCGCAAGAGTACAAACGGCAGAAAGTACAATAACAAAAGTATACACCGTGCCCGCACGAGAATAAAAGACCTGACGGTAACAATAACAAAGCAAACTCCCAGCCTACACGAGTTAAAAGGTTAGACAGCAACAACAACAAAAGCAGATTCTTTGCCTGCAAGAGTATAAAAGGCCTGACGGCAACAACAAGGCACACTGCTTGCCCTCACGAGTGTAAAAGGCGACAAGGCAACAATAACAAAACCAGACTCCTTGCCCGCACGAGTATAAAAGGTGACACGACAATAACAACAAGAGCATACTCCCTGCCTGCACGAGTATAAAAGGTGAGATGGCAACAGTAAAGCATAATCCTTGCCCACATGAGTATAAAAGACCATACAGCTAGAACAAGAAAACTAGACACCTTGCCCACATGAGCATAAAAGGTGAGACAACAACAACAACAAAAGTTAACCCCTTGCTGGTAAGAGTACAAATGGCAAAAAGTACAATAATAAAAGTATACACCTTGCCCACGCGAGACTGAAAGGCCAGACAATAACAGTAGCAAGGTAGACTCCTAGCCCGCACGAGTGAAAAAGCTAGATGACAACAAAAACAAAAGTAGATTCCTTGCCTACAAGAGTATAAAAGGGAAAACAGCAACAACAAAGCATGCAACTTGCCTGCACAAGTGTAAAAGGTAACATATCAACACCAACAAAACCAGACTCCTTGCTCGCACGAGTATGAAAGGTGAGACGACAACAACAGCAAAACCAAACTCCTTGCTTGCACAAGTATAAAAGGCGAGATAACAACAACAACAAATGCAGACTGCATTTTCGCAAGAGTTGAAAGGCAAAAAGTGCAACAACAGAAGCATACTCCTTACCTACTCGAGTATGAAAGGTGAGACGGCAACAACAAAGCATACTCCTCGCTCCCACGAGCATAAAAAGTGAGACGGTAACAACAGAGTATGCTCCTTGCCCGCACAAGCATAAAAGGTGAGCCAGCAATAGCGAGAAAACCAGACTCCTAGCCCACACAACTATAAAAGGTGAGAGGACAACAACAACAAAACCAAACTCCTTAACCCCGCGAGTGTCAAAGGCGAGAGGGCAACAACAACAAAAGTAGACTCCTTGCCCGAAAAAATCTAAAAGATGAAAAGTACAACAAAAATATACTCCTTGCCCACACAAGTATAAAAGGCAAGATGGTAACAACAGCAAAGCAGACTCTTAGCCCGCACGAGTTAAAAGGCTAGATTGCAGCAGCAATAAAAGCTGACTCCTTTCCTGTAAGAGTATAAAAGATGACAAATGTAACAATAAAAGTATACTCCTTGCCCGACCAAGGATAAAAGGTTAGACGGACAACACCGACAAAAGCAAACTCCTTTTCTGCAATAGTATAAAAGACGTTACGGCGACAACAAAGAACACTCCTTGCTTGTACAAGTATAAAAGGTGAGACAACAACAACAAAGCATGCTACTTGCCCGCACGGGTACAAAAGGCAACACATCAACAACAACAAAACCAGACTCCTTACCCGTATGGGTATTAAAGGAGAGACGATGACAACAACAAAGCCTACTCCCTATCTACACGAGTAAAAAAGGCGAGATGTCAATAGCAAAGCATATTCCTTGCCCGCATGACTATAAACGATAAGATGGTAACAGCAACAAAACCAGACTCCTTGCCCGCATAAGTGTAAAAGGTAAGATAGCAACGGCATCAAAAGTAGACTCCTTGTACGCAAGAGTGTAAAAGTCAAAAGTACAACAAAAAAATTATACCCCTAGCCCGCACAAGTATAAAAGGGAACACGGCGACAACAAAAAAACTTGTCTCCTTGTCTGCATGAGTATAAAAGCAAGACAACAACATCTACAATTGCAGTTTCCTTGTCCGTAAGAGTACAAAAGGCGAAAAGTGTGGCAATAAAAATGTACTCCTTCCCCACATGAGTAGAAGAGGCAAGACGACAACAACAACAAAACCAAAATCCCTATCCACATGAGGATAAAAGGCGAGACAACAACAACAGCAAAAGCAAACTCTTTGCCAGCAAAAGTAAAAAAGGCAACAAGTACAACAACAAAACTAGCCCACTTGCCTGCACGAGCATTAAAAGTGAAACGACAATAACAACAAAAGTAGACTCTTTGCCCTCAAGAGTATAAAAGGTGAAAAGTACAACAACAAAAGCATACTCCTTGCCCCCACGAATATAAAAGGCAAGACAATAACAACAGTAAAGTAGACTCCTAGCCTGCACGGCATAAAAGGCTAGACGTCAGCAACAACAAAGGCAAAGTCCTTGCCCACACAAGTATAAAAGGTGAGATGGCATCAACAAAGCATGGTACTTGCCCGAACGAGAATAAAAGGTGACACGACAACAAGAACAACACCAGACTCCTCGACCGTACAAGTATAAAAGGTGAGACAATAGCAACAATAAAAGTACACTCCCTACTAGCACGAGTATAAAAGAGAGACATAAACAGCAAATCATAATACTTCCCCACACAGGTACGAGAGGCAAGAAGACAACAACAACAAAACCAAACTCCCTATCCACAGGAGGATAAAAGGCAATACGACAACAACAACAAAAGTAGACTCTTTTCCCAAAAGAGTAAAAAAAGCGACAAGAACAACAGCAAAACCAGCACACTTGCCTGCACGAGCATTAAAGGCGAGACAGCAACAACAACAAAAGTAGACTCTTTGCCCTCAAGAGTATAAAAGTCGAAAAGCACAACAACAAAAGCATACTCCTTGCCAACACGAATATAAAAGACGAGACGATAGCAACAGCAAAGCAGACTCCTAGCCTGCACAAGTTAAAAGGGTAGATGCCAGCAGCAAGAAAGCCAGACTCCTTGCCCACACAAGTATAAAAGGCGAGATGGAGTCAACAAAGCATGTTGCTTGCCCGAACGAGAATGAAAGGTGACACGACAACAAGAACAATACCAGACTCCTCGACCGTACGAGTATAAAAGGTTAGACGATAGCAACAATAAAAGTACACTCCCTACTAGCACGAGTATAAAAAGAGACAACAACAGCAAATCATAATACTTCCCCGCATGAGTATGAGAGGCAACACGACAACAACAGGAAAACCAAACTCCATATCCACACGAGGATAAAAGGCGAAACGACAACAACAGGAAAAGTTGAATCTTTTCCCGCAATAGTAAAAAAGTGACAAGAACAACAGAAAAAGCCAGCCCACTTGCCTGCACGAGCATTAAAGCCGAGACGGCAACAACAACAAAAGTAGACTCTTTGCCCTCAAGAGTATAAAAGGAAAAAAGTACAACAACAAAAGCATACTACTTGCCAACACGAATATAAAAGGCGAGACGATAAAATCAGCAAAGCAGAATCCTAGCCTGCACGAGTTAAAAGGCTAGATGCCATCAACAACAAAGGCAGACTCCTTGCCCATACGAGTATAGTAGGCGAGATGACATGAACAAAGCATGCTGCTTGCCCGCACAAGAATAAAAGGCGACACAGCAACAAGAACAAAACCAGACTCCTCGACTATACGAGTATCAAAGGTGAGAGACAAAAGTATAAATGCACACTCCTTGCCAGCACAAGTATAAAAGAGAGACAGCAGCAGCAAAGCATAATCCTTACTCGCATCAGTATAAAAGATGAGACAGCAACAACAAGAAAACCAGACACCTTGCCCGCACGAGGATAAATGGTGATACAGAAAGAACAACAAAAGTAGACTCTTTACCCACAAGAGTACAAACAGCAGAAAGTACAATAACAAAAGTATACGCATTACTTGCGTGAGAATAAAAGGCCAAACAGTGACAACAGCAAAGTAGGCTCCTAGCATGCGCGAGTTAAAAGGCTAAACGACAACAACAAGAAAGACAAATTCCTTGCTTGCAAGAGTATAAAAGGTAAGGCGACAAAAACAAAGCATACTACTTGCCCATACGAGTGTAAAAGGCGACAAGGCAATAACAACAAAACCAGAATCCTTGCCCATACTAGTGTGAAAGGCGAGATGACAATAACAACAAAAGCATACTCACTACCTGCACGAGTATAAAAGGCGTGACGACAACAGCAAAGCATACTCCTTGCCCGCACGAGTATAAAAGGCGAGATAGCAACAGCAGCAAAACCAGACTCCTTGCCCGCACAAATTTAAAAAGCAAGACACCAACAATAACAAAAGCAGACTACTTGTTTGCAAGAGTTTAAAGGTGAAAAGTACAACATCAAATGTATACTCATTGCCTGCACGAGTATAAAAGGCGAAACGACAACAACAACGCATACTCCTTTCTCGAACGGCCATAAAAAGCGGGATAGTAATAATAGAGCATGCTCCTTGCCCGTAGGGGCATAAAATGCGAGCCAGCAACAACAACAAAACCATACTGCCTACCCACATGAGTTTAAAAGGTGAGACAACAACAACAAGAAAACTAGACTCCCTGCCCGCACGAGTATAAAAGGCGAGACGACGATAACAACAACAAAAGCAGACTCCTTGGCCACAAGAGTATAAAAGGTAAAAAGTGCTGCAAAAAAAGTATACTCCATGCTCGCACAGTATAAAAGGTGAGGGGGTAACAACAGCAAAGCAAACTCTGAGCCCGCACAAGTTAAAAGGCTAGACAGCAACAATAACAAAAATAGGCTCCTTTCCTGCAAGAGCACAAAAGGCGACAAGTACAATAACACAATATTCCTTGCCTGACCGAGTATAAAAGGTTAGACAGCTACAACAACAAAAGTAGAGTCTTTTTCCAAAAGAGTATAAAAGGCGATAGGGCAACAACGAAAAAAATTCCTTGCCTGCACGAGTAGAAAAGGAGTGACGGCAACAACAAGCATGTTGGCTGTCCGCACGACTATAAAAGTGAACACGGCAACAACAACAACACCAGACTCCTTACGGTACGGCTGTAAAAAGCGAAACGACAACAACAACTACAAAAGCATACCCCTTGCCCGTGCGAGTATAAAAGGTGTGACGTCAACAACAAAGCATACACTTTGCCTGCATGAGTACAAAAGGTGAGACAGAAACAAGAATAAAACCAGGCTGTTTGCCTGCACAAGTGTAGAAGGCAAGACAGCAACAACAAAAGTAGACTCCTTGTTTGCAAGAGTGTAAAAGGAAAAAAGTGCGCCAACAAAATTATACCGCATGCCCGAACAAGTATAAAAGGCGAGACGATGACAACAACAAGACCAAACTCCTTACTTGCACGAGTATATAAGGCAACATAGCAACATCTACAAATTCTGACTCCTCGCCCGCAAGAGTATAAAAAGCAAAAAGTACAGTGACAAAAGTATATTCCTTATCCACATGAGTATAGAAGGCATAACAACAACAACAACAAAACCAAACTCCCTGCCTGCATGAGTACAAAAGGCGAGACAACAACAACAATAAAAGCAGACTCCTTGCCGACAAGATTATAAAATGCAAAAGGTAAGACAACAAAAAGTATACTCCTTGCCCGAGCGAGTGTAAAAGGCGAGACGACAACAACCGCAAAGTAGATACCCAAACCACACGAGTATAAAAGGCGAGACAGCAACAACAACAAAAGCAGACTCCTTTCCCGTAAGAGTATAAAAGGCGAGACGACAACAGCAAAGCATACTCCCCGCTCGTACAAGTATAAAAGGCCACATGGCAACTACAAAGTGTGGTGCTTGCCGATGCGAGAATAAAAGGCAGGACAATAACAATAACAAGACTAGACTCCTTGCCCGTACATGTGTGAAATGAGAGACAACAACAACAGCAAAAGTAGACTCCTTGCCACAAGAGTGTAAATGGTGAGACGGTAACAATAACAAAGCATATGCCTAGCCCTTGCGAGTGTAAAAGACAAGATGACAATAATAAAAAAAGCAGACTCTTTATCCAGAAGAGTATAAAAGGTGAGGCGACGGCAACAAAGCACACTCCTTGCTCGTATGAGTATAAAGGACGAGACAGTAACAATAAAGCATGCTGCTTGCCCGCACGAATATAAAAGGCCAGATGACAACAATAACAAAACCAGACTCCTTGCCCGTACGAGTATAAAAGATGAGACGACAACAGTAAAAGTATACTTTTTGCTTGCAAGGATATAAAAGGCAAAGAGTGCAAAAATAAAAGTATAATCCTTGCCCGGACGAGTATAAAAGCAAGATGGTGACAACAACAAAGGAGGCTACTAGCCAGAACGAGTATAAAATGTTATACTGTAACAACAACAAAAGTAGACTCCTTGCCTGTAAGAATATAAAAAGTGAAAAGCACAAAAATAAATGTATACTCCTTGCTTGCATGAGTATAGCATGGGAGATGGTAACAATAGCTACGCAGACGCCTATCCCTCACGAGCATAAAAGCGAAAACGACAACAACATCAACAAAGGTAGACTCCTGGCTCGCAAGAGTATAAAAGGCGAGACGACAACAACAAAGCATACTCCTTACTCATTTGAGTATAAATGGAAAAACAGCAATAACGAAGCAAACTCTTTGGTCGTACGAGTGTAAAATGCAAGATAGCAACAACAAAGCATGCTCTTAGCCAGCACAAATATAAAAGGCGAGTCAGCAACAACAACAAAACTAGTCCCCTTGCCCGCATAAGTATAAAAGGTGAGACGACAACAATAAAGCATGCTCCTTACCCGTACGACTATAAAAGGCGAGATGACAACTGCAACAAAAGTAGACTCCTTAGCAGTGCGACTGTAAAAGGCGAGAGGACAACAACAACAATTGCATACTGCTTGCATGCACAAGTATAAAAGGCAAGATGACAACAGCAAAGCATACTCCTTGCCCGCAAGAGCATAAAAGGCGAGGCGGCAAAAACAAAGCATGCTCCTTACTTGCACGAGTATAAAAGGTGAGACGACATTAGCAAAGCTTAGCCTTTGCCCAGATGAGTATAAAAGGCGAGTCAGTGACAACAACAAAACTAGTATCCTTGCCAGCACAAGTATAAAAAGCGATACAGCAACAACAACTAAAGCAGACTCGTTGGCTACAATAGTATCAATGGTAAAAGTCCAACAACAAAAGCATACTTAATGCCCATATAAGTATAAAAGGTGAGACGGGAACAATAGCATAAACTGAACGAGTATAAAAGGTAAGACGAGAACAATAGCATAAACTGCACGAGTATAAAAGGCGAGACAACAACAACAGTAAAATCAGACTCTTTGCCCGCAAGAGTAAAAAGGGCGACAAGTACAACAACAAAACCAGACTCTTTGTCTGCACGAGCATAAAAGTCGAGACGGCAGCAGCAGCAAAAGTAGACTCCTTGCCTACAAGAGCATAAAAGACGAAAACTAAAACAACTAAAGTATACTGCTTGCCTGCATGATTAGAAAAGGAGAGATAGTAACCACAGCAAAACAGACTCTTAGCCTGCACAAGTGGAAAGGCTAAACGGCACCAACAACAAAAGCAGACTCTTTGCCATCTGAGTATAAAAGATGAGATAGCAACAACAAAGCATACTCTTCACCCGCACCAGTATAAACGGCATGACGACAAAAACAAAGCATGCTACTTGCCCACACAAGAATAAAAAGCAACACATTAACAGCAACAAAACCAAGCTCCCTGCTCGTACGATTACAAAAGGCGAGACTACAACAACAATAAAAGCATACTTGCTGCCAACATGAGTATAAAAGGTGACACGACAACAGTAAAGCATATTCCTTACCCATAGGAGTATAAAAGGCGAGACTACAACAACAATAAAAGCATACTTGCTGCCAACATGAGTATAAAAGGCGACACGACAACAGTAAAGCGTATTCCTTACCTGCATGAGTATAAAAGGCAAGACAGCAACAACAACGAAAGCAGACTCCCTGCCTGGAAGAGTATAAAAAGCAAGAAGTATAACAACAAAAGTACACTCTTTGCCTCCACAAGTATAAAAGGCAAGATGATAACAACAACAAATCTAAACTTCCTGCCTGCACGAGTATAAAAGGCGAGATAGCAATAACAACAAAAGCAGACTTTTTGCCCGTAAGAGTATAAAAGATGAAAAGTACAACAATAAAAGTATGCACTTTGCCCGTACGAGTATAAAAGGTGAGACGACAACAACAGCAAAGCAAACACCAATCCTGCAAGAGTATAAAAGGCAACATGGCAACAATAACAACAAAAGCAGACTCCTTGCCTACAAAAGTATAAAAGATGATAAGTACAACAACAAAAGTATACTCCTCACCCGACTGAGTACAAAAGGCGAGAGGACAACTACAACAGAAGTAGATTCCTTGCACATGCGAGTATAAAAGGCGAGATGGCAACAACAACAAAATCATACTCCTTGCACACATGAGTATAAAAGGGGAGACGACAACAGTGAAGCATACTCCTTGCCCTCAAGAGAATAAAAGGTGAGACAACAACAACAAAGCATGCACCTTACCCGCACAAGTATAAAAGGTGAGACAGCAACAACAACAAAACCAGACTCCTTGCCCGCTCGAGTATAAAAGACGAGACGGTACAAGAATAAAAGGCGAGACGGTACCAACAACAAAAGCGTACAACTTACCTAGCAGGAGTGTAAAAAGCGAGCCGGTAACAACAATAAAACTAGTATCCATGCCCGCACGAGTATAAAAGGCGAGACAGCAGCAACAACAAAAGCAGACTCCTTGCCCACAAGAGTATAAAAGGTAATAAGTCCAACAACAAAAGCATCCTCAATGCCTGTATGAGTACAAAAGGTAAGATGACAACAAAAGCAAAGCAGACTCTTAACCTGCACAAGAATAATAGGCGAGATGGCAACAAAAGTAAAAACAGACTCTTTGCCCGCAAGAGTAAAGAATGCGACAAGTACAACAATAAAATCAAACTCCTTACCCGCACGAACATGAAAGTCGAGACAGCAACACCAGCAAAAGTAGACTCTTTACCCGCAAGAGTATAAAAGGCAAAAAGTACAACAACAAAGGTATACTGCTTGCTTGCACAAGTATAAAAGGAGAGACAGTGATTACAGTAAAATAGACTCCTAGCCCGCACGAGTTAAAAGCCTAGACAACAACAACAACAAACGTAGACTGCTTACTGACAATAGTATGAAAGGTGAGAAGACAGCAACAAAGCATGCTGCTTACTCGCACGAGAATAAATGGCAACATGGCAACAACAACAAAACCAGACTCCTCGACTGTACGAGTATAAAAGGCGAGATAGCAACAACAAGAAAAGCATACTCGCTGCCAGCTTGAGTAGAAAAGGCGACATGGTAATAGCAAAGCATACACCTTGCCTGCATGAGTATAAAAGGCGAGATGGTAACAACAACAAAAACAGATCCCTTGCCCACACGAGCATAAAAGGCGAGACTGTAAGAACAGCAAAAGTAGACTGCTTGCCCGCATGAGTATAAAAAGCAAACTGTACAACAACAAAAGTACCCTTCTTACCTGCACAAGTATAAATGACAAGACGATAGCAGCAACAAAACCAAAGTCCCTACCTGCACAAGTATAAAAGGCGAGACGGAAACAACAACAAAATCAGACTCCTTGCCCGTAAAAGTATAAAAGGTGACAAGTACGACAACAAAAGTATGCTCTTTGCCTACATGAGTATAAAAAATGAGACGACAACAACATCAAAGCAGACACCTAGCCCGCACGAGCATAAAAGGCAAGACAGCAACAACAACAAAAGGAGACTCTTTGCCCGCAAGAGTATAAAAGATGACAAGTACAACAACAAAAGTATACTCCTTGCCAGACCGAGTATAAAAGGCTAGACGACAACAACAACAAATGTAGACTTCTTACCTGCAAGAGGATAAAAGGCGAAAAGTTGAACAACAAAAGTATACTCCTTGCTCGCTCGAATATAAACTTACTCCCCAAATTTGGAAGGAGATCAACAGCAAGTCAGTGCATCGTGGGCTAGTTCCAAAGTATGATGGTCCCTTCACAGTGGAGAAGAAAGTTGGCAGTGTTGCATACAAGTTCCAATTTCCAAAAAGATTGTAGGTATATCCAACCTTCCATATGAGCTTCTTGAAACCCTTATATGAGGAAGCGGGCAATGAGCCTTCAAGGAAACAAGCCCGATGTGCACCGTCTACAATCAGAACTGAGTTCCAGCGTGAAGTGTAGAGAATCCTAGACCACCGAACGCATGGGAAAAGTAAGAAGAACAAGCGGTTTGAGTATTTGGTGAAGTGGAAGAATGCACCAGACAGCGAGGTAAGTGAGGAAAAAAATGTGACTCTATGGCAGTTTGAGAAGCAGGTGGAAGACTACCTTTCAACCCTACCAACGAGGATGTTGGCTTCAACAAGTGGGGGTGGTTTGTTAGTCCCTTGAACACTTAGCATGCTAGAGTTAGTGGCACCTTGCACCAATTCTTAGCATTGGATTTTGGAGTGGCTGAGCACTCCTTGAGGCAAGATGAAAGCTGAGAGGGTTATCGTAGGCAAGAGCCTACATGTGGGTTCCAGTGTGGACCAAGGTTGGGGTTGGAAAAAATATGCTAGGCTACATGTTCGTGGCCTCCATCAGATGGGCTATGGGCTTGGGCTAAGAAGCCCAAAACATGAGGCTGGGTCTTGGCCAAGTCTGCATGGCATTGCAAGACACCAACTCTCCTACGACGTGTAGAACATGGGGACATGTGAGTGTGGCTTAATCTAGTAGGCCGAGGACTGGGATAATGCTCATCCGATCGCGCATCGCTACGGATTGTGGGTAGATAAGGCTTATTGAGATCAAGTGATGGATGATCGTGGGAAATAAGGCTTAACAAGATAAAGTCATGGATAAGATCATGGGAAGATGAGGATGATCGGCCATGATAGAGATTGTGGGGGGATAATGTTTATCTCCAAGCCCTTGATAGCTAGGGGTGTCAGCTATATATAGACCCTATGGGTTTGTCATTTGTACTCAGTAAGAGAGGTATCATTGAGCTAGAAAGAGTCAAACACTGTCGAGAGTTCAGTGGCTGTTCCTTTGTATTACTTTAAGTTAAATTAATAAAGGATGGGAAAGGTTCCCGTATATGCTCTTGTGTCACTTTTGAGTGTGTGACTTAGTGCCATCATAAGGCAAAATTTTGAGTGAGAAAATTAGCCTTGTGACACCAACCATAGTGGCGACAAGTAACGGGAATTAGGGTTCAATTTCAGAGAGGGAGTCTGAGAAACGGCTACCACATCCAAGGAAGGTAGTAGGCATGCAAATTATCCAATCCTGACACGGGGAGGTAGTGACAATAAATAACAATACCGAGCTCTTACTAGTCTAGTAATTGGAAGGAGTACAATCTAAATCCCTTAACAAGGATCCATTGGAGGGCAAGTCTAGTGCCAGCAGCCGTGGTAATTCCAACTCCAATACCATATATTTAAGTGGTTATAGTTAAAAAGCTCGTAGTTGGACTCTGGGATGGGTCGGTCGGTCTGTCTTTTGGTGTGCACCTTTCACCTCGTAACTTCTATCTGCGATGCGCTTCTGGCCTTAATTGGCTTAGTTGTGTCTCTGGTGCTGTTACTTTGAAGAAATTAGAGTGCTCAAAGCAAGCTTATGCTCTGGATACATTAGCATGGGATAACATCATAGGATTTTGATCCTATTGTTTTGGCCTTTAGGATGAGTGTAATAATTCATAGGTACAGTCGGGGGCATTCGTATTTCATAATCAGAGGTGAAATTCTTTGATTTATGAAAGATGAACAACTGCAAAAGCATTTGCCAAGGATGTTTTCATTAATCAAGAATGAAAGTTGGTGGGTCAAAGATGATCAAATACCATTATAGTCTCAACCATAAAACGATGCCAACTAGGGATTGGTAGAAGTTGCTTTTAGGGACTCCACCGGTGCCTTACGAGAAATCAAAGTCTTTGGGTTCCGAGGGGAGTATGGTCCCAAGGCTGTAACTTAGAGGAATTGGCAGAAGGGCACCACGAGGAGTGGAGCCTGCGGCTTAATTTGACTCGACACGGGGAAACTTACCAGGTCCAGACGTAGTAAGGATTGACAGATTGAGAGCTCTTTCTTGATTCTATGGGTGGTGGGGCATGGTCGTTCCTAGTTGGTGGAGCGATTTGTCTGGTTAATTCCGTTAACGAACAAGACCTCAGCCTGCTAACTATCTATGCAGTTGTGATCCTCTGTGGCCAACTTCTTAGAGGGACTATGGCTTTCTAGGCCAAGGAAGTTTGAGGCAATAACAAGTCTATGATGCCCTTAGATTTTCTAAGCCTCCTAAGTGCTACACTGATGTATTCAATTGGTCTGTAACCTTGGCCGACAGGCTTGGGAAATCTTTGAAATTTCATCATGATGGGGATAGATCATTACAATTGTTGCTCTTCATTGAGGAATTCCTGGTAAGTGTGAGATATAAGCTCGTGTTGACTACAACCCTGCCCTTTGTACACACTACCCGTCCGCCATACTTACCCACGTGAAATCATACTCAAACAAGAACTCCTACCACTGAGGTTATCGTGCAGAAAGCTCTTTCTGAGTGTGAAAGAATGTGTTTGCCACATTGTCGGTCTGAACCACGAACCTGGTACCCAGCAAGTACACCCTCCAAGTGCAAAGACAATGCACCACTACAAGCATTTCCTTCTTATGAGCCAAGTACTATTGCTCTGCTTTATTGAGTTTCTAGCTCTCATAGGCAATAGGGCGGTCTTCTTGCACCAACACCCCTTAAATGGCTTTTTCTGGGACGTCACTCAGTGCAAAAAAAGGCAACTCGAAGTTTGGCAGCCTCAGGACCAACTCCGTGGACACTGCTACCTTCAACTTGTCAAAGGCTTCCTAACAATCTGTGGCCCAACTCTATGGTCTACCCTTTTTAGAAAGCCTATTGATGGGGCCACCTTTTTGGAGTAACCCTGCACCAACTTCCTGTAATAGTTAGACAAGCCAAGAAAAGACCTCAACTCCGACACTTTTGTAGGGGGTTACCACTCCACTATTGCCTGGACGTTTCTTTGATCCCTTTTTACGTGGCCTTGACTTGCCCTATACCCCAAGAATATAATCTGTCACTAAGCAAACTCACACTTTTTTTTTCACATATAATTGGTGCTCTCTCAACCTACACAACACCAATCTTATGTCGAACAAGTGATCCTCTAGGGACTCACTATATACAATAATATCATCAAGACAAATGACCACAAAATAATTGATAAAGTCATGAAATACTTGATTCATCAAATTACAAAAAGTAGCAGGGGCATTAGCCAACCGAATGACATCACTAGGAATTTGTAAGAGCTATAGCAAGTGATGAATGTCATTTTCCCTTCATCTCCTTCATTAATTCTAACCTACTAATATCTAGACCGCATATCCAGCTTGGTGAAATATGAGGCTCTGGCCAGCCTATCGAACAAGTCAGCAGTCAATGGAACAGAATACTTGTTCTTCACTGTTACTTTGTTTAATGCCCTGCAATCTACACACATCTGTAGGAAGCCATCGTGTTTCTTCTAAAACAATACTAGGGCACCATATGGCTCTTTGGAGGGCTGAATTAGGCGTACATCCAGCAACTCTATCAACTGCTTCCTTAGTTCTGCTAACTCTAGCAGACTCATGCGGTATGCAGCTTGTGCTGGTGGTTTGGAACCAGGCACCGAATTGATCTTGTGGTTAGTGGCACAACTTAGGAGAAGACACTTGGGGAGTTCAAATGGCATCACATCATTGAACTCACCCAACAGATCTGTAACACTAGTAGGCACCTCCGCAACAACGCCTTCTTTGATCTTCATCAAAGCTACAAGGTAGGTGACTGCTCCCTTTTTCAGACCACACTCCGCCTTCATAGCTAATAGCATACTACCCGACTTCCCACCAATATTGGAAGAGGGAGTGAATATTTCAGAAACATAACATAGATGATCCTCAAGCATGCTCATGAGACCACCCAAGTGAGCCAACAAAGAAAATTTTGCACTCACAAAGAAATCAACTCCAGTATTATATCAAAATCATCTAAAGACACCATAGTGAAGTTAAGTTTATCAAACCAAGTACCAATAGTTACCTCCACACCTAATGCCGTGCCAAGCACCTCCCGAGCTACTAAGTTGACTGCCTTCATTCGACTTCTAGTTTTGGTGACTTTTAGACCCAATGACTCCACCATTCTCTTAGCAATGAAGTTGTGGGTAGCACCTGTGTCATTCATCGCCATCAACTCGTTATTACTGAGCCTAATCTTCACATACATCAGGCCGAATTATGGGGCATGTCCAGCTTGCACAGCACTCACCAACTAAAGAGGATTGACCCGAGAGGCGCCAACATCATTCGAGATGCTGCTTCTGCCACTCTCCTCAGCAACTATGGCACTTAACTTCTCCCTCTTTGGACACTCTTTTGCCTTGCATGGTCCATTATAGATGAAACAACCAAAGTTAGACTTGCCTTTATCTTATTCTTGGTACACGACTATGCCTTTATCCTTGCCACCACCATTGTACTTACCCTTCTTGGCCTCCTTCTTCTTTTTGGCCTTATCCTTGGGCTGCTTCCTAGCATCTAAATCAGAGGACTTGTTGATCCAAAAATCACCTAAACCATTAGCCGCAACCATTGCAGAATGTAGGTCCTTCACACCTTGCCTTCTAAGCTCGAGTTGATCCTAGGGTTGTAGACTGGAAAGGAAGTTGAAAAGCTTGTCCTAATCTGACATATTCTGGATATCAAGCATCAAGGAACTGAATTCTTTCACATAGTCATGTTCTGTGTCATCTTGCTTCAACTTCTTCAGGGACTCCCTCGCAACCCATAACGTATTACAAGGCAAAAACTGGTCCTTCAACTCCTTTTTTAGGCTCTCCCACATCTCGATCTTAGACTTTCCTACACTTCCATTGTCATCCAACTAAGTCTGCTACCACAGCTTGGCGTCCTTGGCTAGATACACGCTGTTCAGATTGACCTTCTTGTCATCTAGCACTCGGACAGCCTTAAAATACTGTTCCATGTCTCATAGGAAATTCCTAATCTCCGTGGCATCCCTTGCTTCCTTGAAGGCTTTAAGCTCCAGCACCTTCATCTTGGTCGAGCCAACCATAACATCTCTGCCTGGTTGAGAGGCTACACCCTTCTTGAGGATGGCTATTTCTACTACCATCTCATCAAGCCAAAAAGTTGTGTTTGAAGAGGCCACCACCCCATGTTTTCACTGCCGATCGATTATATACTTCTCATGGAGCACCAAAGTTTAGAACATGGTGAAATTTGGATCCTTTGAAAGATCGCAAAGTATCTCAAAAAGCTTGGCTATGCAGACACGAACTGCATCAAGACCCAAACCACCTACCATTAGTCAAACCTTTATCCTCTGATAGCTATCACAGTGCTAAATTTCTCACTCGAACTTTTTCCTTGTGATGGCACTAAGTCGCACTTAGTCTCAGCCAATCGCACACAAAAGGATTGTACAATGGAACTATATGACAAGCACACAACTCGCACACTCAAAAGAATCACAAGAGCATACAAGAACCTTTCCCAACCTTTTTCACTTTAACTCAAAGTAATACAAAGGAACAAATCATTGAACTCTCGATAGTGTTTCGCCCTTTTTCTCTAAGTGATTTCTCTCCCACTGAGTACAATTGACAACCCATAAGGTTTGACATCCCAACTATATAGGGCTTGGTGATAAATGTTATCTCCCCATGATCTCTATCATGGCTGATAATCTTCCCACGATCTTATCCATGACTCGATCTTGATTAGCCTTATCTCCCACGATCATCCATCACTTGATCTAAATAAAACCTTATCTAC
This sequence comes from Carallia pectinifolia, assembly GCA_037832335.1. Classification (NCBI taxonomy): domain Eukaryota; kingdom Viridiplantae; phylum Streptophyta; class Magnoliopsida; order Malpighiales; family Rhizophoraceae; genus Carallia; species Carallia pectinifolia. Next base: position 29,941,195 of record CM075454.1, read on the forward strand.
CCACGATCCTTAGCCATGCATGATCTAATGAGCATTATCGCAATGCTCTGCCAACAAGATAGAGCCATACTCGCACGTCCCCACGTTCCACACGTCACAAGAGACTCGGTACCATGTAGTGACATGCAATGCCATGTAGTTGGTGGTGACAATAAATAACAATACCGAGCTCTTGTGAGGCTGGTAATTGGAATGAATACAATCTAAATCCTTTAACGAAGATTGGTTGGTGGTCAGGCCTGGTGCTAGCCGCCATGGTAATTCCAGTTCCAATAGCGTCTATTTAAGTTGTTGCAATTAAAAAGCTCGTAGTTGGACCTTGGGATGAGTTGATCAGTCTGCCTTTCGCCTCATCCCTTCTACCGGCAGTGCGCTCTTGGCCTTAATTGGTCGGCTCATGCCTGCAGTGCTGTTACTTTGAAGAAAATAGAGTGCTCAAAGCAAGCCTATGCTTTGCATACATTAATATGGGATAACATCATAGGATTTTGATCCTATTGTGTTGGCCTTTGGGATCAGAGTAATGATTAACAGGGACAGTTGTGGGCATTCGTATTTCAAAGTCAGAGGTGAAATTCAAGGATTTATGAAAGACAATCAACTGCAAAAGCATTTGCCAAGGATGTTATTATTAATCAAGAACGAAGTTTGGGGGCTCAAATATGATCAATACCGTCTTAGTCTCTACCATAAGCGATGCTGACCAAGGCGAGTATAAAAGACGAGACAGCAGCAACAAAGTATACTCCTTGCTCACACGAGTGTATAAGGTAAGACAAGAATGACAAAGCACATTCCTTGCCCACATGAGTATAAAAGGCGAGACCGCAATAGCCAAGCATTCTCCTTGCCCAAAACAGTGTAAAAGGCGAGATGGCAACAACAAAGCATACTCCTTGTTTGCATGAGTGTAAAAGGCAAGTCAGTAATGACAATGCATACTACTTACCTGGACAAGTATAAAAGGGGAGGCAACAATCACAACAAAAGCTGACTCCTTGCTTGTACGGGTATAAAAGACGGGACGACAACAACAATAAAAGCATACTCCTTGCCCGCACGAGCATAAAAGTCGGGACAACAACAACAGTAAAGCAGGCTTATTGCCCGCAAAAGCATAAAAGGTGGGACAACAACAACAATAAAGGTAGGCTCTTTTCCCGCAAGAGTATAGAAGGCAACAAGTACAACAACAAAAGTATACTCCTTACCCATATGAGTAAAAAAGGTGAGACAACAATAGCAACAAAACCAAACTCCTTCCTGCATGAGCATAAAAGTAGAGATGATAACAACAACAAAAGTATACTCCTTGCTTACAAGGATATGAAAGGAAAAAAGTACCAAAATAAAAGTATACTCCTTGCCTGTGCGAGCATAAAAGGCGAGACAGTAACAATAGCAAAACAGACACTAGCCCGTACGAGTATAAAAGACGAGACGACAACAACAACAACAGCAGACTCCTTGTCTGCAAGAATATAGAAGGCGAGATGGCAACAGCAAAGCATACCCCTTGTCGGATGAGTATAAAAGGCGAGACAGCAACAACAAAGCATGTTCATTGCCAGCACGGGTGCAAAAGGTGACACGGCAACAACAACAAAAGTAGGACCCACAGAGGTATAAAGGTTGTAAAGTACAACAACACAAGTATACTCCTTCCCTGAACGGTTAGAAAAGTGAGCTGGTTACAACAGCAAAACAGACTCCTGGCCCGCAAATCCATAAAAGGTGAGACTGCAACAAGAACAAATGCAGACTCCTTGTCCACAAGAATAGGAAAGATGAAAAGTACAACAACAAAAGTAAACTCCTTGTCTACACAGGCATAAAAGGCAAGGCGGCAACAACAGCAAAGCAAACTCCTAGCCCATATGTGTAAAAAGGGTGAGACGGTAACCACAACAAAAGTAGTCTCCTTGCCTACAAGAGCATAAAAAGTGAGACGGTAATAATAGCAAGGTTGACTCCTAGCCTGAATGAGCATAAAAGGCGAGATGGCAACAACAACAAAAGAATACTCCCTACTTGCGTGAATATTAAAGGCGAGACAGTAATAATGGCGAAGCAAAATCCTTGCTTGCACGAGTGCAAAAGGCGAGACGACGACTACAACGAACATATGCTCCTTGCCCGCACAAATATAAAAGGAGAAACGACAATATTAAGGAATACACTTTGCCCACGTGAGTATAAAAGGCGAGACAGCAACAACAACTAAACGAGACTCTGTTTCTGCATAAGTATAAAAGGCAAGACAGCAACAACAACGAAAGCAGCCTCCTTGCCTGCAAGAGTATAAATGGTGAGACGACAACAGTAAAGCATGCTCTTGCTCGCACATGTATAAAAGGCTGGATGACAACAATAATAAAACGAGACTCCTTGCTCGCAAGAGTATAAAAGGTGAAAAGTAGAATAAGAAAAGTATACTCCTTGCTCGAACGAATATACAAGTTGAGACGACGACAACAACAACAAATGCAGTCTCCTTCCCCGCAAAAGTATAAAGAGTGAGACAACAGCAGAAAAGATGAGACGGCAACAATGACAAAATGGGAGTCCCTGCTCGTGCGACTATAAAGGGCGAGACCACAATAATAACAAAAGCATGCTTCCTACCTGCACGAGTATAAAAGGCGAGACAACAATATCAAAGTATACTTCTTGCCCGCAGGAGTATAAGAGCCAACGCGGCAACATCAAAGTATGCTCCTTTCTCACATGAGTATAAAAAGAGAGACGACAACAATAACAGAACCAGACTCCTTGCCTACACAAGTATAAAAGGGAAGATAGCATTGATAGCAACAATAGCAAAAGCAGACTCCTTGCACACAATAGTAAAGAAGGCAAGACGGCAACAACAAAGCATGCTGCTTACCCGCACAAGTATAAAAGGCTAGACGACAATAACAATAAAACAAGACTCGTTGCCTACAAGAGTATAAAAGGTGAAAACTGCAATAGCAGAAGGATGCTACTTGCCCGCACAAGTATAAAAGGTGGGATGGCAACAACAACAAAACCAGACTCCTTACCCATACGAGTATAAAAGACAAGACAGTAACAATAGTAAAACCAAACTCCTTACCCGCAAGTGTATAAAACGTGAAAAATGCAACCACAATAGTATACCCCTTGCCCGCACGAGTATACAAGGCGGGACGACAACAACAGCAAAGCAGACTTCTAACTTGTAAGAGTACAAAAGGTGAGACAGTAACAAGAACAAGAGTGGACTCCTTGCCCACAAGAGCATAAAAGGCGAAAACTGCAATAACAAAAGTATGCTCCGTGACCTTACGAGTACAAATGGCTAGACGGTAACAACAGCAAAGTAAACTTATGGCCTGCACAGGTGTAAAAGGCGACATGACAACAACAACAAAATTAGTCTCCTTCCTTTCAAGAGTACAAAATGTGAGAGATAGCTGGAAAGCATACTCTTTGCTGACACAAATATAAAAGGCAAGACGGCAACAACAAAGCCTGCCACTCGCCCGTACGAATATAAAAGGCAAGACAGCAACAACAACAAAACCAGAGTGCTTGCCTGTACGTGTATAAATGGCGAGACGATAATAAAAACAAGAACATACTACTTGGCTGCATGAGTATAAAAGGTGAGATGGCAACAGCAACAGTAAGGTATACTCCTTACCTGCACGATTATAAAAGGCGAGACAACAACAACAACAACAAAACCAGACTCCTTGTCGGCGCGAGTGTAAATGGCAAGGTAGCAACAACAACTAAAGCAGACTTCTTACCTGCAAGAGCATAAAAGGCAAACAGTGCAACAAGAAAAGAATACTCCTTGCTTGCACAAGCATAACAGGGGAGACGATAACGTCAGCAAAGCAGACTCCTACCTCGCAGGAGTATAGAAGACGAGACAGCAACAACAACAAAAGCAGACCCCCTGCCTGCAAGAGTATAAAATGCGACAAGTACGACAACAAAGGGATACTCTTTACCTGCCCTAGTATAAAAGGTAAAACGATAACAACAACAAAACCAGACTCCTTGCTCACATGAGTATAAAAAGTGAGACGATAACAGCATTAAACGTAGACTCCTTGCCCAGAGTAATGTAAAGTACAAAAAGTGCAAAAACAAAAGTATACGCTTTGCCCACAAAAGTGTAAAATGCAAGACGACATCAACAACAAAAGCAGACTCCTTGCCTGTAAGAGCATAAAGGCGACAAGTACAACAGCAAAAGTACAGTCCTCGCCCACCAGACTATAAAAGGCAAGATGGTAATAACGAAGCATACTCCTTGCTTGCACGACTATAAAAGGCGAGATGACAACAAGAACAAAGCATGATGCATGCCCACACGAGTATAAAAGGTAAGATGGTAACAACAAGGCCTACTCCTTACCCGCATAACTATAAAAGGGATGACGGCAACAACAAATCATGATGCTTGCCCGCACGAGTATAAAAAGCGAGGTAACAACAACAACAAACCTAGACTCCTTGCCCGTATGAGTGCAAAAGGCGAGAAGGCAATAACAACAAAAGCATACTCCTTGCCTGCGGGAGTATAAAGGAGAGACAGCTTCTTGCCTACATGAGGATAAAGGCGAGACGTCAACAACAAAGCATATTCTTTACTCGCACAAGTATAAAGGGCGAGATGGCAACAACAATAAAACTAGAATCCTTACCTACATGAGTATAAAAGGAAAAAGACGACAACAACAATAAAAGCATACTTCTTGCTTGCACGAGTATAAAAGGCAAGACGATGACTATGCTAAAACCAGACTCCTTACCTGTACGAGGATAAAAGGCAAGATAGCAACAACAACAAAAGCATACTCCTTCCCTGCACGAGTACAAAAGGTGAGACGGCAACAACAACAAAGCATACTCCTAGCTCGTAAGAGCATAAAACGGGAGACAGCAAGAACAACAAAACCATACTCTTTGGCCAAACGAGTAAAAAAACCAAAAGGAAAAAAGTACACAAATAAAATGCAAGACGATGACTACACAAAACCAAACTCCTTGCTCGTACGAGCATAAAAGGCAAGACAGCAACGACAACAAAAGCATACTCCTTCCCCGCACGAGTACAAAAAAGTGAGATGGCAACAACAGCAAATTAGACTCCTAGCCTACATGACTATAAAAGGGGAGACAACAACAATAACAAAACCAGACTGTTTGCCCACACGAGTATAAAAGGCGAGACAGTAACAACAGCAAAGTAGACCCCTAGGCTGCACGACTATAAAAGGTGAGACGGTAATAACAACAACAGCAGGCTCCTTACCCGCAAAACTATAAAAGGCGAGACGACAACAACAAATCATGTTGATTGCCAGCACGAGCATAAAGGCAAGACAACAACAACGACAAAACCCGACTCCTTGCCTGTAAGAGCACAAAAGGCAAAAGGTACAACAACAAAAGGCGAGACGACAACAACGTCAAAGTAGACTCCTAGTCCATATGAGTAGAAAAGGCGAGATGGCAACATCAACGAAACCAAACTCCTTGCTCGCACGACTATAAAAGCCAAGACAGTAACAATAGCAAACGTAGACTCCTTGCCTGCAAGAATACAAAAGGCAAAAAGTACAACCGGATGAGTATAAAAGGCAAGATGATAATAACAGCAGAGCAGACTCCTAGCACGCACGAGTATAAAACACAAGACAGTAACAACAACAAAATCGGACTCCTTACTCGCAAGAGTGTAAAAGGCGAGACAGTAACATTAACAAAAGCAGAGTAGTTGCCCACAAGAGTATAAAAGGCGACGAGTACAACAGCAAAAGTATAATCCTCACCTGCACAAGTATAGAAGGCGAGAAGGCAATAACAAAGAATATTCCTTGCTTGTACGTGTGTAACAGAGGAGATGGCAGCAACAACAAAACCAGACCCCTTGCCCGAATGAGTATAAAAGGTGAGACGGCTGCAACAACAAAAGCATACTTCTTGTTCGTATGAGTATAAAAGGCAAGATGGCAGCAGCAAAGCATACCCCTTGCCCACACCAGTATAAAAGGCGAGATGACAACTGTAACAAAAACAGACTCCTTGCCCGAACGAGTATAAAAGGCAAATTGCTAACAACAAGAAAAGCATTCTCCTTGCCCGCACGAGCATGAAAGCCAAGAAAATGGTAACGACAAAGCTAGACTACTTGCCAGAACGAGGACATAAGTATAAAAGGTGAGACGGCAACAACAACTGCCTACTCCTTGCTCGCACAAGAATAAAAGGTGAGACGACAACAATAAAGCATGCACCTTACCCATACGACTATAAAAGGCGGGATGACAACTGCAACAAAAGTAGACTCCTTAGCAATGTGAGTGTAAAAGGCGAGACAACAACAACAACAAATGCATACTCCTTGCATGCACAATTATAAAAGGCGAGACGGTAACAACAAAGCATACTCCTTGCCCGCAAGAGCATAAAAGGCGAGGCAACAACAACTAAGCATGCTCCTTACTTGCACGAGTATAAAAGGTAAGACGGCATTAGCAAAGCTTAGTCTTTTCCCCCATGACTATAAAAGGCGAGTCGGTAACAACAACAAAACTGGTATCCTTGCCAGCACGAGTATAAAAAGCGATACAGCAACAACAAATAAAGCAGACTTGTTGGCCGCAATAGTATAAAAGGTAAAAGTCCCACAACAAAAGCATACTTAATGCCCATATAAGTATCAAAGGTGAGACGGGAACAATAGCATAAACTACACGAGTGTAAAAGGCGAGACAACAACATCAGTAAAATCAGACTCTTTGCCCCGCAAGAGTAAAAAAGGCGACAAGTACAACAACAAAACCAGACTCTTTGTCTGCACGAGCATAAAAGTCGAGACGGTAGCAGCAGCAAAAGTAGACTCCTTTCCTGCAAGAGCATAAAAGGCGAAAAGTAAAACAACTAAAGTATACTCCTTGCCTGTATGATTAGAAAAGGAGAGACAGTAACCACAACAAAATAGACTCTCAGCCAACACAAGTGAAAGGGCTAAACGACACCAACAACAAAAGCAGACTCTTTGCCCACATGAGTATAAAAATGAGATAGAAACAACAAAGCATACTCTTTTCCTGCACCAGCATAAACGGCATGACGACAACAACAAAGCATGCTGCTTGTCCACACAAGAATGAAAAGCAGCACATTAACAGCAACAAAACCAAGCTCACTACCCGTACGATTATAAAAGGCGAGACTACAACAACAATAAAAGCATTCTTGCTGCCAACATGAGTATAAAAGGCAACACGACAACAGTAAAGCATACTCCTTAACCGCAGGAGTATAAAAAGCGAGACTGAAACAACAACAAAAGCATACTTGCTGCCAACATGAGCATAAATGGCGACATGGCAATAGTAAAGCATACTCCTTACCCGCATGAGTATAAAAGGCGAGACAACAACAACAACGAAAGCAGACTCCCTGCCTGCAAGAAGTATAACAACAAAAGTACGCTCTTTGCCTACACAAGTATAAAAGGCAAGATAATAACAACAACAAATCTAAACTTCCTGCCAGCAAGGGCATAAAAGGCTAGATAGCAATAACAACAAAAGTAGACTTTTTGGCCGTAAGAGTATAAAAGGCAAAAAGTACAACAATAAAAGTATGCTCTTTGCCCGTACGAGTATAAATGGTGAGACGGCAACAACAGCAAAGCAAACACCAAGCCTGCAAGAGTATAAAAGGCAAGATGGCGACAACAACAAAAGCAAACTATTTGCCTGCAAAAGTATAAAAGATGATAAGTACAACAACAAAAGTATACTCCTCACCTGACTGAGTATAAAAGATGAGAGGACAACTACAACAGAAGCAGATTCCTTGCTCATGTGAGTATAAAAGGCGAGATGGCAACATCAACAAAATCATACTCCTTGCACACATGAGTACAAAAGGGGAGACGACAACAGTGAAGCATACTCCTTACCCGCAAGAGAATAAAAGGCGAGACAGCAGCAACAACAAAACCAGACTCCTTGCCCACGAGAGTATAAAAGACGAGACAGTACAAGAATAAAAGGCGAGATGGTACCAACAACAAAAGCATACTCCTTACCAGCATGAGTGTAAAAAGCAAGTCGGTAACAACAACAAAACTAGTATCCATGCCCGCACGAGTATAAAAGGCGAGACAGCAGCAACGACAAAAGCAAACTCCTTGCCCACAAGAGTATAAAAGGTAATAAGTGCAACAATAAAAGCATACTCAATGCCTGCATGAGTACAAAAGGTGAGACGACAACAAAGCAAAGCAGACTCTTAACCCACACAAGAATGAAAGGCGAGATGGCAACAACAGTAAAAACAGACTCTTTGCCCGCAAGAGTAAAGAAGGCGACAAGTACAACAATAAAACCCGACTCCTTACTCGCACGAACATGAAAGTCGAGACAGCAACACCAGCAAAAGTAGGCTCCTTGCCCGCAAGAGTATAAAAGGCAAAAAGTACAACAACAAAGGTATACTACTTGCTTGCACAATTATAAAAGGAGAGATAGTGACTACAGTAAAATCGACTCCTAGCCCACCCGAGATAAAAGCCTAGACAGCAACAACAACAAACGTAGACTCCTCACCGACAATAGTATGAACGGCAAGACCATAGTAGCAAAGCATGCTGCTTGCTCGCAGGAGAATAAATGGCAACATGGCAACAACAACAAAACCAGACTCCTCACCCGTACGAGTATAAAAGGCGAGACAGCAACAATAAGAAAAGCATACTCGCTGCCAGCTTGAGTAGACAAGGCGACTTGGCGATAGCAAAGGATACACCTTGCCTGCATGAGTATAAAAGGCAAGATGGTAACAACATCAAAACCAGACCCCTTGCCCACACGAGCATAAAAGGCGAGACTGTAACAACAGCAAAAGTAGACTCCTTGCCCGCAAGAGTATAGAAAGCAAACTGTACAACAACAAAAGTACAGTCCTTACCTGCACAAGTATAAATGGCAAGACGATAGCAGCAACAAAACCAGACTCCCTGCCTACACAAGTATAAAAGGCGAGACGACAACAACAACAAAATCAGACTCCTTGCCCGTAAGAGTATAAAAGGTGAAAAGTACAACAACAAAAGTATGCTCTTTGCCTGCATGAGAATAAAAAGTGAGACAGCAACAACATCAAAGCAGACACCTAGCCCGCACGAGCATAAAAGGCAAGACAGCAACAACAACAAAAGCAGGCTCCTTACCCGCAAGAGTATAAAAGACGACAAGTACAACAACAAAAGTGTACTCCTTGCCAGACCGAGTAAAAAATGCGAGACGACAACAATAACAAAAGTAGACTTCTTGCCTATAGGAGGATAAAAGGCGAAAAATTGAACAAAAAAAGTATACTCCTTGCTCATAGTTACCTCCACACCTGCCATGCTAAGCACCTCCCGAGCTGCTAAGTTGACTGCCTTCATTCAACTTCTAGTTTTGGTGACTTTTATACCCAATGACTCCACCATCCTCTTAGCAACGAAGTTGTGGGTAGCACCCGTGTCATTCATTGCCATCAACTCCTTATTACTGAGCCCAATCTTCACATACATCAGGCTGAATTATGGGGCATGTCCAGCTTGCACAGCACTCACCAACTAAAGAGGATTGACCTGAGAGGTGCCAACATCATTCGAGATGCTGCTTCTGCCACTCTCCTCAGCAACTATGGCACTTAACTTCTCCCTCGTTGGACACTCTTTCACCTTGCGTGGTCCATTATAGATGAAACAACCAAAGTTAGACTTGCCTTTATCTTGTTTTTTGTAGACAACTGTGCCTTTATCCTTGCCGCCACCATTGTACTTGCCCCTCTTGCCCTCCTTCTTCTTTTTGGCCTTATCCTTGGGCTACTTCCCAGCATCTAAATCAGAGGACTTGTTGATCCAAAAGTCAACAAATCCATTAGCCACTACCATTGCAGAATGTAGGTCGTTCACACCTTGCCTTCTAAGCTCGAGTTGAGCCTAAGGTTGTAGACTGGAAAGGAAGTTGAAAAGCTTGTCCTCATCCGACATATTTTGGATGTCAAGCATCAAGGAACTGAATTCCTTCACATAGTCATGTACTGTGCCATTTTGCTTCAACTTCTTGAGGGACTCCCTCGCAACCCATGACGCATTACAAGGCAAAAACTGGTCCTTCAACTCCTTTTTTAGGCTCTCCCACATCTCGATCTTAGACTTGCCTGCACTTCCATTGTCATCCAACTGAGTCTGCCACCACAGCTTGGTGTCCTAGATACACGCTGGTCTGATTGACCTTCTTGTCATCTAGCACTCGGACAGCCTTGAAATACTGTTGGATGTCTCATAAGAAATTCTTAATCTCTGTGGCATCCCTTGCTTCCTTGAAGGCTTTAAGCTCCAACACCTTCATCTTGGTCGAGCCAACCATAACATCTTTGCCCGGTTGAGAGGCTACAGCCTTCTTGAGGATGGCTATTTCTACTACCATCTCATCAAGCCAAAAGGCCGTTTTTGAAGAGGCCACCACCTCATGTTGTCGCTGCAGATCAATTATATACTTCTCATGGAGCATCAAAGTTTAGAACATGGTGAAATTTGGATCCTCTGAAAGATCGCCAAGTATCTCAAAAAGCTTGGCTATGCAGACACAAACTGCATCAAGACCCAAACCACCAGCCATTAGTCAAACCTTTATCCTCTGATAGCTATCACAGTAATAAATTTCTCACTCGAATTTTTGCCTTGTGATGGCACTAAGTCGCACTTAGTCTCAGCCAATCGCACAAACAAGGATTGTACAATGGAACTTTATACCAAGCACACAACTCGCATACTCAAAAGAAACACAAGACCATGCAAGAACCTTTCCCAACCTTTATTATTTTAAGTCAAAGTAATACAAAGGAACAAATCACTGAACTCTCGATAGTGTTTCACTCTTTCTCTCTAAGAGATTTCTCTCTCACTGAGTACAATTGACAACCCATAATGTTTGACGTCCCCAACTATATAGGGCTTGGAGATAAACGTTATCTCCCCATGATCTCTATCATGGCTGATAATCTTCCCATGATCTTATCCATGACTCAATCTTGATTAGCCTTATCTCCCATGATCATCCATCACTTGATCTCAATAAAACCTTATCTACCAATGGTCCTTACCCATGCATGATCTGATGAGCATTATCGCGATGCTCCACGTTCCACACGTCACAAGAAACTCGGTGCCTTGTAGTGCCATGGAATGCCATGCAAACTTGGCCAAGACTCATTCTTGTGTTTTTGGGCCTCTTGGCCCATGCCCATGACCCATTGGATGGAGCCCACGAATCTGTAGCCCAATTCATGCCTTGGTCCACCTTGGGACCCACACGTAGGCCCATGCCTATATTGAACCCTGCTTGCCTCAAGAAGTGCCCAGCCACCACAAAGTCCAATGCTGGGAATTGGCAGAAGGTGCCATCAACTCTATCATGCTAAGTGTTCAAGGGACTAGTACCTACTGTGGTGGTAACGAGTAACGGAGAATTAGTGTTCGATTCTAGAGATGGGGACTAAAAAACGGGTACGAAATCCAAGGAAGGCAGCAGGTGCACAAATTACCCCATCCTGACACGAGGAGGTGGTGACAATAAATAACAATACTGGGCTCTTGTGAGTCTAGTAATTGGAATGAATACAATCTAAATTTTTTAACGAAGATCGGTTGGAGGTCAGGCCTAGTGCCAGCCACCATGGTAATTCCAGTTCCAATAGCGTCTAGTTAAGTTGTTGCAATTAAAAAGCTCGTAGTTGGACCTTGGGATGAGTTGATCAGTCTGCCTTTGGAGTTCACCTTTCACCTCATCCCTTCTACAGGCGGTGCGCTCTTAGCCTTAATTGGCCGGGTCATGCCTCCAGTGCTGTTATTTTGAAGAAAATAGAGTGCTCAAAGCAAGCCTATGCTTTGAATACATTAGTATGGGATAACATCATAGGATTTTGATCCTATTGTGTTGGCCTTTGGGATCAGAGTAATGATTAACAGGGATGTTGTGGGTATTCGTATTTCAAAGTCAGAGGTGAAATTCATGGATTTATGAAAGACAATCAACTCCAAAAGCGTTTGCCAAGGATGTTTTTATTAATCAAGAATGAAGTTTGGGGGCTCAAAAATGATCAATACCGTCTTAGTCTCAACCATAAGCGATGCTGACCAAGGATCGGTAGAAGTTGCTTTTCGGACTCTGCCGGCACCTTATCAGAAATCAAAGTCTTTGGGTTTCGGGGGGAGTATGGCCGCAAGGCTAAAACTTAAAAGAATTGACGGAAGGGCACTCCTACGAGTGGAGTCTACGGCTTAATTTGACTCAACAGGGGGAAACTTATCTAGTCCCGACATAGTAAGGATTGACAGACTATGTGCTTTTTTTTTTATTCTATGGGTGGTGGTGAATGGCCGTTCTTAGTTGGTGGGGCGATTTGTCTGGCTAATTTAATTAACGAATGAGACCTCAGCCTGCTAACTAGCTAGGCAGAGGTGATCCTCCGTGGCTAGCTTCGTAGAGGGACTATGGCCTTCTAAGCCAAAGAAGTTTGAGGTAATAGCAGGTCTGTGATGCCCTTAGATGTTTTGAACCACAAGCGTGATACATAGATATATTCAACGAGTCTATGTCCTTGGCCTATAGGCCTGGGTAATCTTTGAAATTTCATCTTGATGGGGATGGATCATTGCAATTGTTGGTCTTTAACGAGGAATTGCTAGTAAGTGTGAGTCATTAGCTCTTGTTGACTATGTCCCTACCCTTTGTACACACTGCCTATCGCTCTTACCGATTGAATAGTCTAGTTAAGTGTTCGGATCGCGGCGACGTGGGCGGTTCACCGTTTTTGCCGCTGACGACATCGCAAGAAATCCACTGAACCTTATTATTTAGAGGAAGGAGAAGTGGTAACGAGGTTTCTATAGGTGAACCTACAGAAGGATCATTGTCGAAACCTCTACCCAGCAGAACGACCCACGAACAAGTTAACATCACATAGCGCAGGACGTGCGTCGATCCATGGGCACCTGCACGCTGCAGTGTCTGTCGTGACGCCAATAGCTCATCGGTGACCCTCGTGGAACAAAAAACAAAACCTCAACGTAGGTCATGACATGGGAATCAAAAATTGAAAGGCAATGCCTCGTCACCCCAGGAACGAAGTGTAGAAGGGGCATTGCACCTCTATAATGAGAATCAAAATGACTCTCGGCAAATGGATGTCTGAGCTCCCGCATCGAAGAAGAACGTAACGAAATGCGATACTTGGTGTGAATTGTAGAATCTCGTGAATCATCAAGTCTTTGAATGCAAGTTGTGCTCGAAGCCTTCTGGCCAGGGGCACGTCTGCCCAGGTGTCACACAACATTGCCCACCTGACCCCCAAATAGATGGGGTTGCGCTTGGTGCCGGAAGATGGCCTCGTGTGTGCTTGGAATCTCGGTTGCCCCAAAAACCATGTCCCCGACAATGTTCACCTCGAAAACAGTGACTGAGAGACCCTCGCACAGTGTCATGCAGCCGTGTCATCGCTTAAAACTTTGATGAACTTGACCATTTCTCGCATCGTGACCCCAGGTTAGGTGGGATCACCCACTGAGTTTAAGCATATCAATAAGCGAATGAAAAGAAACTTATGAGGATTCCCTTAGTAATGATGAGCAAACTCGGAATAGCCTAGCTTGAGAATCAGACACCCCCGACATTTCAATTGTAGTCTGGAGAAGCGTCCTTAGCAAAGGATTGGGACCAAGTCCCCTGGAAGGGGGCGCTAGAGAGGGTGAGAGCCCCGTTGTGCTGAGACCCTGTCGCACCACGAGGCGCTCTCTATGAGTATGGTTGTTTGGGAATGTAGACCCAATCGGGCGGTAAACTCCGTCCAAGACCAAATATGGGCGAGAGACTAATAGCAAACAAGTATCATGAGGGAAAGATCAAAAGGGCTTTGAAAAGAGAGTCAAAGAGTGCTCAAAATTGTCGGGAGGGAAACAGATGGTGGCCGGCTATGCACCTTATTCGGATACAGAACGAGAAGTGTCGGCTCGCCGATGGGCTCGAGGTATGGACCAACTCGGATTGCTGGGGTGTCCCAAGCCCAAGCCCTTGAAACTCCCAAGGAGATGTCGCTCTTGCGATCGTGGCCACATCGCTCGCCCTCACATGGGTTAGTCGATCCTAAAAGACCAGGAAAGCCCATCCAACAGCACTTCCAAGTGTGAGCTTTGAAAGGGAATCAAGTTAAAATTTCTCGCATTGGGATGTGGCAGCTTACGACAATATTAAAGAGTTCGAAGACATCGACGAGGGCATCAGGAAGATTTTTCTTTTCTGTTTAACAGCCTACCCACCCTGGAAACGACTTAGTCAGAGGTAGGGTCCAGCGGCTAGAAAAGCATTGGACATCTTGCGGTGTCCAGTGATCCCCAACGGCTTTTGAAAATCTAGAGGACCGAGTGCCTACCACGCCTAGTCATACTCATAACTGCACTAGGTCTCCAAGGTGAACAACCTCTAGTCAATGGAACAATGTAGGCAAGGGAAGTCGGAAAAATAGATCCGTTACCTTGAGAAAAGGATTGGCTCTGAGGGCTGGGCTCGAGGGTACCAACCCAGAGCCCATCGATTGTCGGTAGACTGCTCGAGCTACTCCTGCGATGAGAGTTGGTCTTCGTGTGACAGCCGGGTGAGGGTTTGGGAACGGCCACTTTGGGGCCTTCCCTGGGCGTGAAACAGTCGACTCAAAGCTAGTGCTGATAAGGGGAACTGACTATTTAATTAAAACAAAGCATTGCGATGGTCCCTCCGAATGTTAACGCAATGTGATTTCTGGCCAGTGCTTTGAACCAAGCGCGGGTAAATGGTGGGAGTAACTATGACTCTCTTAAGGTAGCCAAATGCCTCGTGAGAATAACTGTAATGAGATTCCCACTGTCCCTGTCTACTATCCAGCAAAACCACAGCCAAGGGAATGGGCTTTGTGGAATTAGTGGGGAAAGAAGACCTTGTTAAGCTTGACTCTAGTCTAAATTTGTGAAACGACTTGAAAGGTGTAAGATAAGTGGGAACCGGTTCCCTGGCGAAAGTGAAATACGACTACTTTTAACGTTATTTACTTATTCCGTAAATCAGAGGCAAAGCATTCCTCTTCTTTTTGGAGCGAAGGCTGTTCGACGGGCTGATCCGAGTGGAAGACATTGTCAGATAGATAGTTTGGCTGGGACAACACTTTCATTAAAAGATAACGCAGGTGTCCTATGATCAACTCAATAAGAACAGAAATCTCGTGTGGAACAGAAGGGTAAAAGCTCGTTTGATTCTGATTTCCAATACAAATACAAATCGTGAAAGCGTGGCCTATTGATCCTTTAGACCTTCAAAATTTG
>CM075454.1:29961597-29984097 GCA_037832335.1 Carallia pectinifolia
GCGCACCACGCGCTCGGATAACCGTAGTAATTCTTGAGTTAATACGTGCAACAAACCTCGACTTCTGGAAGGGATGCATTTATTAGATAAAAGGTCGACGTGGGCTCTGCCCGTTGCTCTGATGATTCATGATAACTTGATGGATTGCATGGCCAACATGCCAGCGATGGATCATTCAAATTTCTGTCCGATCAACTTTCGATGGTAGGATAGAGGTCTACTGTTAGCCCATTGAACACGTGCCATGCAGGAGTTGGCGGCACCTTACGTCAATTCCTAGGATGGGACTTTGGCGTGGCTGGGAACTCCTTGAAGCAAGGTGAAAGATGAGAGGATCAGCATAGGCACGGGCCTACAGGCAGGTCCTAGTGTGGACCAAGACTTGGGTTGGACAAAGGATGCTGGGCTGCATGTTCATGGGCTCCATCAGATGGGCCATAGGCTTAGGCCAAGAGGCCCAAAACAAAAGACTGGGACTTGGCCAAGTATGCATGGCACTACGTGGCACCGAGTCTCCTACGACGTGTGGAACGTGGGGACGTGCATGTGTGACTCTACCCTGGTGGCCGAGTATCGGGATAATGGACATCAGATCGTGGGCAAAAGATCGTGGGTAGATAAGACTTATCGAGATCAAGTGATGGACGTTCGTGGGAGATAAGGCTTATCAGGATCGAGTCATGGATGAGAGCGTGGGAAGATGAGGTTTATCATCCACGATAGAGATCGTGGGGAGATAATGTTTATCTCCAAGCCCTGGATAGCTAGGGGTGTCAGCTATATATAGACCCTATGGGTTGTCATTTGTGCTCAGTGAAAGAGAGAAATCACTCAGAGAGAAAGAGTGAAACACTGTTGAGAGTTCAATTGATTGTTCCTTTGTATTACATGAGTTAAGTAATAAAAGGTTGGGAAAGGTTCCCGTATATGCTCTTGTGCCTCTTTTGAGTGTGTGAGTTGTGTGCCTACTTACAAAGTTGTATTGTGCAAATTGTTGTGTGTGTGGTTGGCTAAGACTAAGTGTGATTTAGTGCCATTACAAGGTGAAATTTTGGGTGAGAAAATTAGCCCTATGATAGCTGGTATCATAGTAAAAAGGTTCGACTAATGGCAGGTGGTTCGGGTCTAGATGCTGTACTTGAGCGCATAGCCAAGCTCATTGAGGTACTCAGTGAACTTCTGGAGGGTGCAAATTTCACCATGTTCCCAACGTTGGCGCTCCATGAGCAGTACATAATCGATCTGCAACGGCAATAAGAGGTGGTGGCCTCTTCAAACACAGCTTTTCAGCTTGAGGAGTTGGCAGCAACGATAGCCATCCTCAAGAAGGCTGTAGCCTCTCAACCAAGCGGAGGTGTTGTGGAGAGCTAGACCAAGATGAAGGTGCCAAAGCCAAAAGCCTTCGAGGGAGCGAGGGATGCCGAAGAGATTGAGAACTTTCTGTGGGATATGGAGCAGTACTTCAAAGCTGCCCGAGTGCCAGACAACAAGAAGGTCAATCTGACCAGTATGTATCTGGCCAAGGACACTAAGTTGTGGTGCCGGACTCAGTTGGATGACGATTCAAGTGTGGGCAGGCCTAAGATCGAGACGTGGGAGAGACTAAAGTAGGAGTTGAGGACCAGTTCTGGCCCTGCAACACGTCATGGCTTGCGAGGGAATCCTTGAAGAAGTTGAATCAGAGTGGTACAGTGCGTGACTACGTGAAGGAATTTAGTTCCTTGATGCTTGGCATCCGCAACATGTCGGATGAGGACAAGCTTTGCAACTTCCTTTCTGGTCTACAACCCTAGGCTCAAGTCGAGCTTAGAAGGCAAGGAGTGAAGGACCTTCCTTCAGTAATGGCTGCAGCTGATGGTTTAGTTGATTTTCGGATCAACAAGTCTCGTGATTCTGATGCTGGGAAGCAGCCCAAAGACAAGGGCAAAAAGAAGAAGGAAGGCAAGAGGGATAAGCACAACGGCGGCAGCAAGGATAAAGGCAAAGTCCACTACCAAGAAAAAGATAAAGGCAAACTAACTCGGGTTGTTTCATATGTAATGGACCACACAGGGCCAAGGAGTGCCCCAAGCGAGAGAAGTTAAGTGCCATAGTTACTGAGGAGAGTGGCCCCTCAGATGATGTTGGCCCCTCTCATGTCAATCCTTTGCAGTTGGTGAGTGCTGTGCAAGTTGGACGTGCCCACAATCCGGTTTGATGTATGTAAAGATTGGGCTCAATAGTAAGGAGTTGATGGCGATGGCTGACACGAGTGCTACCCACAACTTCGTGGCTGAGAGGATGGTGGAGTCACTGGGTCTAAAAGTCACCAAGACCGGGAGTCGAATAAAGGCAGTCAACTCAGCAGCCTGGGAGGTGCTTGGCACGACACTGGGAGTGGAGGTAACTATGGGCAATTGGTTTGGTAAGCTTAACTTCACTGTGGTTTCGTTAGATGATTTTGGTATCATACTAGGGGTTGATATCTTTGTGAGCACAAAAGTTGCTCTGTTGCCTCACTTGGGTGGTCTCATGATCATGCATGAGGATCATCCATATTTCGCTCCTGGGATGTTCACTCCCTCTTCCAGTATTGGTGGGAAGTCGGGTGGTATGTTATCAGTTATGCAGGTGAAACATGGGCTGAAGAAGGGAGAAGTCACCTACCTTGCGGCTTTGATGGAGATCAAAGAAGGTATTGTTGCGGAGGTGTCTGATAGTGTAGCAGATCTGTTGGGAAAGTTCACTGATGCGATGCCTCTTTAACTCCCTAAGTGTCTTGCCCCAAGGCGTGCCACTGACCACAAGATCGATTTGGTGCCCAGTTGCAAACCACCAGCACAAGCCCCATATCGCATGAATCCGCTAGAGATGGTAGAACTGAGGAAGCAGTTGACGTAGTTGCTGGATGTAGACCTAATTCAGTGCTCTAAACGCCATATGGTGCCCCGATGTTGTTTCAGAGGAAACACGATGGCTCGTTGTGGATGCATGTTGATTACAAGGCTCTGAACAAGGTGACGGTAAAGAGCAAGTGCCCTATTCCATTGATAGCGGACTTGTTTGACAGGTTAGCGAGAGCCTCATACTTCACCAAGCTGGATCTACTATCTGGATATTGGCAAGTCAGGATTACAGAAGGAGATGAGGGGAAAACCACGTGCATCACTCGCTATGGCTCCTACGAGTTCTTGGTGATGCCATTCGGTTTGACTAACACCCCCGCTACTTTCTGTAATTTAATGAATGATGTATTTCATGACTTTATTGATCATTTTGTGATTGTATATATGGATGATATTGTTGTGTATAGTGAGTCCTTGGGGGATCACTTGTCCCAGCTGAGGTTGGTGCTGTCTTAGTTGAGAAAGCACCAATTACATGTGAGAAAGGAAAAATGCGAGTTCGCCTAACGTGAGATAATGTTCCTTGGGCATAGGGTGAGTCGAGGGCAAGTTAAAATGGACGAGAGAAAAGTCCACGAAATAGTGGAGTGGGAGGTCCCTACCAAAGTGTTTGAGTTGAGATCCTTTCTTGGTTTGTCTAACTATTACAGGAAGTTCATGCAGAGTTACTCCAAAGAGGTGGCCCCATTGACAGACTTACTCAAGAAGGATAGACTCTGGAGGTGGACCACAGATTGCCAAGAAACCTTTGACAAGTTGAAGGCAGCGGTATCCACGGAGCCGATCTTGAGACTGCCTGATTTTGAATTGCCTTTCAGTGTGCCAACTAACGCCTCAGACAAAGCCATTGGAGGTGTGTTGGTGCAAGAAGGCCACCCCATTGCCTATGAGAGCCGGAAACTCAACGATACACAGCAGCGGTACTCAACCCATGAGAAGAAGATGTTGGCAGTGGTGCATTGCCTTCGTACTTG
The DNA here is from genome assembly GCA_037832335.1 of Carallia pectinifolia. Classification (NCBI taxonomy): domain Eukaryota; kingdom Viridiplantae; phylum Streptophyta; class Magnoliopsida; order Malpighiales; family Rhizophoraceae; genus Carallia; species Carallia pectinifolia. Next base: position 29,965,457 of record CM075454.1, read on the forward strand.
GAGGGTGTATTTGCTAGGTACCAGGTTCGTGGTTCAGACAGACAATGTGGCTAACACATTCTTTCAGACTTAGAAAAAGCTTTCTGCACTGCAGGCGCGGTGGCAGGAGTTCTTGGTTGAGTATGATTTTACTTGGGAACACAAGCCAGTAAGGCAAAATTAGGTGGCAGATGCCCTAAGTCGCCGAAAAGTACAAGAGATGGTCAAAACCTGAACCACCTGCCATTGGTTCTCACCCAAAATTTCGCCATGTAATGGCACTAAGTCACACTTAGTCTCAGCCAACCGCACACACAGAAGGATTGCACAATGGAACTTTATAAGTAAGCACACAACTCACACACTCAAAAGAGACACAAGAGCATATATAGGAACCTTTCCCAAACTTTTAGTACTTAACTCAAGTAATACAAAGGAACAATCACCTAAACTCTCAACAGTGTTTTAGTCTTTCCCTCTGAGTGATTTTTCTTTCACTGAGTACAAATGACAACCCGTAGGGTCTATATATAGCTGATACCCCCAACTATCTAGGTCTTGGAGATAAACATTATCTCCCCACGATCTCTATCGTGGCTGATAACCCATATCTTCCCACAATCTCATCCATGACTTGATCCTGATAAGCCTTATCTCCCACGATCATCCATCACTTGATCTCGATAAGCCTTATCTACCCACGATCCTTTGCCATGCATGATCTGATGAGTATTATCCTGATGCTCGGCCAATCGGATAGAGCCACACCCGCACATCCCCATGTTCCACACGTCGTAGGAGACTCAGTGCCACGCAGTGCCTTACAGTGCCATGCAGACTTGGGCAAGGCCCAGTCTTGTGTTTTGGGCTTCTTTGCCCAAGCCCATGGCCCATTTGATGGAGCCCACGAACATGTAGCCCAGCATCCTTTGTCCAACCCAAGTCTTGGTCCACACTGGGACCTGCATGTAGGCCCGTGCCTACGCTGAGCTCTCAGCTTTCACATTGCTTCAAGGAGTGCCCAGCCACTCCAAAGTCCCATGCTAGGAATTGGCGCAAGGTGCCGCCAACGCCTGCATGCCAAGTGTTCATGGGGCAACACCCTCGTTGGTAAGGTTGATAGGTAGTATTCCACCTGCTTCTCGAACTGCCATAGAGTCACATCTCTTTCCCAGCTCGCCTCACTATCTGGGGCATTCTTCCACTTCACCATGTACTCAACCCGCCTGTTCTTCTTACTTTGTCCCTGCGTTCGGTGGTCTAGAATTCTTTCCACTTCACGCTGGAACTCAGTTTTGATTGTAGGGAGAGCATGTTGTGCTTGTTTCCTTGGAGGCTCATCGCCCGCTTCCTCGTGGAAGGGCTTTAAGAAACTCACGCGGAAGGTTGGATGCACCTTCAACCCTTCTAGGAGCTGCAACCTGTATGCAACATTGCCAACTTTCTTCACCACTGTGAAGGGACCGTCATACTTTGGAACCAGCCCACGATATTGTAGAGCAACGGTTCTCAGCCCATGAGAAGGAGATGCTGACAGTGGTGCATTGCCTTTGCACCTAGAGGGTGTATTTGCTGGGTACTTGGTTCGTGGTTCGGACCGACAATGTGGCTAACACATTCTTTCAGACTCAGAAGAAGCTTTCTGCACGGCAGGCGCAGTGGCAGGAGTTCTTGGCTGAGTACGATTTTACTTGGGAACACAAGCCAGGCAGGCAAAATCAGGTGGCGGATGCCCTAAGTCGTTGACAAGTGCAAGAGATGGTTGCTGCCCTCACTCAAGTGTAGAGTGACTTGCTAGACAAAATCAGGGAACAGGCCCGCACGAGTATAAAAGGTGAGATCGTAACAACAAAGCATATTCCTTCCCCACAATAGCATAAAAGGCAAGACGACAACAACAAAGCATACTCTTTACACGCACGAGTATAAAAGGCATGATGGCAACAACAAAGCACGGTCCTTACCCGCACGAGCAGAAAAAGCAAGAAGGGAACAACAACAAAACCAAACTCCTTGCCTAGACAAGTATAAAAGGCAGGACGACAACAACAACAAAAGCATGCTCCTTGCTCGTAGGAGTATAAAAGGCGAGACGGAAACAACAAAGCATATTTCATTCTTGCACAAGTATAAAAGGCGAGTAGGTAACAACAACAAAACTAGACTCTTTGCCTGCACAAGTAAAAAGGCGAGATAACAATAGCAAAGCATACTCCTTACCTGCATGAGAATAAAAATTGAGACGACAACAAGAACAAAACTAGAATCCTTGCCTGCACGGGTATAAAACGCGAGATAGCAACAACAACAAGAGCATATACCTTGCCCGCAAGACTATAAAAGGCAAAATGTGCAACAAGAAAAGTATCGTCCTTGCCCATACGAATATAAAAGGCGAGACAGCAACAACAAAGCATGCTCCTCACCTGCACGAATATGAAGGGTGAGACAGCAAAAACAATAAATGCAAACTCCTCGCCCATATGAGTATAAAAGGGGACATGGTAAGAACAGCAAAACCATACTTTTTACTCGCACTAGTAAAAAAAGCGAGATGGCAATAGCAAAGCATGCTTGCACGAGTATAAAATGCGAGATGGCAATAGTAAAGCGTACTCCTTGCATGCACAAGAATAAAAGGCAAGACAACAACAACAACAAAATCAGACTCCTTGCCCGCACGGGTATAAAAGACGAGACAGTAACAATAACAAAAGCAAATTCTTTGCCGACAAGAGTATAAAAGATGAAAAGTACTACAACAAAAGTTTACTCGTTGCCTGCACGAGTATAAAAGGCAAGATGGTAACAACAGCAAAGCAGACTCGTAGTCCGTGCGAGTTTAAAAGGCTAGACAACAAAAACAACAAATGCAAACTCCTTGCCCACAAGAGTATGAAAGTAGATAGTCACAACAACAAAAGTATACTCCTAGCCCGCTAGAGTATAAAATGCAAGACGACAACAACAACAAAACTAGACTCCTTGCCCGCATGAAGATAAAATGTGAGACGGCAACAATAGCAAAAGTAGACTCCTTGCTCACAATAGTATAAAAGGCGAAAAGTGCAACAACAAACATATACTCCTGGCCCGTACAAATATAAAAGGGGAGACAGTAGTAACAACAAAGCATGCTCCAAGCCCATGCGAGGATAAAAGTGAGACAGCAACAACAACAACTGCAGACTTTGTGCCCACGTGAGCAAAAAAGGGAAGACGGCAACAACAACAAAGGCACACTCTTTCCCCATGCAAGTATAAAAAGTAAGACGACAACAACAAAGCTTACTCCTTGCCTTTACGAGTATAAAAGGCCCGTCGGCAGCAGCAAGAAAACTAGTCTCCTTTCCCTCACGAGTAAAAGACGAGACGACAACAGCAAAGCATACTCCTTAACCACACAAGAATAAATGGCGAGACGACAACAGCGGCAAAACCAGGCTCCTTGCATACATGGGTATAAAAGGCAAGACAGTAACAACAACAAGAGTAGACACCTTGCCATAAGAGTATAAAAGGCTAAGTCAACAACAACAAAAGTATACTCCTTGCCCGCATGAGTATAAAAAGCGAGATAGCAACAACAAAACATGCTTCTCACCCGTACAAGTATAAAAGGCAAGACAGTAAAAATAATAAATGTAGACTTCTTGCCCGTACGAACGTAAAAGGCGAGATGGTAAGAACAACAAAAGCATACTCTTTACACTCTCGAGTAAAAAAGGCGAGACGGCAATAGCAAAGCCTACTCCTTGCCCGCACGAGTATAAAAGGTGAGACGACAATAGCAAAACATACTCCTTATCTTCACAAGAATAAAAGGCAAAATGGCAACAACAACAAAATCAGACTCCTTGCTCGCACGGGTATAAGAACTAGACAGTAACAACAACAAAAGTAGACTCTTCGTAGACATTAGTATAAAAGGTGAAAGGTACAATAACAAAAGTTTACTCCTTACCCGCACAAGTATAAATGGCGTGATGGTAATAATAGTAAAATAGATTTGTAGCCCATGCGAGTTTAAAGGCTAGACAACAAAAACAACAAATGCAGACTCCTTGCTCGCAAGAGTATGAAAGGCGACAATCACAACAACAAAAGCATACTCTTAGCCCGTTGGAGTATAAAGGGCAAGACGGCAAGAACAACAAAACCAGAGTCCTTGCCTACGTGAAGATAAAAGGCGAGACCGCAACAACAGCAAAAGTAGACTGCTTGCCCGCTAGAGTATAAAAGGCAAAACGTACAACAACAAAAGTATACTCTTTTCCCACACGAGTATAAAAGGGAAAACATTAGCAACAAGAAAGCATACTCCCAGCCTGCGTGAGCATAAAAGCGAGACAGCAACCACAACAAATGCAGACTCCATGCCTGCGAGAGTATAAAAGGCAAGATGGCAACAACAACAAAAGCACACTCCTAGCCCATGCAAGTATAAAAAGCGAGACGACAATAGTAAAGCTTGCTTTTTTCCTAAAAGGCGAGTTGGCAGCAGAAACAAAACTAGACTCTTTGCCCACACAACTAAAGGATGAGACGGCAACAACGAAGCATACTCCTTACCCACACAAGAATAAATGGCGAGACGACGACAACAACAAAACTAGGCTTCTTGCCTACATGGGTATAAAAGGCAAGATAGTAACAATAATAAGAGCAGACACCTTGCCTGCAAGAGTATAAATGGCAAAATGTACAACAACAAAAGTATACTCCTTGCTTGTATGAGCATAAAAGGTGAGACAGCAACAACAAAGCATGTTCCCCACTCGTACGAGTATAAAAGGCAAGACAGAAAAAATAATAAATGTAGATTCCTTGGCCATACGAGTGTAAAGGTGAGATGGCAAGAACAACAAAAGCATACTCTTTACACGCACGAGTAAAAAAGGCGAGATGGCGACAGTAAAGTATACTCCTTACCGGCACAAGTTTAAAAGGCGAGACAGCAACAACAAAGCATACTCCTTACCTGCACAAGAATAAAAGGCGAGACGGCAACAACAACAAAATCAAACTCCTTGCCCGCACGAGTATAAAAGGCAAGATAGTAACAACAACAAAAGCAGAATCTTTGCCCACAAGAGTATGAAAGGCGAAAAGTACAACAATAAAAGTATACTCCTTTCCTGTATGAGTAAAAAAGGCGAGACAGTAACAATAGCAAATCAAACTCCTAGCCCGCACGATTTTAAAAGGCAAGACAACAAAAACAACAAATGCAGAGTCATTGCCAGCAAGAGTATGAAAGCTGACAAGCAAAACAACAAAAGTATACTCCTAGCCTGCCTGAGTATAAATGTGGGACGGCAACAGCAACAAAACCAAAGTACTTGCTCGCACGAAGATAAAAGGCAAGATGGCAAAAACAGCTAAAGTAGACTCTTTACTAGCAAGAGTATAAAAGGCAAAAAGTACAACAACAAAAGTATACTCCATGCCCGCACAAGTATAAAAGTGGAGATGGTAGAAATAACAAAGCATACGCCTAGCCCGCACAAGTATAAAGACGAGACGACAACAACAACAAAAGCAGCCCACACGAGTATAAAAGTGGAGACGGTAGCAATAACAAAGTATACCCCTAGCCAGAACGAGTATAAAGACGAGACGACAACAACAGCAAAACCAAACTCCTTACCCGCAAGAGTATAAAAGGTGAGACGACAACAACAAAGCTTACTTTTTGTCCTACGAGTATAAAAGGCGAGACAGTAACAACAAAGCATGTTGTTTGCTTGCATGAGTAAAGAGGCGAGACGGCAACAAGTTCGAAACTAGACTCCCTGTCCTTATGAGTATAAAATGCGAGACAGCAACAACAAAGTGTGCTGCTTGCCTGCATGAGTAAGAAAGGCGACACGATAGCAAGAACAAAACCAAACTCCTTGTCTGTACGAGTATAAAAAGTGAGACGGCAACAATAACAAAAGCATAATTGCTGCCCGCACAAGTGTGAAAGGCGACACGGTAACAACAAGGCATACTCCTTACCCGCATAAGTATAAAAGGCGAGACGACAAGAACAAAGTATACGCCTTGGCCACGCGAGTATAAAAGGCGGGATGGCAACAGCAAAGCATACTATTTTCTCGTAAGAGTATAAAAGGCGACAGCAATAGCAACGCATACGCCTTACCCGTGCGAGTATAAAAGGCGAGACGGCTCCCTGCCTCTACGAGTATAAAATGCAAGATGGCAATGGCAACAACAAAGCATACACTTTCAATGCAAGAGTTTAAAATGCGAGGTGGCAAAAACAAAGGGTACTTGTTACCCGCTTGAGTACCACGGCGAGATGGCAAAAACAAAGCGTACTCCTTTCCCACACGAGTACCATGGCAAGACGGCAATGGCCAAGCATTCTTCTCCCCCGAACGAGTATAAAAGGCAAGACAACAACAACAAAGCATTCTCCTCGCCCACTTGAGTATAAAAGGAGAGGCTGCAACAACAACAAAACCAGACTCCCTGCCCGTATGAGCATAAAAGGAGAGATGACAACAACAACAAAAGTATACTCTTTGCTTGCACGGGCATAAAAGACAATATGGCAACAGCAAAGCATACTCCTTGCCTGCACGAGTGTAAAAGGCGAGGCGGCAATAACAACAAAACCAGACTCTTTGCTAGCACAGGTATAAAATGCGAGATAGTAACAACAACAAAAGTAGTCTCATTGCCCGCAAGAGCTTAAAAGGCAAAACGTACAACAAGAAAAGTATACTCCTTCTTGCGCGTGCATAAAAGGCAACATGGCAATAACAGCAAGGGAAAAGGCGAGCAGGCAAAAACAAAAAAAGTAGACTCCTTGCCTACAAGAGTATAAAAGGCAACAAGCACAACAACAAAAATAGACTCCTTGCATGCCGTAGTATAGAAGGCGGGATGGCAACAGCAACAAAACTACTCTCGTTAACTGCACGAAGACAAAAGGCGAGACGGAAACAACAACAAAAGTAGACTCCTTGTCTGCCAGAGTATAAAAGGCAAGGCCGTAATAGCAACAAAACTAGACTCTTTGCCTGCACAGGTATAAAATGCGAGACAGTAACAACAACAAAATTAGACTCATTACCCGCAAGAGTATAAAAAGCGAAAAGTACAACAAGAAAAGTATACACCTTCTTACATGGATTCAAAAGGCAAGACGGCAACAACAGCAAAGCAGACTCCTAGCTCGCACTAGTGTAAAAGGCGAGAAGGCAAAAACAACAAAACCAGGCTCCTTGCTTGCAAGAGCATAAAAGATGACAAGCACAACAGCGAAAGTACACTCCTTGCCCTCCCAAGTATAGAAGGCGGGATGGTAACAACAACAAAACTACACCCCTTGCCCGCACAACGATAAAAGGCGAGATGATAACAACAACAAAACTAGACTCCTTGTCTGCAAGAGTATAAAAGGAAAAAAGTACAACAACAAAAGTATACTACTTTCTCGCAAGAGTGTAAAATGTGAGATGGTAACAATAGCAAAGCAGACTGCTTGCCTGCATGAGTATAAAAGGCAAAAAGTACAAAAACAAAAATATACTCCTTGCCCGCATGAGTATAAATGGTGAGATGGCAACAACAACAAAACCAGACTCCTTGCCATATGAGTATAAAAGGTGAGACGACAACAACGACAAAAGGATGCTCCTTGCTCACATGGGTATAAAAGGCGAGACAGCAACTGCACAACATACTCCTTGCCTGCATGAATATAAAGTGTACTCCTTTCCGTCAATTGTATAAAAGGCGAGACGACAATAGTAAAGCATACTCCTTGCCTGCAAAAATATAAAAGACAAGACAACAACAACAAAGCATACTGCTTGCCCTCACGAGTGTAAAGGACGAGACGAAAATAACAACAAAACCAAACTCAGTGCCCGTACGTATATAAAACTTGAGACAGCAATAACAACAAAAGCATACTCCTTGCTCGCACGAGTGTAAAAGGCGAGACAGCAATAGCAAAGCATATTCCTTTCCTACAAGAGCATAAAGGGCGAGACGGCAACTAAAAAGCATGCTCCTCGCCCGCACGAGTATAAAAGGCAAGATGACAACAACAACAAACTCCTTGGTCGCACAAGTATAAAATGCGAAATAGCAACAACAACAAAAGCACATTCTTTGTTCGCACGAGTATAAGAGGCGAGATGACAATAGCAAAGCATACTCTTACCCCATACAAGCATGAAAGGCAAGATGAAAACAACACAAAACAAGAATCCTTGCCCGTACGAGCGTAAAAGGCGAGACAGTAAGAACAACAAAAGCATACCCTTTGCTCGCATGACCGTAAAAGGCGAGATGACATCAGCAAAGCATACTCCTGGCCCAAACGAGTATAAAAATTGAGATGGCAACAAGAACAAAACCAGACACTTTGCCTACAAGTGTATAAAAGGTGAGAAAGCAACAACAAAGCAAACTCCATGTCTACACGAGTATAAAAGGCGAGACAACAACAACAAAGCGTGCTGCTTGCCCGCACATGTATAAAAGGCAAGAGGGTAATGACAACAAAACCAGACCCCTTGTCCATTCGAGACAGCAATAGCAAAGCATACTATTTACCTGCATGAGCTTAAAAGGCAATGCAGTAACAGCAGAGCATATTCCTTACCCGCACACTTATAAAAGGCGTGTATAAAATTTGAGACAGCAACAACAAAGCTCGACTACTTGCCCGTACAAGTATAAACTTTGAGATGGCAACAACAACAAAAGCATAGTCTTTGCCTGCACAAGTATAAAAGGCGTGACAGCTATAGCAAAGGATACTCCTTACTTGCACGAGTATAAAAGGTGGGCAACAACAAAGCATGCTCCTCACCCTCACGAACATAAAAGGCGACACGGCAACAATAACAAAACCAAATTCCTTGCCCTCACAAGTATAAAAGGTTTGACGACAACATTAACAAAGGAACGCTCCTTGCCCGCATGAATATAGAAGGTGAGGCGGCAACAGCAAAGCACACTCATTGCCCACACGAGCATAAAAGGCATGACGGAAACAACAACAAAACCAGACTCCTTGCCTGCACGGGTGTAACAACAACAAAAGCATGCTCTTTGCTCGCTAGTGTAAAAAGGCAAAAGGTACAACAACAAAAGTATACTCCTTGCCCGCATGAGTATAAAAGGTGAGACAGCAACAATAGCAAAGCACACTCCTAGCCCGCACGAGTATAGAACGTGAAACAACAACAATAACAAAAGCACACTCCTTGCCCGCATGAGTATAAAAACCGAGACGGCAAGAACAACAAAACCAGACTCTTTGCCTGCATGGGTATAAAAGGAAAGACAGTAACAACAATAAAAACAAACTCCTTGCCCGCAACTGTATAAAAGGCAAAAAGTACAACCACAAAAGTATACTCATTGCCCGCATGAGTACAAAAGGCGAGATGGCAAAGAATAACAAAACCATACACCCTGCCCACAAGAATATGAAAGTCAAGATGCTAATAACAGCAAAGCAGACTCCTAGCCCGCATGAGCTGGAAAGGCGAGACGGTAACAACAGTAAAAGGAGACTCCTTGCCCGCAAGAGTATAAAAGCCAAAAGGCACAATAACAAAAGTATACTCGTTGCAAACACGAGTATAAAAGGTGAGACAGCAACAACAACAAAGCCAGACTCCTTACCCACACGAGCATAAAAGGCAAGATGGCAACAACAATAAAAGTAGACTCCCTGCCCGCAAGAGTATAAAAGGCAAAAAGTATATCAATAAAAGTATACTCTTTGCCTACATGAGTATAAAAGGCGAGAAGGCAATAACAACAAAACCAGACTACTTACCAGCGAGAGTATAAAATGCAAAAAGTACAACAATGAAGGTATACTCCTCACCCGCCTGAGTATAAAAAGCAAGACGGTAACAACAAAGCATATACCTTGCCCACACGAGTATAAAAGGCAATATGGCAACAACAAACTTCTTGCTCGCACGAGTACAAAAGGCCGATGACAACAACAACATACCAGACTTGTTGCCCGTACGATTATAAAAGGCGACACGACAACGACAAAAAAGGCATACTCCCTGCCCGCACGAGTATAATAGGCAAGGAGTCAACAACAACAAAAGTAGACTCCCAACCCGGACGAGTATACAAGGCAAGACGAAAACAATAGCAAAAGTAGACTCCATGCCTGGAAGAATATAAAAGGCAAAAAGTACAAAATCAAAAGTATCCTCCTTGCCTGGATGAGCATAAAAAGTGAAATGGTATGAACTGCAAAGCAAAAGCATAGCCCTCACGAGTATAAAATGCTAGACGACAATAATAACAAAATCGGACTCCTTGCCCGCAAGAGTATAAAAGGTGACAAGCACGACAACAAAAGTATGCTGCTCGCCGGAACAAGTGCAAAAGGCAAGACAGCAACAATGAAGCCGATTGCTTGCCGGCACTAGTATAATAGGCGAGATGGAAACAACCACAAACCTAGACTCCTTGCCTCTACGAGTATAAAAGGCAACGCAGCAACAACAACAAAAGCAGACTTCCAGCCTACATGACTATAAAAGGCGAGACGACAACAACAACAAAAGTGGACTCCTTACCCGCAAGAGTATAAAAGTCGAAAGGTACAACAACGAAAGTATACTCCTTGTCTGCACGAGTATAAAAGGCGAAGACGGCAACAACAACAAAGCTAGACTTATTGCTTGCACGTGTATAAAACGCGATGCGGCAAGAACAACAAAAGTAGGCTCCGTGCCCGCAATAGTTTAAAAGGCAAAAAGCACAACAACAAAAGCATATTCCTTGCCTGCACGAGTATAAAAGGCGAGACGATAACAACAATAGAACTAGACTATTTGCCTGAAAGAGTATCAAAGGTGACAAGTGCAAAAACAAAAGTATACTCCTCATCCGTTCAAGTATAACAGACGAGACGGTAACAACAAAGCATATTCCATGCCCGCACGACTATAAAAGGCCAGATGGCAACAACAAAGCATGCTGCTTGCTCGCATGAGTAAAAAAGACGAGACGGCAACAACAACAAAACCGGACTCCTTACCTGTACAAGTATAAAAGACGAGATAGCAAACAACAACAAAACCATATTTCTTGCCTGTAGGAGTATAAATGGCGAGGGGGCAATAGCAACGCATGCTTCTTACCCGCACGAGTATAAAAGGCGAGAAGGCAACATTAAAGCTTACTCGTTGCCCGGACGAGTATAAAAGGCAAGATGGTTACAGCAAAACATACACCTTGTCCACAAGAGTATAAAAGGCGAGACAGCAACAATAGGAAAGCAGACTCCTAGCCCATACATGCATAGAATGTGAGACGGCAATAGCAAAAAAAGCTGTCTCATTGGCTGCAAGAGTACAAAAGGTGACAAGTACAACAGCAAAAGTATACTCCTCGACCCCCTGACTATAAAAGGCGGGACGATATCAACAACAAAACTAGACTCTTTGCCCGCACAATTGTAAGGATGAGACGACAACAACAGCAAAAGTAGACTCCTTGCCCAAAAGAATATAAAGAGTGAAAAGTACAACAGCAAAAGTATACTCCTTGCCCACACGAGTATAATAGGCAAGATGACAACAACAACAAAACTAGACTCCTTTCCCACAAGGGTACAAAAAGCGAAAAGTATAACAACAAAATAGTACTCTGTGCCTACACGAGTACAAAAGGTGAGACAACAACAACAATAAAACCAGACTCTTTACTAGCATGACCATAACAGGCGGGACAACAACAATAACAAAACCAGACTCCTTGCCCGCAACAGTGTAAAGGGCTAAAAGCACAACAACTAAAGCATACTCCTCACCTACACAAGTATAAAAGGTGAGACAGTAGAAACAACAAAGTACACTCTTAGCCCACTAGAGTGTAAAAGGTAAGACCGCAACAACAACAAAAGTAGACTCCTTGCCCGCAAGAATACAAAAGATGAGACGGTAACAACAAAGCATACTTCTTGCCAGCACGAGTATAAAAGGCAAGACGGCAACAGCAAAGCATATTGTTTGCCCATATTAGTATAAAAGGGCAAGAGGGCAACAACAACAAACTTGGACTCCTTGCCCGTATAGGTATAAATGCGAGACGGCAACATCAAAGCAAGTGCCTACCCCTCACTAGTGACACGACAACAATAACGACAAAAGCATACTCCCTGCCCGCATGAGTATAAAAGGCGAGACGACAATAGCAAAGTAGACGCGTAGCCCTCACTAGCGAGATCACAACATCAACAACAAAAACAGACTCCTTGCTTGGAAGAGTATAAAAGGCGAGAGGGCAGTAACAACGTATACTCCTAGCCTGCACGGCTATAAAAGGCGAGATGGTAGCAATAAAGAATGATGCTTGCCCGCACGAGTATAAAAGACAAGACAAAAACAACAAAGCATGTTGCTTGCCCACACAATTATAAAAGGCGACACGACAAGAACAACAAAAGAAGACCCCTTGCCCGCAAGAGTATAAAAGGCGAGACAACAATAAAAACACATACTTCTTCCCTGCACGACTATATAGGGCAAGATGGCAAGAACAAAGCATGATGCTTGCTCGCACGGCTATAAAAAGTGAGGTGGTAACAACAAGGCATACTCCTTACCCGCATGACTATAAAAGGTGAGACGACAACAACAAAGCAAGCTATTTTCCCGTACGAGTGTAAAAAGCGAGGCGGCAACAACAATAATTCATACTCCTTACCTGTACAAGTATAAAAGGCGAGAAGGTAACAACAACAAAAGCATACTCCATGCCCGCACGAGTATAAAAGGTGAGACGACAACAACAAAGCATACTTCTAAGCTGCAAGAGAATAAAAGGCGAGACAGCAACAACAACAAAAGCATATAACTTGCTTGCACGAGTATAAAAGGTGAGGCGGCAACAGTAAGGCATACTCCTTGCCCAAACGAGGATAAAAGGTAAGGCGGCAACAACAAAGCACACTCTTTGCTCGCACGAGTTTAAAAGCGAGATGGCAACAACAACAAAGCTAGACTCCTTGTCCGAACAAGTATAAAAGGCAAGATGGCAATAACAACAAAAGCATACTCCTTGCCTGCAAGAGTATAAAAGGCAAGATGACAACGTCACCAAAACCAGACTCCTTGCCTGTACAAGCATAAAAGGTTTGATGGCAACAATAACAAAAGCATATTTCGTGCTTCCATGGGTATAAAAGGCGTGACGGCAACAATAGCAAAGTAGACTTGTAGCCCTCAAGAGTATAAAAGGCAAGATGCCCACAACAACAAAACCAGACTCTCTGCTTGCACGAGTATAAAAATTGAGACGGTAACAACAGCAAAAGTAGACTCCTTGCCTGCAAGAATACAAATGGGAAAAAGCACAAAAATAAAGCATACTTCTTCCCTGCACGAGCATAAAGGGCGAGACGGTAACAACAACAAAGCAAATGCTTAGGTCGCACGAGTACAAAAGGCAAGACGGTAATAATAACAAAAGTAGAATCCTTGCCTGCAAGAGTATAAAAGGCGAGACAACAACAACAAAGCATACTCCTTGCCCAGACGAGTATAAAACGTGAGACGGCAACAGCAAAGCTTGTTGATTGCTTGAAGGAGTATAAAAGGTAAGCCGGAAACTACAACAAAGCCAGACTCCTCACTCGTAAGAGTATAAAGGGCCAGAAGTACAACAACAAAAGTATACTCTTTGACTGTGTGAGTGTGAAATGTGAGACGACAACAACAACAAAAACAGACTCCTTACCCGCACAAGTATGAAAAGTAAGATAGGAGCAACAACAAAAATAGACTCCTCGCCCGCAAGAATAGGAAAGGCGAAAAGTACAACAACAAAAGTATACTCCTTGCCCATACGAGTATAAAAGGGGAGAGGGCAACAATAGCAACGCTGACTCCTAGTTCGCACGAGTATAAAAGGTGAGACAACAACCACAAAAAAAGTAGACTCCTTGCTCAAAAGATTATAAAAGGAGAAAAGTACAACGATAAAAGCATAATCATTGTGGCACGAGTATAAAAGGTAAGATAGTAAGAACAACGACGTAGACTCCTAGCATGCATGAGTATAAAAGGCGAGACAGCAACAACATCAAAGTAGACTCCTTGTACACACGAGTATAAAAGGCGAGACGACAACAACAACAAAAGTAGACTCCTTGCCCGCACGAGTATAAAAGCCGAGATAGTAACAACAGCAGTGGTAGACTCCTTGCCCGCAAGAATACAAAAGACAAAAAGTACAAAAATAAAAGTATACTCCTCGCCCACATGAGAATAAAGGGCAAGATGGTAATAATAGCAGAGCTGACTCCTAGCACGCACAAGTATAAATGGCGAGACAGCAACAGCAATAAAATCAAACTCGTTACTCGCAAGAATATAAAAAGCGAGATAGTGACAATAACAAAAGCAAAGTCATTACCCGCAAGATTATAAAAGGAGACAAGTACAACAATAAAAGTATGCTCCCCGCCTGCCCGAGTATAAAGGGCAAGACGAGAACAACAAAGCGTACTCCTCACTTGTATGGGTGTAAAAAGCGAGAAGGCAACAAAAGAGCATTCTCTTTTCCTACACAGATACAACATGGGAGACGGAAACAACAACAAAACCATACTCCTTTCCCAAATGAGTACAAAAGGCGAGACGACAACAACTACAAAAGCATTCTCCTTGCTTGCACGAGTAGGAAAGGCGAGATGGCAACAGCAAAGCATACCCCTTGCCTGCACGAGCATAAAAGGCAAGACGGCAGCAACAACAAATACTAACCCCTTGCCCACGTGAGTATTGAAGCCGAGACAGCGACAACAACAAAACTAGACTCTTTGCACACACGAGTATAAAAGGTGAGACAACAAAAACAACAAAAGCATACTTGTTAGCAGCACGAGTATAAAAGGCAAGACGACAACTACAACAAAACCAGACTCCTTACCTGAACGACAGCAACAACAAAAGCATACTCCTTGCCCGCACGAGTATAAAAAGCGAGACGTCGACAACAAACCATATTTTTTGCTCGTATGAGCATAAAAGGAAGGACAACAACAACAAAGCATGCTCATTGCCCGCACGAGTATAAAAGGCGAGCCAGCAACAACAACAAAACCAAACTCCTTGCCCGCACGAGTATAAAAGGCGAGACGTCAACAACAACAAAAGCATACTCCTTGCTCGCACGAGTATAAAAGGCTTGTCAGCGACAGCAAAACATACTCCTTACTCGAACGAGTATAAAAGGCGAGTCGGTAACAATAGGAAAAATAGAATCCTTGCCTGCACGAACATACAAGGCGAGACATCAACATCAACAAAAACAAACTCCGTGCCTACAAGAGCATAAGTGGCAAAAAGTAAAACAACAAAATTATGCTCCTTGCTAGCACTAGTATAAAAGGCATGACGAGAATAATAGCAAAGCAGACTCCTAACCCGCACGAGTATAAAAGGTGAGACGACAACAACAAGAAAAGCATAATCTTTGCCCGTAAGAGCAAAAAAAGGTGACAAGTACAACAACAAAACCAGACCCCTTGCCCACGTGAGCATAAAAGGTGAGACAGCAACAACAACAAAAGTATATTTTTTTGCCAACAAGAGTATAAAAGGCGAAAAGCGCATTAACAAAAGTGTACTCCTTGCCTGCACGAGTAGAAAAGGCAACACAATAACAATAGAAAAGCAGACTCCTTTCCTGCATGACTTAAAAGGCTAAATGCCAACAACAACAAAAGTAGACTCCTTCGCTACACGAGTATAAAAAGTGACACATCAACAACAAGGCATGCTGCTTGCCCTCATGAGAATAAAAGGTGACACTGCAACAACAACAAAACCAGACTCCTTGCCTATATCAGCATAAAAGGCGAGAAGGTAACATCAACAAATGGATACTCCTTGCCAGCACGAGTATGAAAGGAGAGATAGCAATAGAAAAGCATACCCCTTACCCGCGCGAGTATAAAAGATGAGACGGCAGCAACAACAAAACCAAACACCTTGCCCACACGAGCATAAAAGGGGAGGTGGCAACAAAGCATATTGCTTGCTCGCATGAGTATAAAAGATAAGATGACAACAACCATGCATCCTCCTTACTTGCATGAGTATAAAATGTAAGACGGCAACAACAAAGTATGCTGCTTGCTCGTACGAGTGTAAAAGGCAAGATAGCAACAACAACAAGACTAGACTCCTTGCCCGTATGAGTGTAAAAGGAGAGGCGACAACAACAACAAAAGTAGACTCTTTGCCTGCAATAATATAAAAGCGAAAAGCACAAAAATAAAAGCATACTCCTTGCCCACATGAGTATAAATGGCAAGACGATAATAATAGCAAAGCAGGCGCCTAGCCCTCGTGAGTATGGAAGGCGAGACAATATCAACAACAAAAGCAGACTCCTTACCCACAAGAGTATAAAAGGCAAGGCCTTGACAACAAAGCGTACTCCTTATTTGCTGGAGTATAAATGCCGAGACAGTAAGAACCAAGGTTGCTGCTTGCCCGTACGAGTATAAAAACGAGATGGCAATAACAGTCAAAGTACACTCCTTGGTCGCAAGATTATAAAAGGCAAAAAATGCAAAAATAAAAGTATAATCCTTTCCTGCACGAGTATAAAAGGCGAGACGGTGACAATAGCAAAGCAGGCTGCCAGCCTGCATGAGTACAAAATGTGAGATAGTAACAATAGCACAAGTATACTCCTTGTGCGTAGGAATATAAAAGGTGAAAAGCAAAAAAGTAAATGTAGACTCCTTGCTTATACGAGTATAAAATGGTAGACGGTAGCAACAGCAAAGCAAACGCCTAACCCTCACCAGTATAAAAGGCAAAGCGGCAACAACAATAGAAGCAAACTCCTTACTCACAAGAGTATGCAAGGCAGGACGACAACAACAAAGCATACTCCTTGCACTCATGCGTATAAACGGCAAGACGACAACAACAAAGCAAACTCCTTACTCACACAAGAGCAAAATGCAAGACGGCAGCAACAAAGCATGCTTCTAGCCCACACAAATATGAAAGGCAAGACGGCAACAACAACAAAACCTGATCCCTTACCCACACAAGTATAAAAGCGTGACGGAAACAAGAATAGCATACTCCTTGCATGCACGAGTATAAAAGGTAAAACGACAACAGCAAAGCATACACTTTAGCCGTACGAGTATAAAAGGCCAGAGGACAACTACAACAAAAGCATACTCCTTACACGCACAAGAATAAAAGGCCAGACGGCAACGACAAAGCATACTCCTTGCCCGCATGAGTATAAAGGCGAGTCGGTAACAATAACAAAACTAATATCGTTGGCCGGACGAGTATAAAAGGCAAGATAGCAACAATAACAAAAGTAGACTCTTTGCCCGCAAGAGTATAAAAGGCAAAAAGTCCAACAACAAAAGCATACTCAATGCCCACAAGAGTATAAAAGGCGAGGCGATAACAACAGCAAAGCAGACTCCTAACCCGCACGAGTGTAAAAGGTGCGATGGTAGGAACAACAAAAACAAACTCCTTGCCCGCAAGAGTAAAAAAGGCAACGAGTACAACAACAAAACCATACTTGTTGCCCACCCGAGCATAAAAGCCGAGACAGCAACTGCAGTAAAAGTAGACTCTTTGCCTGCAAGAGTTTAAACAGCAAAAAGTAAAACAACTTAAGTATACTCCTTGCCCTTTGTACACACCGTCCGTCGCTCCTATCGATTGAATGGTCCGATGAAGTGTTTGGATCGCGGCGACTTGGGCAGTTCGCCGTCAGCAACGTCGCCAGAAGTCCACTGAACCTTATCATTTAGAGGAAGGAGAAGTCGAAACAAGGTTTTCGTAGGTGAACCTGCGGAAGGATCATTGTCAAAACCTTTGCCTAGTAGAACGACCCGCGAACAAGTTAACATCACACGACGCGAGGCGAGCATTGACCCATGGGCACCTGCAAGCTGTAGCATCTATCGTGAGGCCGACCGCTCGTCGGTCGTCCCCACGGTACGAACAACAAAACCCTAGCGCAGGCCGTGCCAAGGAAATAAAAAATTGAACGGCAATTCCTCGTCTCCCCGGGAACAGAGCGCGGTCGGGGCATTGGACCTCTACTGTGAGAATCTAAACGACTCACAGCAACGGATATCTCGGCTCTCGCATTAATGAAGAACGTAGCGTAATGCGATACTTGTTGTGAATTGTAGAATCCCGTGAACCATCGAGTCTTTAAACGCAAGTTGCGCCCGAAGCCTTCTCACCAATGGCACATCTGCCTGGGTGTCACAGTACATTGCCAACCCCACCCCCGAATTGATGGGGTTGTGTTTGGTGGCGGAAGATGGCCTCCCGTGTGCCTGGCATTGCGGTTGGTCCAAAAACCATGTCCCCGACGACGTTCGCCTCGACAACGGTGGTTGAGAGACCCTGGCACAGTGTCTTGAGGCCGTGTCGTTGCTCCAAACTCTTACGAACCCAACCCTTTCTCGTATTGCGAGCCCAGGTCAGGCAGGATCACCTGCTGAGTTTAAGCATATCAATAAGTGGAGGAAAAGAAACTTACGAGGATTTCCTTAGTAACCGCGAGCGAACCAGAAACAGGCCACCTTGAGAATTAGGCCCCCCCGCCGTCCGAATTGTAGTCTGGAGAAGCGTCCTCAG
>CM075454.1:29989097-30086597 GCA_037832335.1 Carallia pectinifolia
CTGCTTTGGCGCCCCGCTCTCATTCTTGTCCCTCGATCGGTCTCCGTTTTTGGGCTAAATGAACAACCACATGCACCATAATTTTCCTCATATTTTTCTAAAGGTCCACACAATTTTGTGCAATTCAACCTTTTTTTCTATTTTTTACGATTTTCTGTATTTTTTGGCTTCGAAAAATAAAAAAAAATATTTCAGGCTTCCAAAACGTTTTCAAAATTTTTCGCAAGGTCTACTACATTTTTGTCATTGTTCCCTCAAAATTTCAGCTCAAAACTTCAAGTATTCGATTTTTTAAAGAGGGTGTGACCACTCATACATTCCAATGTGTCCTCCTACCAAAGGGCCAAAAACCCTAACGCTCTTCAGGAGGGAGGTGCATGTCTCACCCCTAATTAGCGTTGCTAGCTTCAAGCTAGTGGGCTTCTAGGGGATGTTGCTTGCACCTAGGTTGCTGATATGATGCACGAATGGAAAAGGATTGGTGCCAATGATCGGCGGACAAATTCCCCGATACCCTGACCGTGCCGGGTCCCTCTCTGGTCTGTTGGTCACGCGGGGCCCAGTTCGCGATTTTGGTCCCAAAAAATGAAAATTTGCCCCGACGCAGGAAAAACTGTTGCAAATCCAAAGAAAGCATCCCCGAGATGAAATTCTTCGCCGGTAATTTCATTTTCGGCTCCGTTTGCCGATTTTGCCCCAAAAAAAGAAATTTTGCCCCGATGTTGGAAACGATGTCAAAAATCGAAAAATTGGTGCCGAATGAAGAAATTAGTTGCCAAGGATTCCATTTTTTGGCCCGAACGAAGCATAAGAATTGGCCATTGGGGCTGACCCCAGTGACTTCGTAAGCGCAAATGCCCTTCTGCAAGGGGCGGAGCTGGGTGCAACGACACCGTTCTTGATCAAAATTGGGGGATTACTCACGGTTCCACCATTCAATTGATGTTGCGGGAGCCAAGGTTTCGAAGCAACGCAGTGTCTTGCACGTTGCCGCGCTGCGGTTGACTGGTAACCATGACCCATGACCCAATTGGTCGTGCCAAAGGAACTCCCAACGATGGTTGAGTGTTGTGCCCTGCACCCTTGCCTTATTCAACGCGGGGTGGCCCGAGGTGCCCCCAGTCATTGCTCGAGGCCCCCTATACGAATGCAATGGTTGTTCCTCACGAAAAATGTGAAAGTTCATGTACGATCTCCTGCGCTTAGCGGTGCGGGCAGCGATTCTCTCGAGCGCTTACACATTCCCCGAGGCTCATCAAGCCACGCGGGCGTGTGTTATGCTTGAGGGGGTTGTTGCCTAGTGTACGCGATTGCACATGAGTGGTGGTGGGATTGAAAGTGCTTGCAGGCTCCACACTAGCGCGTCGAACTGTCAGCCCCCGATCCTCTGCAAACTTGTACCCGAGTGCTTCCAATCTGCGTCGAGGTGAAAGACAAGGGTTCCTGTGCTGCGTTCCTTCCAATTCAGAAATCGTTGTGATGCTTTTGTGCCTTCTCGTCCTTTACCTCCTCGGGGGTGCAGGGCGAACGTCATGTCGTCGCCCGTGTCCCTGGCATGCCGATTGCGGTTGCTTTGGTGCATGGTTCGACGGTCGTGCTATCAGATTCGGAACATTACTTAGGCAATGGAATTGTCGTTCCACTCCACGTTTGCTCGAACGGAGCCTTTGTCCCTCTATAGCACGACTGCCATGCCTGTTTCGTTATCGGCGGCCCCCTTACCATTTGGTTGGGTTCGTGAAGGAATGCTACCTGGTTGATCCTACCATTAGTCATATGCTTGTCTCAAAGATTAAGCCATGCATGTGTAAGTATGAACTAATTCAGACTGTGAAATTGCGAATGGCTCATTAAATTAGTTATAGTTTGTTTGATGGTACCTGTTACTCGGATAATCATAGTAAGTCTAGAGCTAATACAGCCAACAAACCCTGACTTCTGGAAGGGATGCATTTATTAGATAAAAGGTCGACGTGGGCTCCTGCCCGTTGCTCTGATGATTTATAATAACTTGACAGATCGCATAGCCAACATGCTGGCGACGCATCATTCAAATTTCTGCCCTATCAACTTTCGATGGTAGGATAGAGGCCTACTGTTAGCCCCTATGGCATACGGGAGATGGCGACACCATGCACCAGTTCACAGCATGGGACATTAGAGTGGATGGGCACTCCCTAAGGCAAGGTGAAAGCTGAGAGGGTTAGCTTAGGCACGGGCCGACATGCGGGTCCCAGTGTGAACCAAGACTTGGATTGGACAAATGATGCTGGGCTACCTGTTCGTGGGCTCCATCAGATGGGTCATGGGCTTGGGCAAGAGGCCCAAAACACAAGACTAGGTCTTGACAAAGTCTGCATGGCACTGCGTGGCACTGAGTCTTCTCCGACGTGTGGAAAGTGGGGACGTGCAGGTGTTGCTCTATCCTGTTGGCTGAGCATCGGGATAATGCTCATCAGATTGTGCATGGCAAAGGATCGTAGGGTAGATAAGGCTTATCGAGATCAAGTGATGGATGATCGTGGGAGATAAGGCTTATCCGGATCGAGCCATGGATGAGAATGAGGGAAGATGAGGGTTATCAGCCATGATAGATATCAAGGGGAGATAATGTTTATCTCCAAGACCTAGATAACTGGGGGTGTTAGGTCTATATAGACCCTATGGGTTGTCATTTGTACTCAGTGAAAGAGAAATCACTCAGAGAGAAATATTGAAACATTGTTGAGAGTTCAAGTGATTGTTCCTTTGTATTACTTGAGTTAAGTAATAAAAGGTTGGGAAAGGTTCTCGTATTTGCTCTTGTGCCTCTTTTGAGTGTGTGAGTTGTGTGCCTACTTACAAAGTTCTATTACACAAATCGTTGTGTCTGCGATTAGCTGAGACTAAGCGTGATGTAGTGCCATCACAAGGCGAGACTTACAAATTTTTGGTGAGAAAATTAGCCCAGTGACAGCTGGAATCAGAGCAAAAAGGTTCGACCAATGGCAGGTTGTTCGGGTCTTGATGCTGTACGTGAGCACATAGCCAAACTCTTTGAGGTACTCGGTGAACTTCCAGAGGATGCAAATTTCACCGTGTTCCCGACATTGGCGCTCCATGAGTAGTACATAATCGATCTGCCGCGGTAACATGAGGTGGTGGCCTCTAGGAATACAGCTTTTCAGCTTGATGAGATGGAAGCAGAGATAGCCATCCTCAAGAAGGTTGTAGCCTCTCAAGCAAGCGGAGGTGTTGTGGAGGGCTCGACCAAGATGAAGGTGCTAGAGCCTAAAGCCTTTGAGGGAGCGACAGATGCCAAAGATATCGAGAAGTTTTTGTGGGATATGGAGCAGTACTTCAAAGTTGACAGAGTGCCAGATGACGAGAATGCCAATCTGACCAGCATGTATCTGGCCAAGGATGCCAAGCTGTGGTGGTAGACTCGGTTGGATGACCATGCAAGTGCAGGCAGGCCTGAGATCAAGACGTGGGAGAGCCTAAAGAAGGAATTGAAGGACTAGTTTTTGCACTGCAACACGTCATGGGTTCCGAGGGAGTCCCTAAAGAAGTTGAAGCAGAGTGGCACGGTGCATGACTACGTGAAGGAATTCAATTCCTTGATGCTTGACATCTGAAACATCTCGGATGAGGACAAGCTTTTCAAATTCCTATCCAGTCTTCAACCCTGGGCTCAACTCGAGCTTAGAAGGCAAGGTGTGAAGGACCTTCCTTCAGCGATGGCTGCGGCTGATAGTTTAGTTGTTTTTCGGATCAACAAGTCTCCTGATTCTGATGCTGGGAAGTAGCCCAAAGAAAAGGGCAAGAAGAAGAAGGAAGGCAAGAAGGATAAGCACAACGGCAAGGATAAAGGCAAAGCCGTCTACGAAGAATAAGGCAAAGGCAAAACAAACTTGGAATGTTTCATTTGTAATGGACCACACAGGGCCAAGGAGTGCCAGAAGCGGGATAAGTTAAGTGCCATAGTTGCTGAGGAGAGTGGCCTCTCAGATGATGTTGGCCCTTCTCATGTCAATCCTCTACAGTTGGTAAGTGTTGTGCAAGCTGGACGTGCCCCACAACTATGCTTGATGTATGTAAAGATCGGGCTCAGTAATAAAGAGTTGATCGCAATGGCTGACACAGTTGCTACCCACAACTTTGTTGCTGAGAGGATGGTGGAGTCACTGGGTCTGAAAGTCACCAAGACCGAGAGTCGAATGAAGACAGTCAACTCGGCAGCTCAGGAGGTGCTTTGCACGACACTGGGAGTGGAGTTAACTATGGGCAATTGGTCTGGTAAGCTTAACTTCACTGTGGTTCTGTTAGATGATTTTAATATCATACTAGGGGTTGATTTCTTTGTGAGCGCAAAAGTTGCTAGGTTGCCTCACTTGGGTGGTCTCATGATCATGCATGAGGCTCATCCATGTTTTGTTTTTGGAACGTTCACTCCCTCTTCTAGTATTGGTGGGAAGTCGGGTGGAATGCTATCAGCTATGCAGGTAAAGCATGGGCTGAAGAAAAAAGAAGTCACCTACCTTGCGACTTTGAAAGAGATCAAAGAAGGTATTCTTGCGGAGGAGCCTGACAGTGTGGCAGATCTGTTGGGAGAGTTCACTGACGTGATGCCTCCTGAACTCCCTAAGTGTATTCCCTCGATGCATGCCATTGACCACAAGATCGATTTGGTGCCTAGTTCCAAACCACTAGCACAAGCCCCATATCGCATGAGTCTGCTAGAGTTGGCAGAACTGAGCAAGCAGTTGATGGAGTTGATGGATGCAGACCTAATTCAGCCCTCAAGAGCACCATATGGTGCCCCGGTGTTGTTTCAGAGGAAACACGATGGCTTCCAGCGGATGTGTGTTGATTACATGGCTCTGAACAAGGTGACGGTGAAGAACAAGTACCCTATTCCATTAATTGTAGACTTGTTTGATAGGCTAGCGAGAGCCTCATATTTCACTAAGCTGGATTTGCGGTCTGGATATTGGCAAGTCAGGATTGCAAAAGGAAATGGGGAGAAAACCACATGCATCACTCGCTATGGCTCCTACGAATTCTTGGTGATGCCATTTGGTTTGACTAACGCCCCTGCTACTTTCTATAATTTAATGAATGATGTGTTTCATGACTTTATTGATCATTTTATGGTTGTATATCTTGATGATATTGTTGTGTATAGCGAGTCCTTGGAGGATCACTTGTCCCACCTGAGGTTGGTGTTGTCTAGGTTGAGAGAGCACCAATTATATGTTAAAAAGGAAAAATACGAGTTTGCCCAGCGAGAGATTATGTTCATTGGGCATAGGGTGAGTTGAGGGCAGGTTAAAATGGACGAGAGAAAAGTCCAGGCAATAGTGGAGTGGAAGGCCCCTACCAAAGTGTCTCAGTTGAGATGCTTTCTTTGTTTGTCTAACTACTACAGGAAGTTTGTGCAGGGTTACTCCAAAAAGGTGTCCCCATTGACAGACTTACTCAAGAAGGATAGACCCTGGAGGTGGACCACAGATTGCTAAGAAGCCTTTGACAAGTTGAAGGCAGCGGTGTCCACGGAGCCGGTCCTAAGGCTGCCTAATTTCGAGTTGCCTTTCAGTGTGCTAACTGACGCCTCAGACAAAGCCATTGGAGGTGTGTTGGTGCAGGAAAGCCACCCCATTGCCTATGAGAGTCAGAAACTCAATGATACAGAGCAGCAGTACTCAACCCATGAGAAGGAGATGCTGGCAGTGGTACATTGCCTTCGCACGTGGAGGGTGTATTTACTGGGCACTAGGTTCGCGGTTTGGGCTGACAATGTGGCTAACACATTCTTTTAGACTCAGAAGAAGCTTTCTGCAGGGTAGGCACAGTGGCAAGAGTTCTTGACTTAGTACGATTTTACTTGGGAACACAAGCCAGGAAGGCAAAATCAGGTGGCAGATGCCCTAAGTCGCCGACAAGTGCAAGAGACGGTTGCTACCCTCACTCAAGTGTGAGTGACTTGCTAGAAAAAATCATGGAGCATGCCCCACATGATGCCACATATCAGCAAGTGGTACAGCAAGTCAGGGAGGGTGTGGTAAGGCGATACTGGCTCGATAATGATTTATTGCATGCCAAGGGTAATCGTGTATATGTTCCTAGTGGTGCATGCCTTAGGAAGGAGATACTGCGGGAGTCCCATGATTCATAGTGGGCTGGTAATCCTGGCGTCATAAGGATGATGTCCTTACTGTCCCGCAACCACTACTGGCAAAAGATGGATGATGACGTCGATGCATATGTCAAAATGTGCATCACTTGTCAGCAGGACAAGACGGAGCGGCAGAAGGAGGCGGGTTTGTTGCAACCTGCTACCCATTCCTTCGAAGCCATGGGTATCGGTTTCGATGGATTTCATTAGCGATTCTCGAAGATTAATTGCATGGGATTTGTCATGGTGGTGGTAGATCAGTTTTCCACGTATGCAGTGTTTATTGCTGCCCCCTCTTCATGTCAAGCGGAGACATCGGCTGAGCTTTTCTACAAGCAGGTAGTAAAGTACTTCGAGTTGCCTGAAGATATTGTGAGCGATCGGGATCCTCGTTTCACTGGCAGGTTCTAGACGTCATTGTTCAACATGATGGGTTCAGAATTGAAATTCTCTACTGCAAACCATCCTTAGACTGATGGCTAGATAGAGCGGATCAATGGCCTACTTGATAAATATCTTCGGCATTACGTGACGGCAAGCCAGAGGAATTGGCTTGGGTTGTTGGATTCGGCCCAACTTTACTACAATATTCATAAGTCCTCTTCCACGGGTATGAGTCCCTTTGAGCTAGCTATGGGGCAACAGGCCCTTACTCCTAACGATGTGGCCAGGACTAGCTCAGGAGAGAGATGTTCGGTAGCGCACTGGTTTGCCCGTTCTAAGCAAGAGCGGCTAGAGGAGGCCTTGGATAGCTTGGATATGGCAGCCAAGCGGATGAAAAAGTATGCGGACTGAGGAAGGAGGGACATGCAGTTCCAAGTTGGGGATAAGGTGTTGCTGAAACTTACTCCCCAAATTTGAAAGAAGATCAACAACAAGACAATGCATCGTGAGTTGGTTCAAAAGTATGACGTTCCCTTCACAGTGGTGAAGAAAGTTGGCAATGTTGCATACAAATTGCAACTCCCAGAAAGGTTGAAGGTGCATCCAACCTTCCACATGAGTCTCTTGAAGCTCTTCCATGAGGAAGCAGGCAATTAGCCTGAAAGGAAAAAAACACGACGTGCTCCCCCTACAATCAGAACTGAGTTCTAGCGTGAAGTGGAGAGAATTCTAGACCACTGAACGCAGGGACAAAGTAAGAAGAACAGGTGGGTTGGGTAATTGGTCAAGTGGAAGAATGCCCTAGACAGTGAGGCGAGTTGGGAAAGAGATGTGACTCTATGACAGTTCGAGAAGAAGGTGGAAGACTACCTATCAACCCTATCAACGAAGACATTGGCTTTAACAGGTGGGGGTGGTTTGTAAGCCCCTTGAACTCTTACAATGCAGGAGTTGGCAGCACCTTGCGCCAATTTCTAGCATGGGACTCTGGAATGGCTAGGCACTCCCTAAGGCAAGGTGAAAATTGAGAGGGTCAGCGCAGGCACAGGCCTACATGCAAGTCCCAATGGAGACCAAGACTTGGGTTGGACAAAGGATGCTTGGCTACATGTTCATGGGCTCCATCAGATGGGCCATGGGCTTGGGCCAAGAGGCCCAAAACACGAGACTGGGTCTTGGCCAAGTCTGCATGGCACTGCGTGGCATCGAGTCTCCTACGACTTGTGGAATGTGGGGACGTGCAGGTGTGGATCTATCCGGTTGGCCAAGCATCAGGATAATGCTCATCAGATCATGCATGGCAAAGGATCGTGGGTAGATAAGGCTTATCGAGATCAAGTGATGGATGATCGTGGGAGATAAGGCTTATCAGGATCAAGTCATGGATGAGATCGTGGGAAGATGAGGATTATCAGCCATGATAGAGATCGTGGGGAGATAATGTTTATCTCCAAGCTCTAGATAGCTGGGGTGGTCAGCTATGTATAGACCCTATGTGTTGTCATTTGTACTTAGCAAAAGAGAAATCACTCAGAGAGAAAGAGTGAAACACTGTTGAGAGTTCAAGTGATTGTTCCTTTGTATTGCTTGAGTTAAGTAATAAAAGGTTGGGAAGGTTCCCATCTATGCTCTTGTGTCTCTTTTGAGCGTGTGAGTTGTGTACCTTACTTATAAAGTTCTATTGTGCAAATCATTGTTTATACTGTTGGCTGAGACTAAGTGCGACTTAGTGCCATCACAAGGCGAAATTTTGGGTGAGAAAATTAGCCTTGTGACAGCTGGTATCAGAGCATAAAGGTTCGACCAATGGCAGGTGGTTCGGGTCTTGATGCTGTACGTGAGCGCGTAGCCAAACTCTTTGAGGTACTCCGTGAACTTCTGGAGGATACAAATTTCACCGTGTTCCAGTCATTGGTGCTCTGTGAGCAGTACATAATCGATCTGCAGCGGCAACAAGAGGTGGTGGCCTCTTCAAAACATAGCTTTTCGGCTTTAGGAGATGGCAGCAGAAATAGCCATCCTCAAGAAGGCTGTGGCCTCTCAACCAAGCGGAGGTGTCACAGAGGGCTTGACTAAGATGAAGGTGTCGGAGTCTAAATCTTTTGAGGGAGCGAGGGATGCCAAAGAGATCGAGAATTTTCTGTGGGATATAGAGCAGTACTTCAAAGCTGCCCGAGTGCCAGACGACGAGAAGGTCAATCTGACCAGCATGTATCTAGCCAAGGATGCCAAGCTATGATGGCAAACTTGATTGGATGATGATGGAAGTGTGAGCAGGCCTAAGATTGAGACGTGGTAGAGCCTAAAGAAGGAGTTGAAGGACCATTTCTTACCCTGCAACACGTCATGGGTTGCGAGGGAATCCTTGAAGAAGTTGAACCAGAGTGGTACGGTGCGTGACTACATGAAGGAATTCAGTTCCTTAATGCTTGACATCCACAACATGTCGGATGAGGACAAGCTTTTCAACTTCCTATCCGGTCTTCAACCTTGGGCTCAAATCGAGCTTAGAAGGCAAGGTGTGAAGGACCTTCCTTCAGCAATGGCTGCGGCTGATTGTTTAGTTGATTTTTGGATCAACAAGTCTCCTCATTCTAATGTTGGGAAGCAGCCCAAGGATAAGGGCAAGAAGAAGAAGGAAGGCAAGAAAGATAAGCACAATGGTGGCAGCAAAGATAAAGGAAAAGCCGTTTACCAAGAACAAGGTAAAGGCAAAACTAACTCGGGTTGTTTCACATGTAATGGACCACACAGGGCTAAGGAGTGCCCCAAGCGGGAGAAGTTAAGTGCCATAGTTGCTGAGGAGAGTATCAGATGATGTTGGCCCCTCTCGTGTCGATCCTCTGCAGTTGGTGAGTGCTGTGCAAGCTGGACGTGCCCCACAATCCAGTTTGATGTATGTGAAGATCGAGCTCAGTAATAAAAATTGGATGTCGATGGCCGAAATTGGTGCTACTCACAACTTTGTTGCTGAGAGGATGGTGGGGTCACTAGGTTTGAAAGTCACCAAGACTGGGAGTCAAATGACGGCAGTCAACTCGGCAGCCCGGGGGGTGCTTGGCACGGCATTGGGAGTGCAAGTAACTATGGGCAATTGGTCTGGTAATCTTAACTTCACTGTGGTTCCGTTAGATGATTTTGATATCATACTGGGAGTTGATTTCTTTGTGAGCACAAAAGTTGCTTTGTTGCCTCACTTGGGTGGTCGCATGATCATGCATGAGGATCATCCATGTTTTGTTGTTGGATTGTTCACTCCCTCTTCCAGTATTGGTGGGAAGTCAGGTGGTATGCTGTCAGCTATGCAGGTGAAGCATGGGCTGAAGAAGGGAGAAGTCACCTACCTTGCTGCTTTGATGGAGATCAAAGAAGGTATTGTTGCGGAGGTGCCTGACAGTGTAGCTAATCTGTTGGGAAAGTTCACTGACGTGATGCCTCCTAAACTCCCCAAGTGTCCTCCCCTGAGGCGTGCCACTGACCACAAGATCGATTTGGTGCCCAGTTCCAAACCACCAACACAAGCCCCATATTGCATGAGTCTGCTAGAATTGGCAGAACTGAGTAAGCAGTTAACGGAGTTGCTGGATACAGTCCTAATTCAGCCCTCCAAAGCGCCATATGGTGCCCCGTTGTTGTTTCGGAGGGAACACGATGGCTCCTTGCGGATGCGTGTTGATTACAAGGCTCTGAACAAGGTGGCGGTGAATAACAAGTA
Organism: Carallia pectinifolia; assembly: GCA_037832335.1. Classification (NCBI taxonomy): domain Eukaryota; kingdom Viridiplantae; phylum Streptophyta; class Magnoliopsida; order Malpighiales; family Rhizophoraceae; genus Carallia; species Carallia pectinifolia. The sequence continues at coordinate 29,999,354 of CM075454.1, forward strand.
CCCTATCTCATTGATAGTGGACTTATTTAACAGGTTGGCGAAAGCCTTGTATTTCACCAAGCTGGATCTGCGATCTGGTTATTGGCAAGTCAGGATTGCAGAAGGAGATGAAGGGAAAACCACGTGCATCACTCGCTATGGCTCCTACGAATTCTTGGTGATGCCATTTGGTTTGACTAACGCCCCTGCTACTTTCTATAATTTAATGAATGATGTATTTCATTACTTCATTGATCATTTTGTGCTTTTATATCTAGATGATATTGTTGTGTATAGTGAGTCCTTGGAGGATTACTTGTCCCACCAGAGGTTGGTATTGTTTAAGTTGCTAGAGCACCAATTATATGTGAAAAAGGAAAAATATGAGTTTGCCCAGCGAGAGGTTATGTTCCTTGGGCATAAGGTGAGTCGAGGGCAAGTTAAAATGGTCCTGAGGCTGCTGAAAGGCAACTTGTAATCAAGCAGCCTTAGGACCGACTCCGTCGACACTGCTGCCTTCAACTTGTCAAAGGCTTCTTGGCAATCCGTGGTCCACCTCTAGCCTCAGGACCGACTCTGTGGACACTGCTGCCTCAGGACCATTTTAACTTGCCCTCGACTCACCCTATGCCCAAGGAACGCAATCTCTCGCCTGGCAAACTCGCATTTTTCCTTTCTAACATATAATTGGTGCTCTCTCAGCCTAGACAACACCAACCTCAGGTGGAACAAGTGATCCTCCAAGGACTCACTATACACAACAATATCATCCAGATATACTACCACAAAATGATCAATGAAGTAATGAAATACATCATTCATTAAATTACAGAAAGTAGCAGGGGCGTTAGTCAAACTGAATGGCATCACAAAGAATTCGTAGGAGCCATAGCGAGTGATGCACGTGGTTTTCCCCTCATCTCCTTTTGCAATCCTGACTTGCCAATATCCAGACCGCAAATCCAGCTTGGTGAAATACAAGGCTTTCGCCAACATGTTAAATAAGTCCACTATCAATGGGATAGGGTACTTGTTATTCACCGCCACCTTGTTCAGAGCCTTGTAATCAACACGCATCCGCAAGGAGCCATCGTGTTCCCTCCAAAACAACACCGGGGCACCATATGGCGCTTTGAAGGGCTGAATTAGGACTGCATCCAGGAACTCCATCAACTGCTTCCTCAGTTATGCCAACTCTAGCGGACTCATGCGATATGGGGCTTGTGTTGGTGGTTTGGAACTGGGCACCAAATCGATCTTGTGGTCAGTGGCACGCCTCCGGGGAAGACACTTGGGGAGTTCAGGAGGCATCACGTCAGTGAACTTTCCCAACAAATCCACCACACTTTCCGGCACCTCCGCAACAATGCCTTCTTTGATCTCTATCAAAGCTGTAAGGTAGGTGACTTCTCCCTTCTTCAGCCCATGCTTCACCTATATAGCTGATGGCATACCACCCGACTTCCCACCAATACTGGAGGAGGGAGTGAACGTTCCAGCAACGAAACATGGATGATCTGCATGCATGAGCATGAGACCACCCAAGTGAGGCAACAGAGTAACTTTTGCGCTCACAAAGAAATCAACCCCCAGTATGATATCAAAATCATACTCCTTGCCCGCACGAGTATAAAAGGGGAGATGACAACAACAACAAAAACAGACTCCATGTCCGCACGAATATAGAAGGTGAGACAGCAATAGCAACAAAAGCATACTCTTTGCCTTTGCAAGTAAAAAGGCGAGATGGCAAAAGCAAAGCATACTCCTTACCCACATGAGTATAAAAAGCAAGACGACAACAACGACAAAAACAAATTCCTTACCCGCGCAAGCTTATAAGGCGAGACAGTAGGAACAACAAAATCTGACTCCTTATCCGCAAAACTATTAAAGGCGAAAAATACAACAACAAAAGTATATTCCTTACCTGCATGAGTATAAAAAGCGAGGTAACAACAACAACCAAGAAGACTCATAGCTTGCACGAGCATAAAGGCTAGACGGCAACAAGAACAAAGGTATACTCCTTGCAAACAAGAGTATAAAAGGCAAGACATCAACAACAAAGCATGCTGCTTGCCCGCACGAGCATAATAGAAGATACGACAACAACAACAAAACTAGACTTCTTGTCTGTATGCGTATAAAAGGCGAGACGACAACAGCAAAAGCATACTCGCTGTCCGCATGAGTATAAAAGGCGAGATGACAATAGCGAGGCATAATCCTTACCCGCACGAGCATAAACAGCGAGGCGGCAAGGCCAGAGCATATGCCTTGCCCGTACAAGTATAAAAGTCGAGACGACAGCAGCAAAGCATGCTCTATGCCTACAAGAGTATAAAAGGTGAGACGGCAATAGCAAAGCATACTCCTTACTCTCCTGAGTATAAAAGGCGAGACGACAACAACCATGCATACTCCCTGCTCGCACGAGTATAAAAGGGGAGATGAAAACAACAACAAAAGTAGATTCCTTGCCTGCACGAGTATAAAAGGGGAGACGGCAACAACAACAAAAGCATACTCTTTGCTCACATAAGAAAAAAAAGGCGAGACGGCAATAGCAAAGCATACTCCTTATCCAAATGAGTATCAAAGGGGAGAGGACCACTACAACAAAACCAGACTGCTTGTCCGCGCGGGAATATAGGGTACGATAGTGAGAGCAACAAAAGTAGGCTCCTTGGCCGCAAGAGTATAAAAGGCGAAAAGTACAACAACAAAAGTATATTCCTTGCCCGCGTGAGTATAAAAGACTAGATGGCAACAACAACAAAGTAGACTTCTAGCCTGTACAAGTATAAAGGTGTGGCGGCAACAACAACAAAAGCAGATTTCTTGCTTGCAAGAGTATAAAGGGCGAGACAGCAACAACAACGTATACACTTTGTCCGCACTAGCATAGAAGGCGAGACAACAACAATAAATGATGTAGCTTGCCAGCACAAGCATAAAAGGCAAGACAGTAGGAAAAACAACACTAGACTCCTTGACCGCACGAGTATAAAAGGCAAGATGACAACGACCGCAAAAGCATACTCGCTACTTTTATGAGTATAAAAGGCTAGACGATAGTAGCGACGCATATTCTTTGCTCGCATGACCATAAAAGGCAAGAGGGCAATAGCAAAGCATATTTTTTACTCTCTAGAGTATAAAAGGTGAGGTGGTAACAGCAAAGCATACTCTTTACCTGCGTGAATATAAAAGTAAAATGGCAACAACAAAACATATTGTTTGGTCGCACGAGTATAAAAGGGGAGACAACCACAACAACAAAACCAAGCTCCTTGCCTGTACGAGTATAAAATGTGAGACGACAACAACAAAGCATACTTCTTCCTCTGAAGAGTATAAAAAGCGAGACGACAACCACAACACGTACTCTTGGCCTGTACGAGTACAAAAGTCAAGGTGACAATAGTAATGCATGCTCTTTACCTGCACGAGCATAAATGGTGAGACAGCAACAATAAAGCATACTCCTTGCCCACGCGAGTATAAAAGGGGGGACAACAACAACAACAAAACCAAACACCTTGCCTACGTGAGTATAAACATCATGACGGCGACAACAACAAAAGCGTACTCGTTGCTTGCGTGAGTATGAAATGCGAGATGGCAACAACATTGCATACTTCTTGCCCACATGAATATAAAAGGTGAGACGGCAACAACAAAGCATGCTGCTTGCTCGCACGAGTGTAAAAGGCGAGACGAGGACAACAACAAAGCAAACTTCTAGCCCGAACGAGTAGAAAAGGTGAGACGGCAACAATAACAAAGGCAGACTGCTTACCCACAAGAGTAAGAAAGCAACCAGTGCAACAACATAAGTATTTCCCTTGCCCGCCTGAGTATGAAAGGCAAGACGGCAGGCACAACAAAATCATACTCCTAGCCTGTACGAGTGTAAAAGACGAGACGACAACAGCACAACTTACTCCTTACCTGCATGATTGTAAAATATGAGGCAATAAGAACAACAACATCATACTCCTTGCTCGGACAAGGATAAAAAGCGACACAGCAACAACAGCAGAAGTAGACTTATTGCCCACAAAAGTATAAGAGGTGAATGGTACAACAACAAAAACGTACTCCTTGCCCGCATAAGGATAAAAGGCCAGACAGCAACAACAACAAAAGCATACTCCCAGGCCGCATGAGTATAAAAGACAAGGCGGCAACAACAAAGCATTCTCCTTATCCACACGAGTATAAAATGCGAGACGTTAACAACAACAAAGCCAGGCTCCTTACCTGCACGAGTATAAAAGGCAAGACTACAACAACAACAAATACAGGCTCCCTGCCCTCAAGGGTATAGAAGGATAAAAGTACAACAACAAAAGTATACTCATTGCCCACACAGGTATGAAAGGCAAGACGGCAACAACAGCAAACTTGACTCGTTGCCCGCACGAGCATAAAAGGCGAGGCAGCAATAGTAACAAAAACATATTCTGCTTGCACGAGTATAAAAGACGAAACGGTAACAGCAAAGCATACTTCTTACTCCTTACCCCCATGAGTATAAAATGCGAGATGACAACAAACCAAACACCTAGCCTGTAGGTGTATAAAATGTAGGAAAACAACAACAACATAAGTGCACATTTAGCACGTAAGAGTTTAAAAGGCGACAAGCACGGTAATAAAAGTATACTCCTCGCTCGTCTGAGCATAAAAGGTGAAATGTCACCAACAACAAAACCAGACTCTTTGCCCTCACGAGTGTGAAAGGTGAGACACCAACACCAACAAAAGCAGGCTCCCATCCGCAAAAGTATAAAAGACGAAAAGTACAACAACAAAAGTATGCTCATTGCTCGCATGAGTATAAAGGTGGGACAACAACAATAGCAAAGCAGACACCTGGCCCACGCGAGTATAATAGGCAAGACGGCAACATTAACAAATGGATATACCTTGACCGCACGAGTATAAATGGCGATACGACGATAGCAAAGCATACCCCTTACTCCTTGCCTACACCAGTCTAAAAGGTGAGACAGCAACAACAACAAAAGTGGACATTTTGCACGTAAGAGTATAAAAGGCGACAAGTAAAACAACAAAAGTATACTTCTCGACCGCTCGAGTATAAAAGGTGAGACGAAAACAATAACAAAACCAGACTCCTTGCCCGCACGAGTATAGAAGATGAGAAGACAACGACAAAAAAAGTGGACATCTTGCCTGTAAGAGTATAAAATGCAACAAGTACAACAAATAAAACTTTACACCTCGCCTGCTAAGTTATAAAAGGCTAGAATGCAACAACAACAAAACCAGACTCCTTTCTCGTATAAGAAAAAAAGGCGAGACAGCAACGACTATAAAAGTAGATTGTTTGCCTGAAAGTGTATAAAAGGTGGAAAGTACAATAACAAAAGTATACTCCTTGCCCACACGAGTGTAAAAGGCAAAACGACAACAATAGCAAGACAGACTCCTAGCCTGCACGAGTAAAGAAGGCGAGACAACAACAATAACAAAGGCATACTCCTCACCCGGACGAGTTTAAAAAGCGAGAAGGCTACAACAAAGCATACTTCTCACTCTTTGCTCGCACGAGTATGAAAGGCTAGACAGCAACAGTAACAAAACTAGAGTCCTTACCTGTATGACTAAAAAAAATGACACAACAACAACAAAGCATGCTGCTTGCCTGCACGAGTGTAAAAGGCGAGATGGCAACAACAACTACTCATGACTCCTTGCCCACAAGAGTATAAAAGGCAACAAGTACACAAGGTGACAAGCATACTCCTTGCCAACAAAATTATACTCCCTACCTGCCAAAGTATAAAAGGTGAGACGACAACATCAACAAAACCAGACTCGTTGCCCAACAGAGTATAAAAGGCGAGACAACAAGAACAACATAAGCAGACTACTTGCAAAAAAGAGTACAAAAGGCGACAAGTACAACAATAAAAGTATACTCCTCGTTCACCCGGGTATAAAAGGTAAGATGGCAACAACAACAAAACTAGACTCCTTGGCCGCATGCGTACAAAAGGCGAGACAATAATAACAGCAAAAGTAGACTCATTTTTTCGCTCATGTATAAAAAGCAAAAAGTACAAGAACAAAATTAATTCTTGCCTGCACGAGTATAAAAGGTGAGACGACAACAATAGCAAAGCAGACTCCTAGTCTGCACGAGTGTAAAGGCGAGACAGCAAGAACAAGACAATAGACTTGTTGCCTACAAGAGTGTAAAGGCGAGAGACAGCAACAACAAGGCATATTCTTTGTCTGCGTGGGTATAAAACGCGAGATGGCAACAATAAAGCATGCTGGTTGCCTGCACGAGTATAAAAGGCGAGAGGGCAACAACAACAAAACTAGACTTCTTATCGATACGAGTATAAAAGGCGAGACGGTAAGAACAGCAAAAGCATACTCGCTGTCCACACAAGTATAAAAGGGGAGACGACAATAGCGAGGCATACTCCTTACCCGCACGAGTATGAACGGCGAGATGGCAAGAACAAAGCATACTTCTTGCTCGCGTGAGTATAAAAGGTGACACGGCAACAACAACAAAGGCAAACTCCTTGCCCACTGGAGTATAAAGCGCGGCAAGTACACAAGGTGACAAGCATACTGTTTGCCCACAAAAGTATACTCTTTGCCCGCCCAAGCATAAAAGTTGAGACAGCAACATCAACAAAACGAAACTCCTTGCCCACACGACTATAAAACACGAGACAGCAAAAACAACAAAGGTAAACTTCTTGCCTAGAAGATTATTAAAGGTGACAAGTACAAAAACAAAAGTATACTCCTCTCTCACTTGAGCTTAGAAGGCAATACAACAACGGCTACAAAACCAGACCCCTTGCCCACACGAGTATAAAAGACAAGATAGCAAAAAGAACAAAAGCATACTATTTGCTCGCACGAGTGTAAAAGGCGAGATGGCAACAACAAAGCATGCTGCTTGCTTGCACGAGTATAAAAGGCGAGACAACAACATCGACAAAAACAAACTCCTGGTCTGCACGAGTATAAAAGGCGAGATGGTAACATCAACAAAATTAGGCTCCTTGCCTACTAGAGTATAAAATGAGAGATGATAAAAACAACAAAAGCAGACTTCTTGCCTAAAGTATAAAAGGCGACGTACAACAACAAAAGTATACTCCTCGCCCGCCTGACTATAAAAGATGAGATGGCAACAACAACAAAACCAGACTCCTTGCCCGCATGAGTATAAATGGAGAGATAGCAACAGCAACAAAAATAAACTCTTGCCCGCGCGTGTATAAAAGGCGAAAAGTACAACAACAAAATTATGCTCCTTGCCCGCATGAGTATAAAAGGTGAGACGACAATAATAGCAAAACAGACTCTGAGCCCGCATGAGTATAAAAGGCGAGATGGCAACAATAACAAAAGCATACTCCTTACTCATTGCTAGCACGAGTATAAAAAGCGAGATGCCAACGATAACAAAACTGGACTCTTTGCCCGGGTAAGTATAAAGGGCGAGACAACAACAATAACAAAAGTAGACTCCTTGCCCGCACGTGTATAAAAGGCGAAATGTACAACAACAAAAGCACACTCCTTGCCTGCACGAGTATAAAAGGCGAGATGGCAACAATAACAAAGCAGACTCCTAGCCCGCGTGAGCATAAAGGGCGAGATGCCAATAACAACAAAAGCATACTCCTTGCTCGAACGAGGATAAAAGGCAGGAAGGCAACAATAACAAATGTAGACTCTTTGCCTGCGAGAGCTTAAAAGGCGAGACAGTAACTACAAAGCATACTACTTGTCCGAACGAGTAAAAAAGGTGAGACGACAACAACAAAGTATGGCTACTTGCCCGCACGAGTATAAAAGGTAAGACGACAACAACAACAAAACCAGACTACTTGCCCATACGAGTATAAAAGGTGAGATGACAACAACAGCAAAATCATACCCCTCGCCCGCACAAGCGTTAAAGGTTAGACGGGGACAACATGGCATGCTCTTTGCCCACGCGACTGTAAAACGTGAGACGACAACAACAAAGCTTGCTGCTTGCCTGCATAAGTACAAAAAACGGGATGACAACAACAACAAAACCAGACTCTTTGCCCGTAAGAGTATAAAAGGCGACAAGTACAACAACAAAAGTATACTGTTCACTTGCCTGAGTATAAAGGGCGAGACGGTAACAACAATAAAACTAGACTCCTTGCCTGCGCGAGTATAAAAGGTCAGACGGCAACAATAGCAAAAGTAGTGTCCTTGCCTGCAAGAATATAAACGACAACAAGTTCAAAACAAAAGTATATTCCTTCCCTACATGAGTATAAATGGCGAGACGACAATAACAGCAAATCAGACTCCTAGCATGCATGAGCATAAAAAGTGAAACAACAACAGAGCATGCTCCTTGCCTGCACGAGTATTAAAGGCGGGGCAGCAATAATAACAAACCAGACACCTAGCCCGTGCGAGTAAAAAAGGTGAGACGGCAACAGCAACAAAAGTAGACTCCTTACCCGCAAGAGTTTATATGGCGACAAGTTCGACAACATGAGTATACCCCTCGCCTGCTAGAGTATAAAAAGCGAGACAACAACAATAACAAAACTAGACACTTTCTTGTACGAGTATAAAAGGTGAGACAGCAACACCGACAATAGCATACTCCCAACCCGCACAGATATAAGAGACGGGATGACAACGACAAAGTGTACTCCTTATCCATACGATTATAAAATGCGAGACGGTAACAACAACAAAACCAAACTCCTTGCCCGTACGAGGATAAAAGGTGAGGCAACAACAATAGAAGTAGACTCCTTGCTCGTAGGAGTATAAAAGGCAAAAAGTACAATAACAAAAGTGTACTCCTTTCCCACACGAGTTCAAAAGGCAAGATGGCAACAATAGCAAAGCAGACTCCTAGTCTACATGAGTATAAAAGGCAGGACGACAGCAACAATAAAAGCAGACTCTTTGCCTGCAAGAGTATAAAAGCGACAAGCATGACAACAAAAGTATACTCCTCGCCCGCCCAAGTATAAAAGGTGAGATGACAACATCAACAAAACCAAACTCTTTGCTTGCACGAGTATAAAACACGAGATGGCAAGAACAACAAAAGTAGACTTGTTGCCCGCAAGAGTATTAAAGGCAACAAGTAAAACAAGAAAAGTAAACTCCTCTCCAGTCAAGTATAAAAGGCGAGATGACGATAACAACAAAACTAAACTCCTTGCCTGCATGAGCATAAAAGGCGAGACAGTAAGAACAACAAAAGTATACTCATTGCCTACATGAGTGAAAAAGGCGACACGGCAACAACAAAGCATGCTGTTTGCCTGCACGAATATAAAGGCGAGACGACGACATCAACAAAAACGGACTCCTTGCCCGCGCAAGTATAAAAGGTGAGATGGAAACATAAATAAAAGTAAACTCTTTATCACTCAAGTACAAAATGCAAGACGACAAGAACAACAAAAGCAAACTTCTTGCTCGGAAGAGTATAAAAGGCAACAAGTGCAACAACAAAAGTATACTCCTCACTTGCCTAAGTATAAAAGGTGAGATGGCAACAACAACAAAACCAGACTCCTTGCCTGCATGAGTATAATAGGCGAGACAATAACAACAACAAAAGTAGACTCCTTGCCTGCATGTGTATAAATGGTGAAAAGTACAATAACAAAAGTATGCTCCTCGCCCACAAGAGTATAAAAGGCGAGACAACAACAATAGCAAATCAGACTCTTGGCCTATATGAGAATAAAAGGCGAGATGGCAACAACAACAAAAGCATACTCCTTGCTATAAAAGGCAAGAAGGCAACAACAACAAAACTAGATTCTTTGCCCGTAAGAGTTTAAAAGGTGAGACAGCAACAACAAAGCATACTCCTTGCCCGCACGAGTAAAAATGGTGAGACGGTAGCAACAAAGCGCACGACTTTCCTGCATGAGTGTAAAAGACGAGCTGACAACATCAACAAAACTAGACTATTCGTCCGTACGAGTATAAAAGGCGAAGCGACAACAATAACAAAAGCATACTCCCTACCCGCACAAGTATTAAAGGCTCGTTAGGAATAGCGTAGCATGCTCCTTGCTTGTGCGAGTATAAAAGGCAATTCGGAAACAATAAAGCATACTGCTTGCCCGCATGATTATAAAAAGCGAGATGGCAACAACAACAATACCAGACTCGTTGCCCCAAGAGTATAAAAGGCGACAAGTACAAGAACATGAGTGTACTACTCACCCACTAAGTATAAAAGGTGACACGACTACAATAATAAAGCTAGACTCCTTACTCGCAAGAGTATAAAAGGCGAGATAGCAACGACAACAAAAGTAGTGTCCTTGCCCGCAAGAATATAAAAGGCAAAAAGTTAAAAAAAATTTATACTCCTTCCCCGCACGAGTATAAATGGCGAGTCGATAGTAACAACAAAGTAGACTCCTAGCACGCATGATTAAGAGGGCAAAAACAAAGCATACACCTTGCCTGCACGAGTATAAAAGGCAAGACAGCAGCAACAACAAAACCAATGCATGCTCCTTGCCCTCGCGAGAATAAAAGACGAGACAATAACAACAACAAAACCAGACTCCTTGCCCTTACCAGTATAAAAAGTGAGACAGAAATAACAGCAAAAGCATTGTCTTTTCTCGCAGGAGTAAAAAAGTCGAGATGACAATAGCAAAGCATACTCCTCGTTGGCACAAGTATAAAAGGCAAGACGACAACAACAAAGCCTGCTCCTTGCCGCACGAGTACAAAAGGCGAGATGACAGCAACAACAAAACCATTCGCCATGCACGATCTGATGAGCATTATCCTGATGCTTGGCCAACCAGATAGAGCCACATCCAGACTTCCCCACATTCCATACGTTGTAGGAGACTCGGTGCCACGCAGTGCCATGCTGACTTGGCCAAGACCCAGTCCTGTGTTTTGGGCCTCTTGGCCCAAGCCGATGGTCCATCTGATGGAGCTCACGAACATGTAGCCCAGCATCGTCTGTCCAACCCAAGTCTTGGTCCACACTGGGACCCGCATGTAAGCCCGTGCCTACGCTGACCCTCTCAGCTTTCACCTTGCTTCAAGGAGTGCCCAGCCACTCCAAAGTCCCATGCTAGAATTGGTGTAAGGTGCCGCCAACTCATGCATGCCAAGTGTTCATGGGGCTAACAAACCACCCCCACCTGTTGAAGCCAACGTCCTTGTTGGTAAGGTTGATAGGTAATCTTCTTACTTTGTCCATGCGTTCGGTGGTCTAGAATTCTCTCCACTTCACACTGGAACTCTGTTCTGATTGTAGGGGGAGCACGTCGTGTTTGTTTCCTTGGAGGCTCATCACCCGCTTTCTCGTGGAAGGGATCAAAAAACTCACGTGGAAGGTTGGATGCACCTTCAACCTTTCTGGGAGCTACAACCTATATGCAACATTGCCAACTTTCTTAACCACTGTGAAGGGATCGTCATACTTTGGAACCAGCCCACAATGCACTATCGTACTGCTGATCTTCTTCCAAATTTGGGGAGTAAGTATCATTAACACCTTATCCCCAACTTTGAACTCCATGTCCCTCCTTCCTCTGTCCGCATACTTTTTCATCTGCCTGGCTGCCTTGTCCAAGCTATCTTGGGCCTCCTCTAGCTGCTCTTGCTTAGAACGGGAAAACTGGTTTGCCGCCAGACATCTCCCTCCTAAGTTAGTCTTGGCCACTTCATTAAGAGTAAGGGACTATTGCCCCATAGCTAGCTCAAAGGGACTCATAGCTGTGGAAGAGGACTTATGAAGATTGTAGCAAAATTAGGCCGAATCCAACAAGTCAAGCCAATTCCGCTGGCTTGCCGTCACGTAATGTCGAAGATATTCCTTAAGTAGGCCATTGATCCGCTCCGTCTGGCCATCAGTCTGAGAATGGTTGGCAGTAGAGAATTTCAATTCTGAACCCATCATGTTAAACAATGACGTCCAGAATTTGCTAGTGAAACCGAGGATCCCGATAGCTCGCAATATCTTCAAGCAACCCAAAGTACTTTACTACCTGCTTGTAGAAAAGCTCAGTGGCTGTCTCCGTTTGACATGAAGAGGGGGCAGAAATAAACGCCGCATACTTGGAAAACCGATCTAGCACCACCGAGATAGATCCCATGCCATCAACCTTTGGGAACCCGCCAATGAAATCCATCGAAACCGATACCCATGGCTTCGTAGGAATGGGTAGCGGCTGCAACAAACCCGCCTCCTTCTACTACTCTGTCTTGTCTTGCTGACAAGTGATGTACGTCTTGACATATGCTTCGATGTCATCTGCCATCTTTGGCTAGTAGTAGTTGCGGGACAGCAAGGCCATCATCCTTTCGATGCCAGGATGACCAGTCCACTGTGAATCATGAGACTCCCGCAGTATCTCCTTTCTAAGGCCTAAACCACTGGGAACATATACACGATTACCCTTGGTATGCAATAAATTATTATCGAGCCAGTATCGCCTTACCACACCCTCTTTGACCTGTTGTACCACTAGCTGATATGTGGCATCATGTGGGGCCTGTTTCCTGATTTTGTCTACCAAGTCACTCTGTACTTGAGTGTGGGCAGCAACCGTCTCTTGCACTTGTCGGCGACTTAGGGCATCTGCCACCTGATTTTGCCTTCCTGGCTTGTGTTCCCAAGTAAAATCGTACTCCACTAAGAACTCCTGCCACCATGCCTGCCGTGCAGAAAGCTTCTTCCCAGTCTGAAAGAATGTGTTAGCCACATTGTCAGTCCGAACCACGAACCGGGTACCCAGCAAATACACCCTCCAGGTGCGAAGGCAATGCACCACTGCTAGCATCTCCTTCTCATGGGCAGAGTACCACTGCTCTGAATCATTGAGTTTATGGCTCTCATAGGGAATGGGGTGGCCTTCCTGCACCAACACACCTCCAATGGCTTTATCTGAGGCGTCAGTTAGCACACTAAAAGGCAACTCAAAATCAAGCAGCCTTAGGACTGGCTCCGTGGACACTGCTGCCTTCAACTTGTCAAAGGCTTCTTGGCAATCTGTGGTCCACCTCTAGGGTCTATCCTTCTTGAGTAAGTCTGTCAATGGGGCCACCTTTATGGAGTAACCCTGCAAAAACTTCCTGTAGTAGTTTGACAAACCAAGAAAGGATCTCAACTTAGACACTTTGGAAGGGGCCTCCCACTTCACTATTGCCTGGACTTTTCTCTCGTCCATTTTAACTTGCCCTCTACTCACCCTATGCCCAAGGAACATAGTCTCTCGCCGGGCAAACTCATATTTTTCCTTTTCACATATAATTGGTGCTCTCTCAACTTAGACAACACCAACCTTTTGTGGGACAAGTAATCCTCCAAGGACTCAGTGTACACAACAATATCATCCAGATATACAACCACAAAATGATCATTGAAGTCATAAAACACATCATTCATTAAATTACAGAAAGTAGCAGGGGCGTTAGTCAAACCGAATGGCATCACTAGGAATTCATAGGAGCCATAGCGAGTGATGCACGTGGTTTTCCCTTCATCTCCTTCTGCAATCCTGACTTGCCAATATCCAGACCGCAGATCCAACTTGGTGAAATATGAGGCTCTCGCTAGCCTGTCAAACAAGTCCGCTATCAATGGAATAGGGTACTTGTTTGTTACTATCACCTTGTTCAGAGCCCTGTAATCAACACACATTCGCAGGGAGCCATTGTGTTTCCTCTGAAACAACACTGGGGCGCCATATGGCACTTTGGAGGGCTGAATTAGGCCTGCATCCAGCAACTTCGTTAATTGCTTCCTCAGTTCTGCCAACTCTAGCAGACTCATGCGATATGAGGCTTGTGCTGGTGGTTTGGAACCGGGCACCAATTCAATCTTGTGGTCAGTGGCACGCCTCGGGGGAAGACACTTGGGGAGTTCAGGAGGCATCACGTCAGTGAACTTTTCCAGCAAATCCACCACACTGTCGGGTACCTCCGCAACAATGCCTTCTTTGATCTCCGTCAAAGCTGCAAGGTAGGTGACTTCTCCCTTCTTCAGCCCATGCTTCACCTGCATAACTAATGGCATACCACCCGACTTCCCACCAGTACTGGAAGAGGGAGTGAACGTTCCAGCAACGAAACATGCATGATCCTCATGCATGATCATGAGATCACCCAAGTGAGGCAACGGAGCAACTTTTGCGCTCACAAAGAAATCAACCCCCAGTATGATATCAAAATCATACTCCTTGCCCCACGAGTATAAAAGAGGAGACGACAACAACAACCAAAATAGACTCCATGCCAGCACGAATATAAAAGGTGAGACCGAATAGGAACAAAAGCATACTCTTTGCTTTCAATATAAAAGGCGAGACAGCAATAGCAACAAAAGCATACTCTTTACTTTCGCAAGTAAAAAGGTGAGATGGCAATAGCAAAGCATACTCCTTACCCACATGAGTATAAAAAGCAAGATGACAACAACAATAAAAACAAATTCCTTGCCCGCACGAGCTTATAAGACGAGACAGTAGGAACAACAAAAGCAGACTCCTTATCCACAAAAGTATAAAAGGCGAAAAATACAACAACAAAAGTATATTCCTTACCTACAGGAGTATAAAAAGCGACACGACAACAACAGCCAAGAAGACTTCTAGCTTGCATGAGCGTAAAGGCAAGACGGCAACAACAACAAAGGCAAACTCGTTGCAAACAAGAGTATAAAAGGCAATACGACAATAACAAAGCGTGCTGCTTGCTCGCACGAGCATAATAGGCGATACGGCAACAACAACAAAACTAGACTTCTTGTCTGTACGTGTATAAAAGGTGAGACGACAACAACAGCAAAAGCATACTCACTATCCGCTTGAGTATAAAAGGCGAGATGACAATAGCGAGGCATAATCCTTACCCGCACGAGTATAAACGGCAAGGCAGCAAGGCCAGAGTATACGCCTTGCCCGCACAAGTGTAAAAGGCGAGACGACAGCAACAGAGCATGCTCTATGCCTACAAGAGTATAAAAGGCGAGATGGCAATAGCAAAGCATACTCCTTACTCGCCTGAGTATAAAAGGTGAGACGACAACAACCATGCATACTCCCTGCCCGCACGAGTATAAAAGGGGAGATGACAACAACAACAAAACTAGACTCCTTGCCTGCACGAGTATAAAAAGCGAGACGACAACAGCAACAAAAGCATACTCTTTGATCGCATAAGAAAAAAAAAGCGAGAAGGCAATAGCAAAGCATACTCTTTGATCGCATAAGCAAAAAAAAGCGAGAAGGCAATAGCAAAGCATACTCCTTATCCATATGAGTATAAAAGGCAAGAGGACAACTACAACAAAACTAGACTGCTTGTCCACGCGGTAATACAAGGTACGACAGTGAGAGCAACAAAAGTAGACGCCTTGGCCACAAGAGTGTAAAAGGCGAAAAGTACAACAACAAAAGTATATTCCTTGCCTGCGTGAGTATAAAAGGTTAGATGGTAACAACAACAAAGTAGACTCCTAGCCTGTACAAGTATAAAGGTGAGGCGGCAACAACAACAAAAGCAGATTCCTTGCTCGCAAGAGTATAATGGGCGAGATAGCAACAATAACGCATACTCTTTGTCCTCATGACCATAGAAGGAGAGACGGCAACAATAAATCATGCAGCTTGCCCGCACAAGCATAAATGGTGAGACGGCAGGAAAAACAACACCAGACTCCTTGTCCGCACGAGTATAAAAGGCAAGACGGCAACAACCGTAAAAGCATACTCGCTGCTTATATGAGTATAAAAGGTCAGACGGTAGTAGCGACGGTAGTATACACCTTGCCCACGCGAGACTAAAAGGCCAGACAGTAACAATAGCAAGGTAGACTCCTAGCCCGCACGAGTGAAAAAGCTAGATAACAACAACAACACAAGTAGATTCTTTGCCTACAAGAGTATAAAAGGGAAAACAGCAACAACAAAGCATGCAGCTTGCCTGCACGAGTGTAAAAGGTGACACAGCAACAACAACAAAACTAGACTCCTTGCCCACACGAGTATGAAAGGCGAGACGGCAACTACAGCAAAACCAAACTCCTTGCCCGCGCAAGTATAAAAGGCGAGATAGCAACAACTACAAATGCAGACCGCATTTTCGCAAGAGTTTAAAGGTGAAAAGTGCAACAACAGAAGCATACTCCTTACCTACACGAGTATAAAAGGTGAGACAGCAACAAGTAAGCATACTCCTCGCCCGCGCGAGCATAAAAAGTGAGACGGTAACAACAGAGTATGCCCCTTGCCTGCACAAGCATAAAAGGCGAGCCAGCAACGGCGAGGAAACCAGACTCCTTGCCCATACAACTATAAAAGGTGAGAGGACAACAACAACAAAACCAAACTCCTTACCCCCGCGAGTGTCAAAGGCGAGACGGCAACAACAACAAAAGTAGACTCCTTGCCCGAAAAAGTCTAAAAGGTGAAAAGTACAACAAAAATGTACTCCTTGCCCACACGAGTATAAAAGGCAAGATGGTAACAATAGCAAAGCAGACTCCTAGCCCGCACGAGTTAAAAGGCTAGACTGCAACAGCAATAAAAGTTGACTCCTTTCCTGTAAGAGTATAAAAGACGACAAATGCTGAATAAAAGTATACTCCTTGCCTGACCAAGGACAAAAGGTTAGACGGAAACACCAACAAAAGCAAACTCCTTTTATGCAAGAGTATAAAAGACGATACGGCAATAACGATGTACACTCCTTGCTCGTACAAGTATAAAAGGCGAGACAACAACAACAAAGCATGCTGCTTGCCTGCACGAGTACAAAAGGCAACACATCAACAACAACAAAACCAGACTCCTTACCTGTATGGGTATTAAAGGTGAGAGGACGACAACAACAAAAGCCTACTCCCTATCTACATGAGTATAAAAGGCGCGATGTCAACAGCAAAGCATACTCCTTTCCTGCATGACTATAAACGACAAGACGGTAACAGCAACAAAACCAGACTCCTTGCTCGCATAAGTGCAAAAGGTAAGACAGCAACAACATCAAAAGTATACTCCTTGTACGCAAGAGTGTAAAAGTCAAAAGTACAACAACAAAATTATACCCCTAGCCCGCACAAGTATAAAAGGGAACACGACAACAACAACAAAACCTGCCTCCTTGCCTGCATGAGTATGAAGGCAAGACAACAACATCTACAAGTGCAGATTCCTTGTCCGTAAGAGTACAAAAGGCGAAAAGTATGGCAATAAAAATATACTCCTTCCCCACACGAGTAGAAGAGGCAAGATGACAACAACAACAAAACCAAAATCCCTATCCACACGAGGATAAAAGGCGAGACAACAACAATAGCAAAAGCAAACTCTTTGCCAGAAAATTTAAAAAAGGCAACAACTACAACAACAAAACTAGCCCACTTGCCCGTACGAGCATTAAAAGTGAGACGGCAACAAAAGCAAAAGTAGACTCTTTGCCCTCAAGAGTATAAAAGGTGAAAAGTACAACAACAAAGGCATACTCCTTGCCCGCATGAATATAAAAGGTAAGACAATAACAACAGCAAAGCAGACTCCTAGCCTGCACGGCATAAAAGGCTAGACGCCAACAACAACAAAGGCAAACTCCTTGCCCACACAAGTATAAAAGGCGAGATGGCATCAACAAAGAATGCTACTACCCTGAACGAGAATAAAAGATGACACGACAACAAGAACAAAACTGGACTCCTCAATTGTATGAGTATAAAAGGTGAGACGATAGCAACAATAAAAGTACACTCCCTACTAGCACGAGTATAAAAGAGAGACAGCAACAGCAAATCATAATACTCCCCCACACAAGTACGAGAGGCAAGACGACAACAACAACAAATCCAAACTCCCTATCCACAAGAGGATAAAAGGTGAGACGACAACAACAGCAAAAGTCGACTCTTTTCCCACAAAAGTAAAAAAAGCGACAAGAACAACAGCAAAACCAGCACACTTGCCTGCACGAGCATTAAAGCTGAGACGGCAACAATAGCAAGAGTAGACTCTTTGCCCTTAAGAGTATAAAAGCCGAAAAGGAGAACAACAAAAGCATACTCCTTGCCAACAAGGATATAAAAGGCGAGACAATAACAACAGCAAAGCAGACTCCTAGCCTGCACGAGTTAAAAGGGTAGATGCCAGCAACAACAAAGGCAGACTCCTTGCCCACACAAGTATAAAAGGCGAGATGGCGTAAACAAAGCATGTTGCTTGCCCGAATGAGGATAAAAGGTGACACGACAACAAGAACAAAATGAGACTCCTCGACCATACGAGTATAAATGGCTAGACGATGGCAACAATAAAAGTACACTCCCTACTAGCACGAGTATAAAAGAAATACAGCAACAACAAATCATAATACTTCCCTGCATGAGTATGAGAGGCAAGACAACAATAACAGCAAAACCAAACTCCATATCCACACGAGGATAAAAGGCAAAACGACAACAACAACCAAAGTAGACTCTTTTCCTGCAAGAGTAAAAAAAGTGGCAATAACAACAGAAACACCAGCCCACTTGCCCGCACGAGCATTAAAGCCGAGACGGCAACAACAGCAAAAGTAGACTCTGTGCCCTCAAGAGTATAAAAGGCAAAAAGTACAACAACAAAATCATACTCCTTGCCAACACGAATATAAAAGGCGAGACGATAACAACAGCAAAGCAAACTCCTAGCTTGCACTAGTTAAAAGGCTAGACGCCATCAACAACAAAGGCAGACTCCTTGCCCACACGAGTATAACAGGTAAGATGGCATGAACAAAGCATGCTGCTTTCCCGCACGAGAATAAAAGGTGACACGGCAACAAGAACAAAACCAGACTCCTCGACTATATGAGTATCAAAGGCGAGACGATAGCAACAATAAATGGACACTCCCTGCCAGCACGAGTATAAAAGAGAAACAACAGCAGCAAAGCATAATGCTTGCCCGCATGAGAATAAAAGATGAGACAACAACAACAAGAAAACCAGACACCTTGCCCGCACGAGGATAAAAGGTGATACGACAAGAACAACAAAAGTAGACTCTTTACCCGCAAGAGTACAAACAGTAGAAAGTACAATAACAAAAGTATACACATTGCTTGCGGGAGAATAAAAGGCCAGACAGTGACAACAACAAAGTAGGCTCCTAGCATGCGCGAGTTAAAAGGCTAAACGACAACAACAAGAAAGACAGATTCCTTGCTTGCAACAGTATAAAAGGTAAGGCGAAAAACACAAAGCATACTGCTTGCCCGCACGAGTGTAAAAGGCAACAAGGCAACAACAACAAAACCAGACTCCTTGCCCATACGAGTATGAAAGGTAAGATGACAATAACAACAAAAGCATGCTCCCTACTTGCACGAGTATAAAAGGCGAGACGACAGCAACGAAGCATACTCCTTGCCCGCATGAGTATAAAAGGCGAGACAGCAACAGCAGCAAAACCAGACTCCTTGCTCGCACAACTATAAAAAGCAAGACACCAACAATAATAAAAGTAGACTTCTTGTTTGCAAGAGTTTAAAGGTGAAAAGTACAACATCAAATGTATACTCGTTGAATGCACAAGTATAAAAGGCAAAACGACAACAACAATGCATACTCCTTTCTCGCACGAGCATAAAAAGTGGGATAGTAACAATAGAGCATGCACCTTGCCCGCAGGGGCATAAAATGTGAGCCTGCAGCAACAATAAAACCATACTCCCTGCCCACACGAGTTTAAAAGGTGAGACAACAACAACAACAAAACTAGACTCCCTGCCCGCACGAGCATAAAAACGACATGTACAATAAAAAAATATTCCTTGCTTGACCGAGTATAAAAGGTTAGACAGCTACAACAACAAAAGTAGACTCCCTTTCCAAAAGAGTATAAAAGGTGATACGGCAAAAACGAAGCATATTCCTTGCCTGCACGAGTAGAAAAGGCGAGACGGTAAGAATAAAGCATGTTGGCTACCCGCACGAGTATAAAAGGCAACACGGCAACAACAACAACACCAGACTCTTTACCGTACGTGTGTAAAAATCGAAATGACAACAACAACAACAAAAGCATACCACTTGCCCGTGCGAGTATAAAAGGTGTGACGTTAACAGCAATGCATACACTTTGCCTGCATGATTATAAAAGGTGAGACAGAAACAAGGACAAAACCAGGCTGTTTGCCTGCACAAGTGGAGAAGGCAAGACAACAATAACAAAAGTAGACTCCTTGTCTACAAGAATGTAAAAGGAAAAAGTGTGCCAACAAAATTATACCGCATGCCCGCACAAGTATAAAAGGCGAGACGACAACAACAACAAAACCAGACTCCTTACTTGCACAAGTGTAAAAGGCAACATAGCAACATCTACAAATTCTAACTCCTGGACCGCAAGAGTATAAAACGTAAAAAGTACAGTGACAAAAGTATACTCCTTGCCCACATGAGTATAAAAGGCATATCGACAACAACAACAAAACCAAACTCCCAGCCCACACGAGTACAAAAGGCGAGACGACAACAACAATAAAAGCAGACTCCTTGCCGGCAAGATTATAAAATGTGAAAGGTAAGACAACAAAAAGTATACTCCTTGCCCGAGCGAGTGTAAAAGGCAAGACGGCAACAACCGCAAAGCAGACACCTAACCCACACGAGTATAAAAGGCGAGACAGCAACAACAACAAAACCAGACTCCTTTTCCGTAAGAGTATAAAAGGCGAGACGACAACAGCAAAGCATACTGCCCACTCGCGCAAGTATAAAAGGCGACATGGCAACTACAAAGTGTGGTGCTTGCCCATGCAAGAATAAAAGGCAAGACAGTAACAATAACAAGACTAGATTCCTTGCCCGTACAGGCGTGAAATGAGAGACAACAACGATAGCAAAAGTAGACTCCTTGCTGCAATAATATAAAAGGTGAAAAGCACAAAAATAAAACCATACTCCCTACCCGCACAAGTATAAATGGCGAGACGGTAACAATAACAAAGCAGGCGCCTAGCCTTCTCGAGTGTAAAAGACAAGATGACAATAATAGCAAAAATAGACTCGTTATCCACAAGAGTATAAAAGGTGAGGCGAGGGCAACAAATCACACTCCTTGCTCGCATGAGTATAAAGGACGAGACAGTAACAATAATGCTTGCCTGCACGAGTATAAAAGGTGAGATGACAACAATAACAAACCAGACTCCTTGCATGTACGAGTGTAAAAGATGAGAGGACAACAACAAGAAAAGTATACTCTTTGCTTGCAAGGATATAAAAGGCAAAAAGTGCAAAAATAAAAGTATAATCCTTGCCCGGACGAGTATAAAAGCAAGATGGTGACAACAGCAAAGCAGGCTACTAGCCCGCACGAGTATAAAATGTTATACTGTAACAATAACAAAAGTAGACTCCTTGCTTGTAATAATATAAAAAGTGAAAAGCACAAAAATAAATGTATACTCCTTGCCTGCATGAGTATAGAATGGGATATGGTAACAATAGCTACGCAGACGCCTATCCCTCACGAGCATAAAAGCTAAAACAGCAACAACAACTAAGGTAGACTCCTGGCTCGCAAGAGTATAAAAGGTGAGGCGAGTCAGCAACAACAACAAAACCAGTCCCCTTGCCCGCATAAGTATAAAAGGTGACACGGCAACAACCACTGCATACTCCTTGCTCGCACAAGTATAAAAGGTGAGACGACAACAATAAAGCATTCTCCTTGCCGTACGACTATAAAAGGTCAGATGACAATTGCAACAAAAGTAGACTCCTTAGCAGTGCGAGTGTAAAAGGCGAGATGACAACAACAACAAATGCATACTCCTTGCATGCACAAGTATAACAGGCGAGACGGCAACAGCAAAGCATACTCCTTGCCCGCAAGAGCATAAAAGGTGAGGCAGCAACAACAAAGCATGCTCCTTACTTGCACGAGTATAAAAGGTGAGACGACATTAGCTAAGATTAGTCTTTGCCCGCATGAGTATAAAAGCCGAGTCAATAACAACAACAAAACTAGTATCCTTGCCAGCACGAGTATAAAAAGCGATACAGCAACAACAACTAAAGTAGACTCGTTGGCCGCAATAGTATAAAAGTTAAAAGTCCAACAACAAAAGCATACTTAATGCCCATATAAGTATAAAAGGTGAGACGGGAACAATAGCATAAACTGCACGAGTGTAAAAGGTGAGACAGCAACAATAGCAAAATCAGACTCTTTGCCCGCAAGAGTAAAAAAGGCTACAAGTACAACAACAAAACCAGACTCTTTGTCTGCACGAGCATAAAAGTCGAGATGGCAACAGCAGTAAAAGTAGACTCCTTGCCTGCAAGAGCATAAAAGGCAAAAAGTAAAACAACTAAAGGATACTCCTTGCCTGCATGATTAGAAAAGGAGAGACAGTAACCACAGCAAAACAGACTCTTAGTCTGCACAAGTGAAAAGGCTAAACGACACCAACAATAAAAGCAGACTCTTTGCCCACATGAGTGTAAAAGATGAGATAGCAACAACAAAGCATACTCTTTGCCCGCACCAGTGTAAACGGCATGACGACAACAACAAAGCATGCTGCTTGCCCACACAAGAATAAAAAGCAGCACATTAACAACAACAAAGCCAAGCTCCCTACCTGTAGGATTATAAAAGGCGAGACTACAATAACAATAAAAGCATACTTGTTGCCAACATGAGTAAAAAAGCCGACACGACAACAATAAAGCATACTCCTTACCAGCAGGAGTATAAAAGGCGAGACTGCAGCCACAATAAAAGCATACTTGCTGCCAACATGAGTATAAAAGCGACACAGCAACAGTAAAGCATACTCCTTACCCGCATGAGTATAAAAGGCGAGACAACAACAACAACGAAAGCAGACTCCTTACCTGCAAGAGTATAAAAAGCAAGAAGTATAACAACAAAAGTACACTATTTGCTTGCACAAGTATAAAAGGGAAGATGATAACAACAACAAATCTAAACTTCCTGCCTGCAGGAGTATAAAAGGCGAGATAGCAATAACAACAAAAGCAGACTTTTTGCCCGTAAGAGTGTAAAAGGCGAAAAGTACGACAATAAAAGTATGCTCTTTGCCCGTACGAGTATAAAAGGTGAGACGACAACAATAGCAAAGTAAACACCAAGCCTGCAAGAGTATAAAAAGCAAGATGACAACAGCAACAAAAGTAGACTCCTTGCCTGCAAAAGTATAAAAGATGATAAGTACAACAACAAAAGTATACTCCTCACCCGACTGAGTATAAAAGGCAAGGGGACAACTACAACAGAAGTAGATTCCTTGCCCATGCGAGTATAAAAGGCAAGATGGCAACAACAACAAAATCATACTCCTTGCACACATGAGTATAAAAGGGGAGACGGCAACAGTGAAGCATACTCCTCGCCTGCAAGAGAATAAAAGGCGAGACAGAAAGAATAAAGCATGCACCTTACCCGCACAAGTATAAAAGTTGAGATAGCAACAACAACAAAACCAGACTCCTTGCCCGCGTGAGTATAAAAGACGAGACGGTACAAGAATAAAAGGCGAGACGGTACCAACAACAAAAGCATACTCCTTACCAGCACGAGTGTAAAAAGCGAGTCGGTAACAACAACAAAACTAGTATCCATGCCCGCACGAGTATAAAAGGCGAGACAGCAGCAACAACAAGAGCAGACTCGTTGCCCACAAGAGCATACAAGGTAATAAGTTCAACAACAAAAGCATACTCGATGCCTGCATGAGTACAAAAGCAAAGCAGACTCTTAACCCGCACAAGAATAAAAGGCGAGATGACAACAACAGTAAAAACAGACTCTTTGCCCTCAAGAGTAAAGAAGGCGACAAGTACAACAATAAAATCAGACTCCTTACTCGCACGAATATGAAAGTCAAGACAGCAACACCAGCAAAAGTAGACTCCTTGCCCGCAAGAGTATAAAAGGCAAAAAGTACAACAACAAAGGTCTACTGCTTGCTTGCACAAGTATAAAAGGAGAGACAATGACTACAGTAAAATAGACTCCTAGCCCACACGGCAATAGCAAAGCATACACCTTGCCTGCATGAGTATAAAAGGCGAGATGATAACAACAACAAAACCAGACCCCTTGCCCACATGAGCATAAAAGGCAAGACTGTAAGAATAGTAAAAGTAGACTCCTTGCCCGCAAGAGTATAAAAAGCAAACTATACAACAACAAAAGTACACTCCTTACCTGCACAAGTATAAATGGCAAGACAATAGCAGCAACAAAACTAGACTCCCTACCTGCACAAGTATAAAAGGCGAGATGGCAACAACAAAATCAGAATCCTTGCCCGCAAGAGTATAAAAGTTGAAAAGTACAACAACGAAAGTATGCTCTTTGCTTGTATGAGTATAAAAAGTGAGATGGCAACAACATCAAAGTAGACACCTAGCCCGCACAAGCATAAAAGGCAAGACAACAACAACAACAAAAGCAGACTCCATGCCCGCAAGAGTATAAAAGACGACAAGTACAACAACAAAAGTATACTCCTTGCCAAACTGAGTATAAAAGACGAGACGACGACAACAACAAAAGTAGACTTCTTGCCTACAAGAGGATAAAAGGCGAAAAGTTGATCAACAAAAGTATACTCCTTGCTCGCTCGAATATAAACTTACTCCCAAAATTTGGAAGGAGATCAAGAGCAAGTTAGTGCATCGTGAGCTGGTTCGAAAGTATGACGGTCCCTTCACAGTGGAGAAGAAGGTTGGCAATGTTGCATACAAGTTGCAATTTCTGAAAAGATTGTAGGTATATCCAACCTTCCATATGAGCTTCTTGAAGCCCTTTTATGAGGAAGCGGGCAATGAGCCTTCAAGGAAACAAGCCCAGCGTGCACCGCCTATAACCAAAACTGAGTTCCATCGTAAAGTGGAGAGAATCCTGGACCACCGAACCCATGGGCAAAGTAAGAAGAACAGGCGGTTTGAGTACTTGGTGAAGTGGAAGAATGCCCCAGACAGCGAGGTAAGGTAGGAAAAAATATGACTCTATGACAGTTTGAGAAGCAGGTGGAAGACTACTTTTCGACCCTTCCAATGAGGATGTTGGCTTCAACAAGTGGGGGTGGTTTGTTAGTCCCTTCAACACTTAGCATGCAGGAATTAGTGGCACCTTGCAACAATTCTTAGCATTGGATTTTGGAGTGGCTAGGCACTCCTTGAGGCAAGATGAAAGCTGAGAGGGTTAGCGTAGGCAAGAGCCTACATGTGGGTCCTAGTGTGGACCAAGGTTGGGGCTGGACAAAATATGCTAGGCTACATGTTCGTGGCCTCAATCAGATGGGCTATGGGCTTGGGCTAAGAAGCCCAAAACATGAGACTGGGTCTTGGCCAAGTCTACATGGCATTGCATGGCATCGACTCTCCTACGACGTGTAGAACGTGGGGACATGTGAGTGTGGCTTAATCCAGTAGGCCGAGCACTGGGATATTGCTCATCCGATCGGTCATCGCTACGGATCGTGGGTAGATAAGGCTTATCGAGATCAAGTGATGGATGATCGTGGGAGATAAGGCTTATCAAGATCAAGTCATGGATAAGATCATGGGAAGATGGGGATGATCAGCCATGATAGAGATCGTGGGGGGATAACGTTTATCTCGAAGCCCTTGATAGCTAGGGGTGTCAGTTATATATAGACCCTATGGGTTTGTCATTTGTACTCAGTAAGAGACAAATCATTGAGCGAGAAAGAGTGAAACACTGTCGAGAGTTCAGTGGCTGTTCCTTTGTATTACTTTAAGTTAAAGTAATAAAGGTTGGGAAAGGTTCCCGTATATGCTCTTGTGTCTCTTTTGAGTGTGTGGGTTGTGTGCCTACTTACAAAGTTCCATTGTGAAATCCTTTTGCATGCAGTTGGCTGAGACTAAGTGTGACTTAGTGCCATTATAAGGCAAAATTTGGAATGAGAAAATTAGCTTTGTGACACCTACCATAGTGTCGACGGGAATTAGGGTTCAAATTCAGAGAGGGAGCCTGAGATAGGTAGTAGGCATGCAAATTATCCAATCCTAACACGGGGAGGTAGTCATAATAAATAACAATACCGAGCTCTTACGAGTCTAGTAATTGTAAGGAGTACAATCTAAATCCCTTAACGAGGATCCATTGGAGGGCAAGATCTAGTGCCAGCAACTGCGGTAATTCCGACTCCAATAGCATATATTTAAGTTGTTGCAGTTAAAAAGCTCGTAGTTGGACCTTGGGATGGGTCGATCGGTCTGTCTTTTGGTGTGCACCTTTCACCTCGTCCCTTCTATCGGCGATGCGCTTCTGGCCTTAATTGGCTTAGTTGTGCCTCAGTTCTATTACTTTGAAGAAATTAGAGTGCTCAAAGCAAGCTTATGCTCTGGATACATTAGCATGGATAACATCATACGATTTTGATCCTATTATTTTGGCCTTCAGGATCAGAGTAATGATTCACAGGGACAGTCGAGGGCATTCATATTTCATAGTCAGAGGTGAAATTCTTGAATTTATGAAAGACGAACAACTACGAAAGCATTTGCCAAGGATGTTTTCATTAATCAAGAATGAAAGTTGGGGGGTCAAAGATGATCAAATACCATTATAGTCTCAACCATAAACGATGCCAACTAGGGATTGGTAGAAGTTGCTTTTAGGACTCCACCGGTGCCTTATGAAAAATCAAAGTATTTGGGTTCCGAGGGGAGTATGGTCGCAAGGCTGTAACTTAGAGGAATTGAAGGAAGGGCACCACCAGGAATGGAGCCTGCAGCTTAATTTGACTCGACACGGGGAAACTTACCAGGTCCAAACATAGTAAGGATTGATAGATTGAGAGCTCTTTCTTGATTCTATGGGTGGTGGGGCATGGCCGTTCTTAATTTGTGGAGCAATTTGTCTGGTTAATTCTGTTAACGAACAAGACCTCAGCCTGCTAACTATCTATCTAGAGGTGATCCTCTGTGGCCAGCTTCTTAGAGTGACTATGGCTTTCTAGGCCAAGGAAGTTTGAGTCAATAACAGGTCTATGATGCCCTTAGATTTTCTAACCCGCCTGAGTGCTACACTGATGTATTAAATTGGTCCATAGCCTTGGCCGACAGGCCTGGGTAATCTTTGAAATTTCGTCATGATGGGGATAGATCATTACAATTGTTGCTCTTCATTGAGGAATTCCTAGTAAGTGTGAGATATAAGCTCGTGTTGCCTACAACCCTGCCCTTTGTACACACTTCACGTCCCCCATCCTTACCCACGTGAAATCATACTCAAACAAGAACTCCCACCACTGAGGTTATCGTGTCGAAAGCTTTTTTTGAGTGTGAAAGAATGTGTTTGCCACATTGTCGGTCTGAACCACGAACCTGGTACCCAGCAAGTACACCCTCCAAGTGCAAAGACAATGCACCACTACAAGCATTTCTTTCTTATGAGCCAAGTAGTACTGCTCTGCTTTATTGAGTTTCTAGCTCTCATAGGCAATAGGGTGGTCTTCTTGCACCAACACCCCTCCAATGGCTTTTTCTGGGACGTCAATCAGTAAAAAAAAAGGCAACTCGAAGTCCGGCAGCCTCAGGACCAACTCATTGGACACTGCTACCTTCAACTTGTCAAAGCTTCCTAACAATCTGTATTCCACCTCTATGGTCTACCCTTTTTAGCAAGTCTATTGATGGGGCCACCTTTTTGGAGTAACCCTGCACGAACTTCCTGTAGAAGTTAGACAAGCCAGGAAAAGACCTCAACTCCGACACTTTTGTAGGGGGTTACCACTCCACTACTGCCTGGACTTTTCTATGATCGATTTTTACGTGCCCTTGACTTGCCCTATACCCCAAGAACATAATTTGTCACTAAGCAAACTCACACTTTTTTTTCTTTACATATAATTGGTGCTCTCTCAACCTAGACAACACCAACCTCAGGTGGGACAAGTGATCCTCTAGGGACTCACTATATACAATAATATCATCAAGACAAATGACCACAAAATGATTGATAAAGTCATGAAATACATGATTCATCAAATTACAAAAAGTAGCAGGGGCATTAGCCAACCGAATGACATCACCAAGAATTTGTAAGAGCTGTAGCAAGTGATGCATTTCATTTTCCCTTCATCTCCTTCAATAATTCTGACCTGCTAATATCTAGACCGCATATCTAGCTTGGTGAATTATGAGGCTCTAGCCAGTCTATCGAACAAGTCAGCAATCAATGGAATAGAATATTTGTTCTTCACTGTTACTTTGTTTAATGCCCTGTAATCGATACACATCTGTAGGGAGCCATCGTGTTTCTTCTAAAACAATACTAGGGCACCATATGGCTCTTTGGAGGGCTGAATTAGGAGTAAATCCAGCAACTCCGTCAACTGCTTCCTTAGTTCTACTAACTCTAGCAGACTCATGCGGTATGGAGCTTGTGCTGGTGGTTTGGAACTAGGCATCGAATTGATCTTGTGGTCAGTGGCACACCTTAGGAGAAGACACTTGGGGAGTTTGAGAGGCATCACATCATTGAACTCACCCAACAGATCTGCAACACTATTAGGCACCTCCGCAACAATGCCTTCTTTGATCTCCATCAAAGCTATTAGGTAGGTGACTGCTCCCTTCTTCATACCACACTCCACCTTTATAGCTAATAGCATACTACCCGACTTCCCACCAATAGTGGAAGAGGGAGTGAATATTTCAGAAACATAACATGGATGATCCTCATGCATGCTCATGAGACCACCCGAGTGAGCCAACAGAGCAACTTTTGCACTCACAAAGAAATCAACTCCAGTATTATATCAAAATCATCTAAAGGCACCACAGTGAAGTTAAGTTTACCAAACCAAGTACGAATGCTTATCTCCACACCTAATGCCATGCCAAGCACCTCCCGAGCTGCTAAGATGACTGCCTTCATTCAACTTCTGGTTTTGGTGACTTTTAGACCCAATGACTCCACCATCCTCTTAGCAACGAAGTTGTGGACAACACCCGTGTCATCCATCGCCATCAACTCCTTATTACTGAGCCCAATCTTCACATACATCAGGCTGAATAATGGGGCATGTCCAGCTTGCACAGCACTCATCAACTAAAGAGGATTGACCTGAGAGACGCCAACATCATCCGAGATGCTGTTTCTGCCACTCTCCTCAGCAACTATGGCACTTAACTTCTCCCTCTTTGGACACTCTTTCACCTTGCGTGGTCCATTATAGATGAAACAACCAAAGTTAGACTTGCCTTTATCTTGTTCTTGGTAGACAACTTTGCCTTGATCCTTGCCACCACCATTGTACTTACCCTTCTTGCCCTCCTTCTTTTTGGCCTTATCCTTGGGCTGCTTCCCAGCATCTAAATCAGAGGACTTGTTGATCCAAAAATCAACTAAACCATTAGCCGCAACCATTGCAGAATGTAGGTCCTTCACTCCTTGCCTTCTAAGCTCGAGTTGAGCCTAAGGTTGTAGACTAGAAAGGAAGTTGAAAAGCTTGTCCTCATCCGACATATTCTGGATGCCAAGCATCAAGGAACCAAATTCCTTCACATAGTCATGTACTGTGCCATTTTCTTTCAACTTCTTTAGGGACTCCCTCGGAACCCATGACGTATTACAAGGCAAAAACTGGTCCTTCAACTCCTTTTTTAGGCTCTCCCACATCTCGATCTTAGACTTGCCTAAACTTCCATTGTAATCCAACTAAGTCTGCCACCACAGCTTGGTGTCCTTGGCTAGATACATGCTGGTCAGATTGACCTTCTTGTCATCTAGCACTCGGATAGCCTTGAAATACTTTTCCATGTCTCATAGGAAATTCTTAATCTCTGTGGCATCCCTTGCTTCCTTGAAGGCTTTAAGCTCCAGCACCTTCATCTTGGTCGAGCCAACCATAACATCTCTGCTTGGTTGAGAGGCTATAGCCTTCTTGAGGATGGCTATTTCTACTACCATCTCATCAAGCCAAAAAGCTGTGTTTAAAGCGGCCACCACCTAATGTTGTCACTGCAGATCGATTATATACTTCTCATGGAGCGCCAAAGTTTAGAACATGGTGAAATTTGGATCCTCTGAAAGATCACCAAGTATCTCAAAAATCTTGGCTATGCAAACACGAACTGCATCAAGACGTAAACCAACTGCCGTTAGTCAAACCTTTATCCTCTGATAGCTATCACGTGCTAAATTTCTCACTCGAATTTTTGCCTTGTGATGGCACTAAGTCGTACTTAGTCTCAGCCAATCGCACACACAAGGATTGTATAATGGAACTTTATAACAAGCACACAACTTGCACACTGAAAAGAAACACAAGAGCATACAAGAACCTTTCTCAACCTTTATTACTTTAACTCAATGTAATACAAAGGAACAAATCACTGAACTCTTGATAGTGTTTCACTCTTTCTCTCTAAGTGATTTCTCTCTCACTGAGTACAATTGACAACCCATAAGGTTTGACATCCCCAACTATATAGGGCTTGGAGATAAGCGTTATCTCCCTACGATCTCTATCATGGCTGATAATCTTCCCACGATCTTATCCACGACTCGATCTTGATTAGCCTTATCTCCCACGATCATCCATCACTTGATCTCAATAAAATGTTATCTACCCACGATCCTTAGCCATGCATGATCTAATGAGCATTATCGCGATGTTCTGCCAACAAGATAGAGCCATACTCGCACGTCCCCACGTTCCACACGTCACAAGAGACTCGGTGCCATGTAGTGCCATGCAATGCCATGTAGACTTGGCCAAGACTCATTCTTGTAGCCCAATCCATGCCTTGGTGTACCTTGGGACCCACACGTAGGCTCGTGCCTATGCTGAACCCTCTTAGCTTTCACCTTGCCTCAAGAAGTGCCCAGCCACCCCAAAGTCCAATGTTGGTAGTTGGCAGAAGGTGCCACCAACTCTAGCATGCTAAGTGTCCAAGGGACTAGCACCTACCGTGGTGGTAACGGGTAACGGAGAATTAGTATTCGATTCTAGAGAGGAGGTGCACAAATTACCCCATCCTGACACGAGGAGGTGGTGACAATAAATAACAATACCGAGCTCTTGTGAGTCTGGTAATTGGAATGAATACAATCTAAATCCTTTAACGAAGATCAGTTAGAGGTCAGGCCTGGTGCCAGCCGCCATGGTAATTCTAGTTCCAATAGCATCTATTTAAGTTGTTGCAATTAAAAAGCTCGTAGTTGGACCTTGGGATGAGTTGATCAGTCTGCCTTTCGTGTGCACCTTTCGCCTCATCCCTTCTACCAGCGGTGCACTCTTGGCCTTAATTGGTCGGCTCATGCCTCCAGTGCTGTTACTTTGAAGAAAATACAGTGCTCAAAGCAAGCCTATGCTTTGGATACATTAGTATGGGATAACATCATAGGATTTTGATCCTATTGTGTTGGCCTTTGGGATCAGAGTAATGATTAACAGGGACAGTTGTGGGCATTCGTACTTCAAAGTCGGAGGTGAAATTCAAGGATTTATGAAAGACAATCAACTGCAAAAGCATTTGCCAAGGATGTTTTTATTAATCAAGAACGAAGTTTGGGGGCTAAAAAATGATCAATACTGTCTTAGTCTCAACCATAAGAGATGCTGACCAAGGATCGGTAGAAGTTACTTTTAGGACTCTGCCGGCACCTTATGAGAAATCAAAGTCTTTGGGTTTCAGGGGGAGTATGGTCGCAAGGCTAAAACTTAAAGGAATTGACGGAAGGGCACTACTATGAGTGGAGTCTACTACTTAATTTGACTCAATAGGGGGAAACTTATCTGGTCCAGACATAGTAAGGATTGACAGACTAAGTGCTTTTTTTTTTCATTCTATGGGTGGCGGTGAATGGTCGTTCTTAGTTGGTGGAGCGATTTGTCTGGTTAATTTAATTAACGAATGAGACCTCAGCCTGCTAACTAGCTAGGTAGAGATAATTCTCTGTGGCTAGCTTCATAGAGGGACTATGGCCTTCTAGGCCAAATGAAGTTTGAGGTAACAGTAGGTCTGTGATGCCCTTAGATGATTTGGACCGCAAGCATGATACACCAATTTATTCAACGAGTCTATAGCCTTGGCCGATAGGCCTGGGTAATCTTTGAAATTTCATCGTGATGGGGATGGATCATTGCAATTATTGGTCTTTAATAAGGAATTCCTAGTAAGTGCGAGTCATCAGCTCATGTTGACTATGTCCCTACCCTTTGTACACACCGCCTATCGCTCTTATCGATTGAATGGTCTAGTTAAGTGTTCGGATTGTGGCAACGTGGGCAGTTCGCCGCTTTCGCCACTGACGACGTCATAAGAAGTCCACTGAACCTTATTATTTAGAAGAAGGAGAAGTGGTAATGACGTTTCTATAGGTGAACCTACGGAAGGATCATTGTCGAAACCTCTACCCAGCAGAACGACCCACGAACAAGTTAACATCACATAAAGTAAGGCGTGCGTCGGTCCATGGGCACCCACACGCTGCAGTGTCTATCGTGATGCCGATAGCTCGTCGATCACCCTTGCAGCACGAACAACAAATCCTCAGCGTAGGTTGTGACATGGAAATCAAAAATTGAAAGGCAATGCCTCGTCACCCTAGGAACAGAGTGCAGGCGGGGCATTGGACGTCTATAATGAGAATCAAAATGACTCTCGGTAATGGATGTCTCAGCTCCCGCATCGATGAAGAACGTAACGAAATGCGATACTTGGTGTGAATTGTAGAATCTCGTGAATCATCAAGTCTTTGAACGCAAGTTGCGCTCGAAGCCTTCTGGTCAGGGGCAGATCTGCCCAGGTGTCACACAACATTGCCCACCCGACCCCCAAATAGATGGGGTTGCGTGGCAGAGGATGGCCTCCTGTGTGCTCGGCATCTCGGTTGGCCCAAAAACCATGTCCCTAACAACGTTCACCTCGAAAACAGTAGTTGAGAGACCCTCGCACAGTGTCATTCGGCCGTGTCGTCGCTTAAAACTTTGATGAACCTGACCATTTCTCACATCGTGAGCTCAGGTTAGGTGGGATCACCAGCTAAGTTTAAGCATATCAATAAGCGGAGGAAAATAAACTTATGAGGATTCCCTTAGTAATGATGAGCAAACCCGGAATAGCCCAACTTGAGAATCAGACACCCTCGACATTTGAATTGTAGTCTAGAGAAGCGTCCTTAGCAAAGGATTGGGCCCAAGTCCCCTAGAAGGGGGTGCTAGAGAGGGTGAGAACCCCGTCGTGCATGGACCCTATCGCACCACGAGGCGCTGTCTGCGAGTCGGGTTGCTTGGGAATGCAGCCCCAATCGGCGGTAAATTTCATCCAAGGCTAAATACGGGCGAGAGACTGATAGCAAACAAGTACCGCGAGGGAAAGATGAAAAGGACTTTGAAAAGAGAGTCAAAGAGTGCTTGAAATTGTCGGGAAGGAAGCAAATGGGGATCGACGATGTGCCTCAGTTGGATGCGGAATGGCGAGAGCCGATCTGCCGATCTGCTCGGGGCATGGACCAACACGGATTGCAGGGGCGTCCCAAGCCCGGGCCCTTGAAACGTCCGAGGAGACATCGCCCTCGTGATCGTGGACACAGCGCGAGTCGTCACGGCGTGCCTCGGCAATCGCGCGCTCCAAGCGTCGGCCTGAGGGCTTCGCATTAGACCCGTCTTGAAACACGGACCAAGGAGTCTGACATGTGTGCGAGTCAACGGGCGAGTAAACCAAGGAAGCTGACTTGGCGGGATCCCCTCAAGGGTTGCACCATCGACCGACCTTGATCTTTTGAGAAGGGTTCGAGTAAGAGCATGCCTATCAAGACTCGAAAGATGGTGAACAATGCCTGAGCGGGGTGAAGCCAAAGGAAACTTCGGTGGAGGCCCGCAGCGATATTGTCGTGCAAATCGTTCGTTTGACTTGGGTATAGGGGCGAAAGACTAATTGAACCGTCTAATAGCTGGTTCCCTCCGAAGTTTCTATTAGGATAGCTGGAGCTCGGTGCGAGTTCTATCAGGTAAAGCCAATGATTAGAGGCATCGGGGGCACAACACCCTCGACCTATTCTCAAACTTTAAATAGGTAGGACGGTGCGGCTGCTCCGTTGAGCCATGCCACAGAATCGAGAGCTCCAAGTTTTGGTAAGCAGAACTAGAGATGCAGGATGAACCGGAAGCCGGGATACAGTGCCCAACTGCACCCTAACCCAGATCCCACAAAGGGTGTTGGTCGATTAAGACAGCAGCATGGTGGTCATAGAAGTTGAAATTCGCTAAGGAGTGTGTAACAACTCACCTGCCGAATCAACTAGCCCCAAAAATGGATGGCACTGAAGCGCACGACCCACACCTGGCCATTGGGGTAAGGCCAGGCCCCGAAGAGTAGGAGGGCGCGACGATCACTGTGAACGGCACTTGCACGTGGGTTAGTCGATCCTAAGAGACGGGGGAAGCCCGTCCAATAGCGTGTTTGCGCGCGACCTTCGAAAGGGAATCGAGTTAAGATTCTAGAACCGGGACGTGGCGGCTGACGACAACATTAGGGAGTCCAGAGACGTCGGCGGGGGCCTCGGGAAGAGTTATCTTTTCTGTTCAACAGCCTACCCACCCTGGAAACGACACAGTCGGAGGTAGGGTCCAGCAGCAAGAAGAGCACTGCACATTGCACGATGTCCGGTGTGCCCCCGGCGGCCCTTGAAAATCTGGTGGACTGAGTTCTTACCACGCCCGGTCGTACTCATAATGGCATCAAGTCTCCAAGGTGAATAGTCTCTAGTCAATGGAACAATGTAGGCAAGGGAAGTCAGCAAAATGGATTCGTAACCTCGAGAAAAAGATTGTCTATGAGGGCTGGGCTCTGGGGTCCTAGCCTCGAACACGTCGGCTGACGGCTCGTGCTGCTCTCGCGGTGAGAGCAGGTCGTCGGGTGCCGGCCAAGGGACGGACTGGGAACGGCCCCTCCTGGGGCCTTCCCCGGGTGTCGAATAGTTGACTCAGAACTAGTGAGGACAAGGGGAATCTGACTGTTTAATTAAAACAAAGCATTGCAGTGGTCCCTGTGGATGCTAATGCAATGTGATTTTTGCCCAGTGTTTTGAATGTCAAAGTGTAGAAATTCAACCAAGCGGGGGTAAACGGCGGGAGTAACTATGACTCTCTTAAGGTAGCCAAATGCCTCGTCATCTAATTAGTGATGTGGATGAATGGATTATCGAGATTCCCACTGTCCCTATCTACTATCCAGCAAAACCACAGCCAAGTGAACGGGCTTGGCAGAATCAGTGGGGAAAGAAGACCCTGTTGATCTTGACTCTAGTCCGACTTTGTGAAATGACTTGAGAGGTGTAGGATAAGTGGGAGCCGGTCGCCTGACAAAAGTGAAATACCACTACTTTTAATGTTATTTTACTTATTCCGCGAATCGGAAGCAGGGCATCGTCCCACCTTTTGGAACGAAGGCCGTTTGACGGGCTGAGCTAGGCGGAAGACATTGTCAGGTGGGGAGTTTCGCTACGGGTGGCACGTCTGTTAAAAGATAATGCAGGTGTCCTAAGATGAGCTCAATGAGAACGGAAATCTCGTGTGGAACAAAAGGGTAAAAGCTCGTTTGATTCTAATTTCCAGTACGAATACGAACGGTGAAAGCGTGGCTTATCGATCCTTTACACCTTCGAAATTTGAAGCTGGAGATGTAAGAAAAGTTACCACAAGGATAACTGGCTTGTGGCAGCCAAGCGTTCATAGCGACGTTGCTTTTTGATCCTTCAATGTCGGCTCTTCCTATCATTGTGAAGCAAAATTCACCAAGTGTTGGATTGTTCACCCACCAATAGGGAACGTGAGTTGGGTTTAGACCGTCGTGAGACAGGTTAGTTTTACCCTACTTATGACGGCGTCGCTACAGTAATCCAACCTAGTACTAGAGGAACCGTTGATTCGCACAATTGGTCATCGTGCTTGGTTGAAAAGCCAGTGGCGCGAAGCTTCCGTGCGCTGGATTATGACTGAACGCCTCTAAGTCAGAATCTAGGCTAGAAGCAACGCGTGCCCCCGTCGTTTGATTGTCTACCCGTAGTAGGGGCTCTACGGCCCCCAAAGACACATGTTGTGGGCCAAGCACAGGTTGCTGCCCGCAAGCATGCTCTGCACACGTTGCTGCCCGCGAGGGAGGTTAAAAAAAAGCTAGGAAGGCACCCGAGCAAGGAAGAGAGGCTAGCAGCGCGCCAGGCCGCGAGCAGAATGCCACTCATCGGGCCAGCAGTGCGCGCAGCGTGCGAGAGGGAGCAGATCGCGCTCATACCTTGCCGCTCGTTCACCCAGCAGCAGCCCCCTAGGGGGAGCAGTTGGGGAGAGCAGCGCGGGCGGAGCGGGCTGGGGACAGCAGCGCTCGTAGTGAGCTTCTCGTCGGGCCAGCAGTGGGCTGGGGGCAGCAGCGCGCGTGGAGAAGGCTGGTAGGGGCAGATGCGCGCGCAGCAGGCTGCTTGGCTGGCCAGCAGTGCGGTGGTGGCAACAGCGTGTGTGGAGCGGTCTAGGGGGAGATGCGCGCGTGCGGCATGCTTGGGGGCGCAGCGTGCAAGGGCAGGGGGCTGCACGTCTGACCAGGAGTGCCCACGGCGTCGTGGGGGGAGTAGCCCACTGCTTGTTTGGCCAGCAGCAAGCGCAACGGGCTAAGGGGACAGCGCGTGTGCTCGTCTGGCTAGCAAGGCGCGCTGCGGGCTAGGGGAGAGATGGGCGCGCGCGCAGCGGGCTGCCCGTCTAGCCAGCTGGGGGAGCAGCGGGCTTCCCGTCTGGACAGCGACGCACGCAGTGGGCTGGGGGAGCAACCGGCTTCTCGTCAGGCCAGCAGCGCGCTGCTTGGGCTAGCGCGCGCGCCCTGCGTTTTGTGCATCGGGCTTGTCGAGCACGCTGTGCGTCAGGCCTGTCATGCGAGTGGGCAGTCCTCCCAGGGCACACGCTGCGTGTCAGGCCTATAGCGTGCGCGGGCAGTCCTCACAGAGTGCGCGCACAGCGGGCTGCGGGTCAGGCCTGCCCTGCACGCACGTAGTCCTCCCAGCATCCTTTGTTCGACCCAAGTCTTGGTCCACACTAGGACCCGCATGCAGGACAGTGCCTACGCTAACCCTCTCAGCTTTCGCCTTGCTTTAAGGAGTGCCCAGCCACTCCAAAGTCCCATGCTAGGAATTGGCGCAAGGTGCCGCCAACTCTTGCATGCCAAGTGTTTATGGGGTGGCAGCTAATTTTCTCACCCAAAATTTTGCCTTGTGATGGCACTAAGTCACACTTTGTCTCAGCCAACCGCACACACACAAGGATTGGACAATGGAACTTTATATGTAGTCACACAACTCATGCACTCAAAAGAGACACAAGAGCATATATGGTAACCTTTCCCAACCTTTTATTACTTAACTCAAGTAATACAAAGGAACAATCATCTGAACTCTCAACAGTGTTTCACTCTTTCTCTCTGAGAGATTTCTCTTTCATTGAGTACAAATGACAACCCATAGGTTTTATATATAGCTGACACCCCCAGCTATGTAGGTCTTGGAGATAAGCATTATCTCCCCACGATCTCTTTCGCGGCTAATAATCCTCATGTTCCCATGATCTCATCCATGACTTGATCCTGATAAGCCTTATCTCACATGATCATCCGTTACTTGATCTCGATAAGCCTTATCTACCCACGATCCTTTGCCATGCACGATTTGATGAGCATTATCCTGATGCTCGGCCAACCGGATAGAACCACACCCGCAAATCCCGACGTTCCACACGTGATAAGAGACTCGGTGCCACGCAGTGCCATACTATGCCATGCAGTGCCATGCAACCTTGGCCAAGACCCAGTCCTGTGCTTTGGGCCTCTTGGCCCAAGCCCATGGCCCATCTGATGGAGCCCACGAACATGTAGCCCAGCATCCTTTGTCCACCCAAGTCTTGGTCCACACTGGGACCCACTTGTAGGCCCGTGCATACGCTGACCCTCTCAGCTTTTAGCTTTCTTCAAGGAGTGCCCAGCCACTCCAAAGTCCCATGCTAGGAATTGGCGCAAGGTGCCGTCAAGTCCTGCATGCCAAGTGTTCATGAGGCTAACAAACCACCCCCACCTGTTGAAGCCAACATCCTTGTTGGTAAGGTTGATCGGTAGTCTTCCACCTGCTTCTCGAACTGCCATAGAGTCACATCTCTTTCCCAGCTCACCTCACTATCTAGGGCTTTCTTCCACTTAACCAAGTACTCAACCTACCTGTTCTTCTTACTTTGTCCCGGCGTTCGGTGGTCTAGAATTCTCTCCACTTCACGCTACAACTCAGTTCTAATTGTAGGGGGAGCACATCGTGCTTGTTTCCTTGGTGGCTCATTGCCTGCTTCCCCGTGGAAGGGCTTCAAGAAACTCACGTGGAAGGTTGGATGCACCTTCAACCTTTCTGGGAGCTGCAACTTGTATGCAACATTGCCAACTTTCTTCACCACTGTGAAGGGATCATCATACTTTGGAACCAGTCACGATGCACTATCTTGCTGCTGATCTTCTTCCAAATTTGGGGAGTAAGTTTCAGAAACACCTTATCCCCCACTTGGAACTCCACGTCCCTCCTTCCTCGGTCTGCATACTTTTTCATCCGCCTAGCTGCCTTGTCCAAGCTATTTTGGGCCTCCTGTAGCTGCTCTTGCTTAGAACGGGCAAACCAGTGTGCTGCCGAACATCTCCCTCCTTAGCTAGTTCTGGCCACATCGTTAGGAGTAAGGGGTTGTTGCCCCATAGCTACCTCAAAGGGACTCATACCTGTGGAAGAGGACTTATGAAGATTGTAGCAAAATTAGGCTGAATCCAACAACTCAAGCCAATTCCGCTAGCTTGCCGTCACGTAATGTCAAAGATATTCCTCAAGTAGGCTATTGATCCGCTCCGTCTGGCCATCAGTCTGAGGATGGTTGGCAGTAGAGAATTTCAATTTTGAACCCATCATGTTAAACAATGACATCCAAAACTGGCCAGTGAAATGAAGATCCCGATCACTCACAATATCTTCAGGCAACCCAAAGTACTTTACTACCTGCTTGTAGAAAAGCTCAGCGGCTATCTCCACTTGACATAAAGAGGGGGCAAAAATAAACACCGCATACTTGGAAAACAGATCTACCACCACCATGACAGATCCCATGCCATCAACCTTTGGGAAACCGCTAATGAAATCCATTGAAACTGACACCCATGGCTTCGTAGGAATGGGTAGCGGCTGCAACAAACCCGCCTCCTTCTGCCGCTCTGTCTTGTCTTGCTGACAAGTGATGCACGTCTTGACATATGCTTCGACATCATCTTCCATCTTTGGCCAGTAGTAGTTGCGGGACAGTAAGGCCATCATCCTTTCGATGCCAAGATGACCAGCCCACTGTGAATCATGAGACTCCCACAATATTTCCTTTCTAAGGCCTACACCACTAGGAACATATACACGATTACCCTTGGCATGCAATAAATTATTATCGAGCTAGTATCGCCTTACCACACCCTCTTTGACCTGTTGTACCACTTGCTGATATGTGGCATCATGTGGGGCATGTTCCCTGATTTTGTCTAGCAAGTCACTCTGCACTTGAGTGAGGGCTGCAACTGTCTCTTGCACTTGTCGGCGACTTAGAGCATCCGCCACCTGATTTTGCCTTCCTGGCTTGTGTTCCCAAGTAAAATCGTACTCAGCCAAGAACTCTTGCCACCGCGCTTGCCGTGCAGAAAGCTTCTTCTGAGTCTGAAAGAATGTGTTAGCCACATTGTCGGTCCGAACCACGAACCGGGTACCCAGCAAATACACCCTCCAGGTGCAAAGGCAATGCACCACTACCAGCATCTCTTTCTCATGGGCTGAGTACCGCTGCTCTGCATTATTGAGTTTTTGGCTCTTATAGGCAATAGGGTGGCCTTCCAGCACTAACACACCTCTAATGGCTTTATCTGAGGCGTCAGTTAGCACACTGAAAGGCAACTTGAAATCAAGCAGCCTTAGGACCGGCTCTGTGGACACTGCTGCCTTCAACCTGTCACAAGCTTCTTGGCAATCTGTGGACCACCTCCATGGTCTATCCTTCTTGAGTAAGTCTGTTAATGGGGCCACCTTTTTGGAGTAACCCTGCACAAACTTCCTATAGTAGTTAAACAAACCAAGAAAGGATCTCAACTTAGACACTTTGGTAGGGGCCTCCCACTTCACTATTGCCTGGACTTTTCTCTCGTCCATTGTAACTTGCCCTCGACTCACCTTATGCCGAAGGAACATAGTCTCTCGTCAGGCAAACTCGCATTTTTCCTTTTTCACATATAATTGGTGCTCTCTCAACTTAGACAACACCAACCTCAGGTGAGATAAGTAATCCTCCAAGGACTCACTATACACAATAATATCATCCAGATATACAACCACAAAATGATCAATGAAGTCATGAAACACATCATTCATTAAATTACAGAAAGTAGCAGAGGCGTTAGTCAAACTGAATGGCATTACCAAGAATTCGTAGGAGCCATAGCGAGTGATGCACATGGTTTTCCCTTCATCTCCTTCTGCAATCCTGACTTGCCAATATCCAGACAGCAAATCTAGCTTGGTGAAATATGAGACTCTCGCTAGCCTGTCAAACAAGTCTACTATCAATGGAATAGGGTATTTGTTCTTTACCATCACCTTATTCAGAGCCCTGTAATCAACACACATCCACAGGCAGCCATCATGTTTCCTCTGAAACAACACTAGGGCACCATATGGCGCTTTGGAGGGCTGAACTAGGCCTACATCCAGCAACTCTGTCAACTGCTTCCTCAATTCTGCCAACTCTAGCGGACTCATGCGATATGGGGCTTGTGCTGGTGGTTTGGAACCGGGAACCAAATCGATCTTATGGTCAGTGGCACGCCTTGGGGGAAGACACTTGGGGAGTTCAGGAGGCATCACGTCAGTGAACTTTCCCAACAAATCCACCACACTGTCAGGCACCTCCGCAACAATGCCTTCTTTGATCTCCTTTCTTCAACCCATGCTTCACCTGCATAGCCGATGGCATACCACCCAACTTCCTACCAATACTGGAAGAGGGAGTGAACGTTCCAGCAACAAAACATGGATGATCCTCATGCATGATCATGAGACCACCCAAGTGAGGCAACAGAGCAACTTTTGCGCTCACAAAGAAATCAAACCCCAGTATGATATCAAAATCATACTCCTTGCCTGCACGAGCATAAAAGGGCAGATGACAACAACAACAAAAACATACTCCATACCCGAACGAATATAGAAGGTGAGACAATAATAGCAACAAAAGCATACTCTTTGCTTTCAATATAAAAGGCGAGACAGCGTTAGCAACAAAAGCATACTCTTTGCTTTCGCAAGTAAAAAGGCGAGATGGCAATAGCAAAGCATACTCCTTACCCACATGAGTATAAAAAGCAAGACGATAACAACGACAAAAACAAATTCCTTGCCCGCACGAGCTTATAAGGCGAGACAGTAGGAACAACAAAAACAGACTCCTTATCCGCAAAAGTATAAAAGGCGAAAAATACAATAACAAAAGTATATTCCTTACCTGCATGAGTATAAAAAGCAAGGCGACAACAACAGCCAAGAAGACTCCTAGCTCGCACGAGCATAAAGGCTAGACGGCAACAACAACAAAGGCAAACTCCTTGCAAACAAGAATATAAAAGGCGAGACGACAACAACAAAGCATGCCGCTTGCCCGCACGAGCATAATAGGCGATACGGCAACAACAACAAACCTAGACTTCTTGTCTGTACGAGTATAAAAGGTGAGACGACAACAACAGCAAAATCATACTCGCTGTTCAC
Organism: Carallia pectinifolia; assembly: GCA_037832335.1. Taxonomy (NCBI): domain Eukaryota; kingdom Viridiplantae; phylum Streptophyta; class Magnoliopsida; order Malpighiales; family Rhizophoraceae; genus Carallia; species Carallia pectinifolia. Next base: position 30,041,227 of record CM075454.1, read on the forward strand.
ATGAGTATAAAAGGCGAGATGACAATAGCGAGACATAATCCTTACCCACATGAGTATAAACGGTGAGGCGGGAAGGCCAGAGCATACGCCTTCCCCGCACAAGTATAAAAGGCGACACGGCAGCAGTAAAGCATACTATATGCCTACAAGAGTAAAAAAGGTGAGACGACAATAGTAAAGCATACTCCTTACTTGCCTGAGTATAAAAGGCGAGACGACAACAACCATACATACTCCCTGCTCGCACGAGTATAAAAGGGGAGATGACAACAACAACAAAACCAGACTCCTTCCCTGCACGAGTATAAAAGGCGAGATGGCAATAGCAACAAAAGCATACTCGCTGTTCACATGAGTATAAAAAGCGAGAGGGCAACTACAACAAAAGCAGACTGCTTGTCCGCGCGGAAATACAAGGTACGACAGTGAGAGCAACAAATGTAGAATCCTGCGCCGCAAGAGTATAAAAGGTGAAAAGTACAACAACAAAAGTATATTCCTTGCCCGCATGAGTATAAAAGGTTAGATGTCAACAACAACAAAGTAGACTCCTAGCCTGTACAAGTATAAAGGTGAGACGGCAACAACAACAAAAGTAGATTCCTTACTCGCATAAGTATAAAGGGCGAGACAGCAACAACAACACATACTCTTTGTCTGCACGAGCATAGAAGGCGAGACGACAGCAATAACTCTTGCAGCTTGCCTACACAGGCATAAAAGGCGAGACAGCAGGAAAAACAACACCAGACTCCTTGTCCGCACAAGTATAAAAGGCGAGACGGCAACAACCGCAAAAGCATACTCGCTGCTTAGATGAGTATAAAAGGCCAAACGGTAGTAGCGATGCATATTCTTTGCCCGCATGACCATGAAAGGCAAGAGGGCAATAGTAAAGCATATTTTTTACTCTCAAAAGTATAAAAGGTGAGGTGGTAACAGCAAAACATACTCTTGACCTGCATGAGAATAAAAGGCAAATGGCAACAACAAAACATACTGTTTTCCCGCACGAGTATAAAAGGGGCAATAACCACAACAACAAAGCCAGGCTCCTTGCCCGTACGAGTGTAAAATGTGAGATGACAACAACAAAACATACTCCTTCCTCTCAAGAGTATAAAAAGCGAGACGGCAACCACAACACATACTCTTGGCCCGCACGAGTACAAAAGGCAAGGTGACAATAGCAATGCATGCTCTTTGCCTGCACGAGTATAAATGGTGAGATAGCAACAATAAAGCATACTCCTTGCCCACGCGAGTATAAAGGGGGGACGACAACAACAACAAAACCAGACACCTTGCCTGTGTGAGTATAAAAAGCGAGACAACATTGCGTACTCCTTGCCCCCACGAATATAAAAGGCGAGACGACAACAACAAAGCATGCTGCTTGCCCGCACGAGTGTAAAAGGCAAGACGACGACAACAAAAAAGCAAACTTCTAGCCCGCACGAGTAGAAAAGGCGAGACGGCAACAATAACAAAGGTAGACTGCTTACCCACAAGAGTATAGAAAGCGACCAGTGAAACAACATAAGTATTATACCCCTCGCCCACCTGAGTATGAAAGGCAAGACAGCAGGAACAACAAAATCATACTCCCAGCCCGTACAAGTGTAAAAGATGAGACGACAAGAGCACAACTTACTCCTTACCTGCATGATTGTAAAATATGAGGCAGTAAGAACAACAACACCATACTCTTTGCTCGCACAAGGATAAAAAGCGAGACAGCAACAACAATAGAAGTAGACTCATTGCCCGCAAAAGTATAAGAGGTGAATGGTACAGCAACAAAAATGTACTCCTTGCCTGCATAAGGATAAAAGGCCAGACAGCAACAATGTCAAAAGCATACTCCCAGCCCGCACGGGTATAAAAGACAAGACGGTAACAACAAAGTATTCTCCTTATCCGCACGAGTATAAAATGCGAGACGTTAACAACAACAAAGCCAGGTTCCTTACCTGCAGGAGTATAAGAGGCAAGACTACAACAACAACAAATACAGGCTCCCTGCCCGCAAGGGTATAGAAGGAAAAAAGTACAACAAAAAAAGTATACTCATTGCCCGCATGGGTATGAAAGGCGAGACGACAACCACAGCAAACTCGACTCGTTGCCCGCACGAGCATAAAAGGCAAGCAGCAACAGTAACAAAAACATATTCTGCCCGAACGAGTATAAAAGATGAGACGGTAACAGCAAAGCATACTTCTTACTCCTTACCTGCATGAGTATAAAATGCAAGATGGCAACAAACCAAACATCTAGCCTGTAGGTCTATAAAACGTAGGACAGCAACAACAACAAAAGCGTACATTTCGCACGTAAGAGTTTAAAAGGCGACAAGGACGGCAATAAAAGTATACTCCTCGCTCATCTGAGCATAAAAGGCGAAACGTCACCAACAACAAAACCAGACTCTTTGCCCTCACGAGTATGAAAGGCGAGACACCAACACCAACAAAAGCAGGCTCCCGCCCGCAAAAGTATAAAAGACAAAAAGTACAACAACAAAAGTTTGCTCATTGCTCGCATAGTATAAAGGCGGGACAACAACAATAGCAAAGCAGACACTTGGCCCACACGAGTATAATAGGCGAGACGACAACATTAACAAATGGATATACCTTGACCTGCACGAGTATAAATGGTGATACGGCAATAGCAAAGCATACCCCTTACTCCTTGCCTACACCAGTGTAAAAGCTGAGACAACAACAACAATAAAGTAGACTCCTAGCCTGCATGAGTATAAAAGGTGAGACAGGAACAATAACAAAAGTGGACTTTTTGCACGTAAGAATATAAAAGGCGACAAGTAAAACAGCAAAAGTATACTTTTCGACCGCCCGAGTATAAAAGGTGAGACGACAACAACAACAAAAGCAGACTTCTTGCCCGCACGAGTATAGAAGACAAGACGACAACGACAACAAAAGTGGACATCTTGCCAGCAAGAGTATAAAATGCGACAAGTACAACACATAAAACTTTACACCTAGTCTGCTAGGTTATAAAAGGCTAGAATGCAACAACAACAAAACCAAACTCCTTTCCCACATAAGTATAAAAGGCGAGACAGCAACGACTCCAAAAGTTGATTGTTTGCCTGAAAGTGTAAAAAAAGTGAAAAGTACAACAACAAAAGTATACTCCTTGCCTGCACGAGTGTAAAAGGCAAGACGACAACAATAGCAAGGCAGACTCCTAGCCTGCACGAGTAAAAAAGTTGAGACAACAACAATAACAAAGGCATACTCCTCACCCAGACGAGTTTAAAAGGCGAGAAGGTTACAACAAAGCATACTCCTCAGTCTTTACTCACACGAGTATGAAAGGCTTGACGGCAACAGTAACAAAACTAGACTCCTTGCCTATATGACTATAAAAAATGAGACAGCAACAACAAAGCATGTTGCTTGCCTGCACGAGTGTAAAAAGCGAGAAGACAACAACAACAAAGCATGACTCCTTTCCCACAAGAGTATAAAAGGCAACAAGTACACAAGGTGACAAGCATACTCCTTGCCCACAAAATTATACTCCTTACTTGCCAAAGTATAAAAGGTGAGACGACAACATCAACAAAACCAGACTTGTTGCCAGCACAAGAATAAAACACGAGACAACAAGAACAACATAAGCAGACTTCTTGCCCAAAAGAGTCTAAAAGGCGACAAGTACAACAATAAAAGTATACTCCTCACTCACCCGGGTATAAAAGGTAAGATGGCAACAACAACAAAACTAGACTCCTTGCCTGCGTGAGTATGAAAGGCGAGACAGCAACAACAGCAAAAGTAGACTTTTTTTTCGCTCATATATAAAAAGCGAAAAGTACAAGAACAAAATCAATCCTTGCCTACACGAGTATAAAAGGTGAGACGGCAACAATAGCAAAGCAGACTCCTAGTCTGCACGAGTATAAAGGCGAGACAACAAAAACAAGAAAATGGACTTCTTGCCTATAGGAGTATAAAGGTGAGGGATAGCAACAACAAGGCATATTCCTTGTCTGCGTGGGTATAAAAGGCGAGACGGCAACAACAAAGCATGTTGATTGCCTGCACCAGTATAAAAGGCGAGAGGGCAACAACAACAAAACTAGACTCCTTATCCATACGAATATAAAAGGCGAGACGGTAAGAACAGCAAAAGCATACTCGTTGTCCACACAAGTATAAAAGGGGAGACAGCAATAGCGAGGCATACTCCTTACCCGCGTGAGTATGAACGGTGAGATGGCAAGAACAAAGCATACTTCTTACCCGTGTGAGTATAAAAGGTGGAACGACAACAACAACAAAGGCAAACTTCTTGCCCACAGGATTATAAAGCGCGGCAAGTACACAAGGTGACAAGCATACTGTTTGCCCACCAAAGTATACTCCTTGCCCAACCAAGCATAAAAGTTGAGACAACAACATCAACAAAACCAAACTCCTTGCCCGCACGAGTATAAAATACGAGACGGAAAAAACAACAAACGTAAACTTCTTGCCCACAAGAGTATTAAAGGTAACAAGTACAACAACAAAAGTATACTCCACTCTTACCCGAGTATAGAAGGCAAGACAACAACGACTACAAAACTAGACTCCTTGCCCACACGAGTATAAAAGACAAGATAGCAAAAAAAACAAAAGAATACTTTTTGCCTGCACGAGTGTAAAAGGCGAGATGGTAACAACAAAGCATGCTGCTTGCTTGCACGAGTATAAAAGGCAAGACAACAACATCAACAAAAATAGACTCTTGGCCCGCACGAGTACAAAAGGCGAGATGGTAATGTCAACAAAATTAGGTTCCTTGCCTGCTAGAGTATAAAATGCGAGACGACAAAAACAACAAAAGCAGACTTCTTGCCTGGAAGATTATAAAAGACGAGATAGCAACAACAACAAAACCAGACTCCTTGCCCACATGAGTATAAAAGAAGAGATAGCAACAACAACAAAAATAGACTCCCTGCTCGCGCGTGTATAAAAGGCGAAAAGTACAACAACAAAATTATACTCCTTGCCTGCACGAGTATAAAAGGTGAGACGACAACAATAGCAAAGCAGACTCTGAGCCCACATGAGTATAAAAGGCAAGATGGCAACAATAACAAAAGCATACTCCTTACTCTTTACCAGCACGATTATAAAAAGCGAGATGCCAACGATAACAAAACCAGACTTTGTGCCCGGGTAAGTATAAAGGGCGAGATAGCAACAATAACAAAAGCAGACTCCTTGCCCGTGTGTGTATAAAAGGCGAAATGTACAACAACAAAAGCACACTCCTTGCCTGCACGAGTATAAAAGGCGAGACGACAACAATAACAAAGCAGACTCCTAGCCTGCATGAGCATAAAGGGTGAGATGCCAATAATAACAAAAGCATACTCCTTGCTCGAACGAGTATAAAAGGTAGGAAGGCAACGATAACAAATGTAGACTCTTTGCCTGCAAGAGCTTAAAAGGTGAGACGGTAACTACAAAGCATACTAATTGCCCGCAAGAGTAAAAAAGGCGAGACGACAACAACAAAGTATGCTATTTGCCCGCACGAGTATAAAAGGCAAGACGACAACAACAACAAAACCAGACTACTTGCCCATACCAGTATAAAAGGCGAGATGACAACAACAGCAAAATCATACCCCCTGCCCGCACGAGCGTTAAAGGCTAGATGGGGACAACATGGCATACTCTTTGCCCGTGCGACTGTAAAAGGCGAGATGACGACAACAAAGCATGCTGCTTGCATGCGTGAGTATAAAAAACAGGACAACAATAACAACAAAACCAGACTCCTTGCCCATAAGAGTATAAAAGGAGACAAGTACAACAACAAAAGTATACTGCTCACTTGCCCGAGTATAAAGGGCGAGACGGTAACAACAATAAAACTAGACTCCTTGCTTGCGTGAGTATAAAAGGTGAGACAGTAACAATAGCAAAAGTAGTGTCCTTGCCTGCAAGAATATAAACGGCAACAAGTTCAAAACAAAAGTATACTCTTTCCCTACACGAGTATAAATGGTGAGACGACAATAACAGCAAATCAGACTCTAGCATGCACGAGCATAAAAGGTGAGACAAAAACAACAGACCATGTTCCTTGGCTGTACAAGTATTAAAGGCGGGGCGGCAATAATAACAAAGCAGACACCTAGCCCGTTTGAGTAAAAAAGGTGAGACGGCAACAACAACAAAAGCAGACTCCTTACCCGCAACAGTATATACGGCGACAAGTTCGACAACATGAGTGTACCCCTCGCCTGCCAGAGTATAAAAGCGAGACAACAACAATAACAAAACTAGACTCTTTCTTGTACGAGTATAAAAGGTGAGACAACAACACCGACAATAGCATACTCCCAGCCTGCACGGATATAAGAGACAGGACGACAATGACAAAGCGTACCTTATCCGTACGATTATAAAATGCGAGATGGTAACAACAACAAAACCAAACTCCTTGCCCGTACGAGGATAAAACCTAGATGGCAGCAATAGCAAAACTAGACTCATTGCTCACAAGAATATAAATGGGAAAAGTACAAAAGCAAAAGTGTAATCCTTGCCCACGAATATGAAAGCTAAGACGGTAATAACAGCAAAGCAGACTCCTAGCCCACACGAGCATAAATGGTGAGACAACAACAACAAAGCATACTCTTTTCCCGTTCATGTATAAAAGGCGAGACGACAACAACAAAGCATGCTCCTTGCCTGCACGAGTATACAAGGCGAGAAAGCAACAACAACAAAACCAAACTACTCGCCCATGCGAGTATGAAAGGTGAGATGGCAACAACAACAAGAGCATACACTTTGCCCATGCGACTAAAAAGGGCGTGACAGCATTAGTAATCCATACTCCTTGCCTGCAAGAGTATAAAAGGTGGGACTTCAACAACAAAGCATGCGCCTCGTCTACACAAGTATAAAAGGGGAGACGACAACAACAACAAAACCAAACTCCTTGCTTGTGCAAGAATACAAGGCAAGACAACAACAACAACAAAAGCCAACTTCTTGCCTGTAAGAGTATAAAAGGCGAGACGACAATGACAAAGCATACTCTTTGCCTGCACGAGTATAAAAGGTGAGACGACAACAAAAAATCTAGATGCTTGCCCACACGAGTATAAAAGGCGAGATGTCAACAACAACAAAACCATTCTCCTTGCCCAAGCGAGTATAATAAGCGAGACGAGAACAACAACAAACGCATACTCCTTGCTTGCTCTTGTATAAAAGACTAGATGGTAACAGCAAAACATACTCCTTACCCGCACGAGTATAAAAGGTGAGACGATAACAACAACAAAACTAGTTTCCTTGCTCACCTGAGTATAAAAAGTAGGACGACAACAACAACAAAACTATAGTCCTTGCCCGCATGAAGGTAAAAGGTGAGACGACAACAACAACAAAAGTAGACTCGTTGCTCACAATGGTATAAAAGGCAAAAAGTACAACAACAAGCATATACTTCTGGCTTGTACAAATATAAAAGGGGAGACAGTAGCAACAACAAAGCATACTCCAAGCCCGTGTGAGCATAAAAGTGAGACAACAACAACAATAACTGCAGACTCTGTGCCCACGAGAGCATAAAAGACAAGACGACAACAACAACAAAGGCACACTCCTTGCCCAAGCAAGTATAAAAAGTAAGACGGCAACAACAAAGCTTACTCCTTGCCTTTACGAGTATAAAAGGCCCGTCGGCAGTAGTAACAAAACAAGACTCCTTTCCCTCACGAGTAAAAGACGAGACGGCAACAACAAAGCATACTCCTTAACCACACAAGAATAAATGGCGAGACGACAACAACAACAAAACTAGGCTCCTTGCATACATGGGTATAAAAGGTAAGACAGTAACAACAACAAGAGCAGACACCTTGCCATAAGAGTATAAAAGGCGAAGTCTACAACAACAAAAGTATACTCCTTGCCCACAAGAGTATAAAAAGCGAGACAGCAACAACAAAGAATGCTCCTCACCCATACGAGTATAAAAAGCAAGACAGTAAAAATAATAAATATAGACTTCTTGCCCATACGAATGTAAAAGGAGAGATGGTAAGAACAACAAAAGCATACTCTTCACTCGCTCAAGTAAAAAAGGCGAGACGGCAATGGCAAAGCCTACTCTTTTCCCGCACGAGTCTAAAAGGTGAGACGGCAATAGCAAATCATACTCCTTATTTGCACAAGAATAAAAAGCAAGACAGCAACAACAACAAAATTAGACTCCTTGCTCGCACGAGTATAAGAACGAGACAGTAACAACAACAAAAGTAGACTTTTTGCAGACATCAGTATAAAAGGTGAAAGGTACGATAACAAAAGTTTACTCCTTACCCGCACAAGTATAAATGACGAGATGGTAATAATAGCAAAACATATTTATATCCCATGCGAGTTTAAAGGCTAGACAACAAAAACAACAAATGCAGACTCCTTGCCCGCAAGAGTATGAAAGGCGACAATCACAACAACAAAAGTATACTCCTAGCCCGTTGGAGTATAAAGGGCAAGACGACAAGAAAAACAAAACTAGAGTCCTTGCCTACGCAAAGATAAAAGGTGAGATGGCAACAACAGCAAAAGTAGACTCCTTGCTTGCTAAAGTATAAAAGGCAAAAGGTACAACAACAAAAGTATACTCTTTTCCCACACGAGTATGAAAGGGAAAACAGTAGCAACAACAAAGCATACTCCTAGCCTGCGTGACCATAAAAGCGAGACAGCAACCACAACAAATGCAGACTCCATGCCCGCGAGAGTATAAAAGGCAACATGGCAACAACAACAAAAGCACACTCCTAGCACATGCAAGTATAAAAAGCGAGACGACAATAGTAAAGCTTGCTTCTTGCCTACAAGAGTATAAAAGACGAGTTGGCAGCAGAAACAAAACTAGAGTCTTTGCCCACACTACTAAAGGACGAGACGACAACAGCAAAGCATACTCCTTACCCACACAAGAATAAATGGTGAGACGATGACAACAACAAAACTAGGCTTCTTGCCTGCACGGGTATAAAAGGCAAGATAGTAACAACAATAAGAGCAGACACCTTGCCTGCAAGAGTATAAAAGGCAAAATGTACAACAACAAAGTATACTCCTTGCTCATATGAGCATAAAAGGCGAGACAACAACAACAAAGCATGTTCCTCACCCGTAGAGTATAAAAGGCAAGACAACAAAAATAATTAATGTAGATTCCTTGCCCATATGAGTGTGAAGGTGAGATGGCAAGAACAACTAAAGCATACCCTTTACTCGGACGAGTAAAACAGGCGAGACAGCGACAATAAAGTATACTCCTTACCGGCATGAGTTTAGAGGACGAGACAGCAACAACAAAGCATACTCCTTACCAGCACAAGAAGAAAAGGCGAGACGGCAACAACAACAAAATCAAACTCCTTGCCCGCACAAGTGTAAAAGGCGAGACAGTAACAACAACAAAAGTAGACTCTTTGCCCACAAGAGTATGAAAGGCGAAAAGTACAACAACAAAAGTATACTCCTTGCCTGTTTGAGTAAAAAAGGCGAGACAGTAACAATAGCAAATCAAACTCCTGGCCCGCACGATTTTAAAGGCATGACAACAAAAACAACAAATGCAGAGTCCTTGCTGGCAAGAGTATGAAAGGCGACAAGCACAACAACAAAAGTATACTCCTAGCCCGCTTGAATATAAATGTGGGACGGCAATAGCAACAAAACCAAAGTCCTTGCTAGAACGAAGATAAAAGGCAAGATGGCAAAAATAGCTAAAGTAGAATCTTTACTAGCAAGAGTATAAAAGGCAAAAACTACAACAACAAAAGTATACTCCATGCCCGCACAAGTATAAAAGTGGAGACAGGTAGCAATAACAAAGCATACTCCTAGCCCGCATGAGTATAAAGACGAGACGACAGCAACAAGAAAAGCATCCCACACGAGTATAAAAGTGGATACGATAGCAATAACAAAGCGTACTCCTAGCCTGCATGAGTATAAAGACGAGACGACAACAACAACAAAACCAAACTCCTTGCCCGCATAAGTATAAGAGGTGAGACGACAACAACAAAGCATACTTTTTGTCCTACGAGTATAAAAGGCGAGACAGTAACAACAAAGCACGTTGTTTGCTTGCATGAGTAAAAAGGGAGTAAAACTATACTCCCTGTCCTTATGAGTACAAAATGCGAGACAGGAACAACAAAGTGTGTTGCTTGGCTGCACAAGTAAGAAAGGCGAGACGACAGCAAGAACAAAACCAAACTCCTTTTCTGTATGAGTATAAAAGGTGAGACGGCAACAATAACAAAAGCATACTTGCTGCCCGCACGAGTGTAAATGGCGACACGGCAACAACAAGGCATACTCCTTACGCGCATAAGTATAAAAGGTGAGACGACAAGAACAACGTATATGCCTTGGCCACACAAGTATAAAAGGTGGGATGGCAACAGCAAAGCATACTCTTTTCTCGTAAGAGTATAAAAGGTGACAACAATAGCAACGCATATGCCTTACCCGTGCCAGTATAAAAGGCGAGACGGTTCCTTGCCAATACGAGTACAAAATGCAAGATGGCAATGGCAACAGCAAAGCATACTCTTTCCATGCAAGAGTTTAAAAGATAAGGTGGCAAAAACAAAGCGTACTCCTTACCCGCATGAGTACCACGACGAGATGGAAAAAACAAAGCGTACTCCTTGCCCACATGAATACCATGGCAAGACGGCAACAACAAAGCATTCTTCTCACCCGCACGAGTATAAAAGGCAAGACAACAACAACAAAGCGTTTTCCTTGCCCGCTTGAGTATAAAAGGAAGACTACAACAGCAACAAAACCAAACTCCTTGCCCGTACGAGCATAAAAGGAGAGATGGCAACAACAACAAAAGTATACTCTTTGCTTGCACGGGCATAAAAGACAAGATGGCAATAGCAAAGCATACTCCTTGCCTGCACGAGTGTAAAAGGCGAGGCAGTAATAGGAACAAAACCAGATTCTTTGCTAGCATAGGTATAAAATGCAAGATAGTAACAACAACAAAAGTAGACTCATTGCCTGCAACAGCTTAAAAGGCAAAACGTACAACAAGAAAAGTATACTCCTTCTTGCGCGTGTATAAAAGGCAACATGGCAACAATAGCAAGGCAGACTCCTAGCTCGCACGCGTGCAAAAGGCGAGAAGGCAAAAACAAAAAAAGTAGACTCCTTGCCTGCAAGAGTATAAAAGGCAACAAGCACAATAATAATAGTAGACTCCTTGCCCTTCTGAGTATAGAAGGCGGGACGACAACAACAACAAAACTACTCTCGTTAACTGCACGAAGATAAAAGGCGAGACGGAAACAACAACAAAAGTAGACTCCTTGTCCGCCAGAGTATAAAAGGCGAGGCGGCAATAGCAACAAAATCAGACTCTTTGCCTGAACAGGTATAAAATACGAGACAGTAACAACAACAAAATTAGACTGATTACCCGCAAGAGTATAAAAGGCGAAAACTACAACAAGAAAAGTATACACCTTCTTGGACGCTTTCAAGAAGGCAAGACGGCAACAATAGCAAAGCAGACTCCTAGCTCGCACTAGTGTAAAAGGCAAGAAGGCAAAAATAACAAAACTAGGCTCCTTGCTTGCAAGAGCATAAAAGATGACAAGCACAACAACGAAAGTACACTCCTTGCCTGCACAACGACAAAAGGCGAGACGAAAACAACAACAAAACTAGACTCCTTGTCCGCAAGAGTATAAAAAGCAAAAAATACAACAAAAAAAATATACTACTTGCTCGCAAGAGTGTAAAATGTGAGATGGTAACAATAGCAAAGCAGACTCCTTACCTGCATGAGTATAAAAGGCGAGATGGAAACAACAACAAAACCAGACTCCTTGCCATATGAGTATAAAAGGCGAGACGACAACAACGACAAAAGGATACTCCTTGCTCACATGGGTATAAAAGGCGAGACAGCAACTGCACATCATACTCCTTGCCTGCATGAGTATAAAGCAAACTCCTTTCCATCAATTGTATAAAAGGCGAGATGGCAACAGTAAAGAATACTCCTTGCCTGCAAAAGTATAAAAGACGAGACAACAACAACAAAGCATACTCCCTGCCCGCACGAGTGTAAAGGACGAGACGACAATAACAACAAAACTAGACTCAGTGCCCGTACACGTGTAAAAGTTGAGACAACAATAACAACAAAAGCTTACTCCTTGCCCGCACGAGTGTAAAAGGGGAGACAGTAATAACAAAGCATATTCCTTTCCTGCAAGAGTATAAAGGGCGAGACAGAAACTAAAAAGCATGTTCCTCGCCTGCACGAGTATAAAAGGCAAGATGACAACAACAACAAAACCACACTCCTTGGCCGCACAAGTATAAAATGCGAAATGGCAACAACAACAAAAGCACATTCTTTGCTCGCACAAGTATAAGAGGCGAGATGACAATAACAAAGCATACTCTTACCCCACACATGTATGAAAGGCAAGATGAAAACAACACAAAATAAGAATTCTTGCCCGCACGAGCGTATAAGGCGAGACCGTAAGAATAAGAAAAGCATACCCTTTGCTCGCATGACTGTAAAGGGCGAGATGACATCAGCAAAGCATACTCCTGGCCCAAACGAGTATAAAAATTGAGATGGCAACAAGAACAAAACTAGACACTTTGCCTGCACACGTATAAAAGGCGTGTATAAAAGTTGAGACAGCAACAACAAAGCTCGACTACTTGCCCGTACGAGTAGAAACATTGAGATGGCAACAACAACAAAAGCAGAGTGTTTGCCTGCACAAGTATAAAAGGCGCGACGGCTATAGGAAAGGATACTCCATACTTGCACGAGTATAAAAGGTGAGAGGGTAACAACAAAGCATGCTCCTCACCTCACAAACATAAAAGGCGACACGACAACAATAACAAAACCAAATTCCTTGCCCTCACAAGTTTAAAAGGTTTGAGGACAACATTAACAAAGGAACGCTCCTTGCCTGCATGAATATAAAAGGTGAGGTGGCAACAGCGACGCACACTCATTGGCCACACGAGCATAAAAGGCATGATGGCAACAACAACAAAACTAGACTCCTTGCCCTTACGGGTGTAAAAGGTGAGATAGTAACAACAACAAAAGCATGCTCTTTGCTCGCTAGTGTTTAAAAGGCAAAAGGTACAACAACAAAAGTATACTCCTTGCCCGCATGAGTATAAAAGGTGAGACAGCAACAACAGCAAAGCACACTCCTAGCCCGCACCAGTATAGAACGTGAGACAACAACAATAACAAAAGCACACTCCTTGCCCTCATGAGTATAAAAGGCGAGAGGGCAACAACAACAAAACCAGACTCTTTGCCTGCATGGGTATAAAGGGAAGACAGTAACAACAATAAAAGCAAACTCCTTGCCCGCAACAGTATAAAAGGCAAAAAGTACAACCACAAAAGTATACTTATTGCCCGCATGAGTACAAAAGGCGAGATGGCAAACAATAACAAAACCATAGACCCTGCCGACACGAATATGAAAGTCGAGATGCTAATAACAACAAAGCAAACTCCTAGCCTAAACGAGTAGGAAAGGCGAGACGCCAACAACAATAAAAAGGAGACTCCTTGCCCGCAAGAGTATAAAGGCAAAAGGCACAATAACAAAAGTATACTCCTTGCAAACACAAGTATGAAAGGCAAGACAGCAACAACAAACAAAGCCAGATTCCTTACCCACACGAGCATAAAAGGCAAGATGGCAACAATAATAAAAGTAGACTCCCTGCTCGTAAGTGTATAAAAGGCAAAAAGTACATCAACAAAAGTATACTCTTTGCCTGCATGAGTATAAAAGGCGAGAAGCCAATAACAACAAAACCAGACTACTTACCAGCGAGAGTATAAAATGCAAAAAGTACAATAATGAAGGTATACTCCTCACCCGCTCGAGTATAAAAAGCAAGATAGCAACAACAAAGCATTTACCTTGCCCACACGAGTATAAAAGGCAATATGGCAACAACAAAGCATGCTTCTTGCTGACACGAGTACAAAAGGTCCAACGGTAACAACAACATACCAGACTTCTTACCCATACGGGTATAAAAGGCGATGCGGCAACGACAAAAAAGGTATACTCCCTGTCCGCACGAGCATAATAGGCAAGGCATCAACAACAACAAAAGCAGACTCCCAGCCCGGACGAGTATACAAGGCGAGACGAAAACAATAGCAAAAGTAGACTCCATGCCTAGAAGAATATAAAGGGCAAAAAGTACAAAATCAAAAGTATCCTCCTTGCCTGCATGAGCATAAAAGGTGAGACGGCATCAACTGTAAAGCAAAAGCATAGCTCTCATGAGTATAAAAAGCTAGACGACAATAATAACAAAACTGGACTCCTTGCCCGTAAGAGTATAAAAGGCGACAAGTACGACAACAAAAGTATGCTCCTCGCCGGCCCAAGTGCAAAAGGCAAGATGGCAACAATGAAGCCGATTGCTTGCCGAAACTAGTATAAAAGGCAAGATGGCAACGACCACAAACCTAGACTCCTTGCGTCTACGAGTATAAAAGGCAAGGCAGCAACAACAACAAAAGCAAACTTCCAGCCTACATGAGTATAAAAGGCGAGACGACAACAACAACAAAAGTGGACTCCTTACCCGCAAGAGTATAAAAGTCGAAAGGTATAACAACGAAAGTGTACTCCTTGGCTGCACGAGTATAAAAGGCAAAGACAGCAACAACAACAAAGCCAGACTCATTGCTTGCACGTGTATAAAACACAATGCGGCAAGAATAGCAAAAGTATATTCCGTACCCGTAACAGTTTAAAAGGCAAAAAGCACAACAAAAGCATATTCCTTACCTGCACAAGTATAAAAGGCGAGACGGCAACAACAACAGAACTAGACTATTTTCACGGAAGAGTATCAATGATGACAAGTACAAAAACAAAAGTATACTCCTCATCCATTCGAGTATAAAAGATGAGACGGTAACAACAAAGCATACTGCTTGCCCGCAGGACTATAAAAGGCCAGAGGGCAACAACAAAGCATGTTGCTTGCTCGAACGAGTAAAAAAGGCGAGACGACAACAACAACAAAACCAGACTCCTTTCCCAAATGAGTACAAAAGATGAGACGGCAACAACAACAACAAAAGCATTCTCCTTGCTCGCACGAGTAAGAAATGCGAGATGGCAACAACAAAGCATACCCCTTGCCTGCACAAGCATAAAAGGCAAGACGGCAGCAACAACAAATACTAACCGCTTGCCCACGTGAGTATTGAAGGTGAGACAGCGACAACAACAAAACCAGACTCTTTGCCCGCATGAATATAAAAGGTGAGACGACAAAAATAACAAAAGCATACTCCTCGACGACACGAGTATAAAAGGCAAGACGACAACTACAACAAAACCAGACTCGTTGCTTGAATGATAGCAACAACAAAAGCATACTCCTTGCTCGCACGAGTATAAAAGGCGAGACGTCGGCAACAAACCATATTCCTTGCTCGTATGAGCATAAAAGGAAGGACAACAACAACAAAGCATGCTCATTGCCCACACGAGTATAAAAGGCAAGCCAGCAACAACAACAAAACTAGACTCCTTGCCCATACGAGTATAAAAGGCGAGAAAACAACAACAACAAAAGCATACTCCTTGCCCACATGAGTATAAAAGGCTTGTCAGCAACAGCAAAGCATACTCCTTGCTCGAATGAGTATAAAAGGCGAGTTGGTAACAATAGGTAAAGTAGAATCCTTGGCTGCACGAGCATACCAGGCGAGACATCAACATCAACAAAAATAGATTCCATGCCCACAAGTGCATAAATGGCAAAAAGTAAAACAACAAAATTATGCTCCTTGCTAGCACTAGTATAAAAGGCATGACGACAATAATAGCAAAGCAGACTCCTAACCCCCACGAGTATAAAAGTCGAAACGGCAACAACAGTAAAAGTAGACTCTTTGCCTGCAAGAGTAAAAAAGGCGACAAGTACAACAACAAAACCAAACCCCTTGCCCATGTGAGCATAAAAGGTGAGACAGCAACAACAACAAAAGTATATTTTTGCCAACAACAGTATAAAAGGTGAAAAGCACATTAACAAAAGTGTACTCCTTGCCCGCACGAGTAGAAAAGGCAGCTCCGCAACACATCATTGAACTCACCCAATAGATCTGCAACACTATTGGCACCTCCGCAACAACGCCTTCTTTGATCTCCATCAAAGCTACAAGGTAGGTGATTGTTCCCTTCTTCAGACCACACTCCACCTTCACAACGAATAGCATACTACCCGACTTCCCACCAATACTGGAAGAGGGAGTGAATATTTCAGAAACATAACATGGATGATCCTCATGCATGCTCATGAGACCACCCGAGTGAGCCAACAGAGCAACTTTTGCACTCACAGCCACCCGAGTTGACTGCCTTCATTCAACTTCTAGTTTTGGTGACTTTTAGACCCAATGACTCCACCATCCTCTTAGCAATGAAGTTGTGGGTAGTACCCATGTCATCTATCGCCATCAACTCCTTATTACTGAGCCCAATCTTCACATACATCAGGCCGAATTATGGGGCATGTCCAGCTTGCACAGCACTCACCAACTAAAGAGGATTGACCCGAGGGGCACCAACATCATTCGAGATGCTACTTCTACCACTCTCCTCAGCAACTATGGCACTTAACTTCTCCCTCTTTGGACACTCTCTCGCCTTGCGCTGTCCATTATAGATGAAACAACCAAAGTTAGACTTGCCTTTATCTTGTTCTTGGTAGACGACTGTGCCTTTATCCTTGCCACCACCATTGTACTTACCCTTCTTGCCCTCCTCCTTCTTTTTGGCCTTATCCTTGGGCTACTTCCCAGCATCTAAATCAGAGGACTTGTTGATCCAAAAATCAACTAAACCATTAGCCGCAACCATTGCAGAATGTAGGTCCTTCACACCTTGCCTTCTAAGCTCGAGTTGAGCCTAGGGTTTTAGACTGGAAAGGAAGTTGAAAAGCTTATCCTCATCTGACATATTCTGGATGTCAAGCATCAAGGAACTGAATTCTTTCACATAGTCATGTACTGTGCCATTTTGCTTCAACTTCTTCAGGGACTCCCTCGCAAACCATGACGTATTACAAGGCAAAAACTGGTCCTTCAACTCCTTTTTTAGGCTCTCCCACGTCTCGATCTTAGACTTGCCTGCACTTCCATTGTCATCCAACTGAGTCTGCCACCACAGCTTGGTGTCCTTGGCTAAATACATGCTGGTCAGATTGATGGCAACTTGCACCGACTCGTTGAATGGGCATGTTTTGGGCATGTTTGCAAGAGGGACTATGGCCCTCTAGACTAAGGAAGTTTGAGGCAATAACAGGTCTGTGATGCCCTTAAATGTTCTGGGCCTCATGCATACTACACTGATGTATTCAACGAGTCTATAGCCTTGGCCGACAGGCCCAGGTAATCTTTGAAATTTCATTGTGATGGGGATAGATCATTGCAATTGTTGGTCTTCAACAAGGAATTCCTAGTAAGCGTGAGTCATCGGCTCGCGTTGACTACGTCCCTGATTGGGTGTCACACAACATTGCCCACCCCACCCCCAAATTGATGGGATTGCGTTCGGTGGCAGAAGATGGCCTCCCGTGGGCTCGACATCGCAGTTGGTCCAAAAACCATGTCCCCGACGATGTTCACCTAGACAACGGTGGTTGAGAGACCCTAGCACAGTGTGGTACGACCGCGTCGTCGCTCCGAACTCTGATGAACCGGACCCTTTCTCGCATTGCGACCCTAGGTCAGGCAGGACCACTCGCTGACACAGGTCCCAAGCTCGGGCCCTTGAAATGTCCGAGGAGACGTCGCCCTCGTGATCGTGGACACAGCGTGCGCCGTCACAACGTCCCTCAAAAATCGCGCGCTCCCCATTCGGCTTGCGGGCTCCCTATTCGGCCCGTCTTGAAACACAGACTAAGGAGTCTGACATGTGTGTAAGTCAACGAGCGAGTAAACTCGTAAGGCACAAGGAAGCTAACTTGGCGGGATGCCCTCGAGGGTTGCATCGCCGACCGACCTTGATCTTCTGAGAAGGGTTCGAGTGAGAGCATGCCTGTCAGGACCCAAAAGATGGTGACTATGCCTGAGCGAGGAGAAGCCAAAGGAAACTCTGGTGGAGGCCCTGCAGAGATACTGTCGTGCAAATTGTTCGTTCGGGATGAACCAGAATCCGGGTTGCAGTGCCCAATTGCGCACTAACCCAAATCCCAGAAAGGGTGTTGGTCGATTAAGACAGCAGGACGGTGGTCATGGAAGTCGAAATTCGCTAAGCAGTGTGTAACAACTCACCTGCCGAATCAAATCGCCCCTCCTTTTGGAACGAAGGCCGTTTGGCGAGCTGATATGGGCAGAAGACATTGTCAGGTGGGGAGTTTGGCTGGGGCGGCACATTTGTTAAAAGATAACGCAGGTGTCCTAAGATGAGCTCAATGAGAATAGAAATCTCGTGTGGAACAAAAGGGTAAATGCTCATTTGATTCTGATTTCCAGTACGAATACAAATCGTAAAAGCGTGGCCTATCGATCCTTTAAACCTTTGAAATTTGAAGCTAGAGGTGTCAGAAAAGTTACCATAGGGATAACTGGCTTGTGGCAGCCAAGCGTTCATTGCAACGTTGCTTTTTGATCCTTCGATGTTGGCTCTTCCTATCATTGTGAAGCAGAATTCACCAAGTGTTGGATTGTTCACCCACCAATAGGGAACGTGAGCTGGGTTTAGACCGTCGTGAGACAGGTTAGTTTTACCCTACTGATGACGACGTTGCAATAGTAATTCAACCTAGTACGAGAGGAACTGTTGATTCGCATAATTGGTTATCGCGCTTGGTTGAAAAGCCAGTGGCGCAAAGCTATTGTGCGCTGGATTATGACTGAACGTCTCTAACTCAGAATCTGGGCTAGAAGCGACGCGTGCGCCCGTCGTTCGATTGTCAACCCGCAATAGGGGCCTTACGGTCCCCAAAGACATGTGTTGTGGGCCAAGCACCTGCAGCAAACGAGTTGCAGTTGCCACCTTGAATTATGATTTCTATCGATCGACGGGTAGAATCCTTTGCAGATGACTTAAATACGCGACGGGGTATTGTAAGTGGCAGAGTTGCCTTGTTGCCACAATCCACTGAGATTCAACCCTTTGTCGCTTCGATTCGTCCCAACCTCTCCCCTCAAATCACTTTTCCAACTTTTCTTGAGCCGGATGGGGAGGCTAGCTTGCGGGCTTGGAAATCCCTAAGTTGAGCCCCACACAAGAAGCTGCATAGTTGTGTAGTGTGTTCGGGGAGGCCCGCAATGAGGAACCCTTGGTAGCACGCTTGCGCCGAGCACCAAGGAGGTTAGGTGTTGGACCCTAGTGTAAAGAGCCCGATAGAGTTGTTGGCACATTGCACGGACTTGTAGAACGGGCATGGACATGGACATGGGCTGGGCATAAGTAAGGTAATGGGAAAATCGGCTAAGGCATTGGTCACCAAAGAAGGCTTGAAAACGGCCAATGAATGGATTGTTGGCAACTTGCACCAACTCATTGAATGGGCATGTATTGGCCATGTCAGCAAGCCAGGCGATGGGAAAATCAGCCGGGCATGAAGCCGACCAAGGAATGGATTGTTGGCACCTCAGACCGGCTCTCGTTGAATGGGCATGGACATGGGCTGGGCATGTCCACGAGCAAGGTGATGGGAAAATTAGCTAAGGCATTGGCCACAGAAGGAGACTTGAAAACAGTCAAGGAATGGATTGTTGGCAACTTGCACCAACTCGCTGAATGGGCATGTGCTGGGCATGTCAACAAGCAAGGTAACGGGAAAATCGGCCACGGCATGAAAACAGCCAAGGAATAGATTGCTGGCAACTTGCACCAACTTGTTGTCGCGTACGCGACCAGCGCGCTGCGCGTCGATCCTGCCATGCACGCATGCAGTCCTTCAGAGCGCATAGGCCGCGAGCTGCGCGTCAGGCCAGCCGCACCCACGAGTAGTCCTCCCAGCGCCCTCTGGCCGCCCAAATGGTTCGACGGTCGTGCTCTCGGATTCGAAACATTACTCGGGCAATAGAATTGTCGTTCCACTCCACATTTGCTCGAACAGAGCCTTTGTCCCTCTATAGCACGACTGCCATGCCCGTTTCGTCATCGGCCCCCCTACCATTTGGTTGGGTTCGTCTCGTGCGTGCGGTCACGGGCATCGTGAAGGAATGATACCTGGTTGATCCTGCCAGTAGTCATATGCTTGTCTCCAAGATTAAGCCATGCATGCGTAAGTATGAACTAATTCAAACTGTGAAACTGCGAATGGCTTAGTAAATAAATTATAGTTTGTTTGATGGTACCTGCTACTTGGATAACCATAGTAATTCTATAGCTAATACGTGCAACAAACCCCGACTTCTGGAAGGGATGCATTTATTAGATGAAAGGTCGACGCAAGCTCTGCCCGTTACTCTGATGATTCATGACAACTCGACGGATTGCACGGCCAACATGCCGGCGACGCATCATTTAAATTTCTGCCCTATCAACTTTCGATGGTAGGATAGAGGGCTACTGTTAGCCCATTGAACACTTGGCATGCAGGAGTTGGCGGCACCTTGTGCCAATTCCTAGGATGGGACTTTGGAGTGGCTGGGCACTCTTTGAAGCAAAGAGAAAGCTAAGAGGATCAGCGTAGGCACGGGCCTACAAGCGGGTCCCAGTATGGACTAAGACTTGGGTTGGACAAAGATGCTGGGCTGCAAGTTCGTGGGCTCCATCAGATGGGACATGGGCTTGGGCCAAGAGGCCCAAAACACAAGACTGGGTCTTGGCCAAGTCTGGATGGCACTGCGTGGCACCGAGTCTCCTACGACACGTGGAACGTGGGGACGTGCAGGTGTTGCTCTATCCGAGTGGCCGAGCATCAGGATAATGCTCCTCAGATCGTGCATGGCAAAGGATCGTGGGTAGATAAGACTTATCGGGATCAAGTGATGGATAATCATGGAGATAAGGCTTATCAGGATCAAGTCATGGATGAGAACGTGGGAAGATGATGGTTATCAGCCACGATAGATCATGGGGAGATAATGTTTATCTCCAAGCCCTAGGTAGCTGGGGTGTCAGCTATATATAGACCCTATGGTTTGTCATTTGTACTCAGTGAAAGAGAGAAATCACTTAGAGAGAAAGAGTGAAACACTGTTGAGAGTTCAAGTGATTGTTCCTTTATATTACATGAGTTAAGTAGTTTAAAAAAAAATATACATGAGTTAAGTAATAAAAGGTTGGGAAAGGTTCCCGTATATGCTCTTGTGCCTCTTTTGAGTGTGTGAGTTGTGTGCCTACTTATAAAGTTATATTGTGCAAACTGTTGTGTGTGCGGTTGGCTGAGACTAAGTGTGACTTAGTGCCATCACAAGGCAAAATTTTGGGCGACAAAATTAACCCTGCGATAGCTAGTATTAGAGCAAAAAGGTTTGACCAATGGCAGGTGGTTCGGGTCTTGATGCTGTACGTGAGCGCATAGCCAAGCTCTTTGAGGTACTCGGTGAACTTCTGGAGGGTGCAAATTTCACAGTGTTCCCAACGTTGGCACTCCATGAGCAGTAGAGATAGCCATCCTCAAGAAGGCTGTAGCCTCTCAACCAAGCGGAGGTATTATGGAGGGCTCGACCAAGATGAAGGTGCCAGAGCCAAAAGCCTTCGAGGGAGTGAGGCATGCCAAAGAGATCGAGAACTTTCAGTGGGATATGGAGTAGTACTTCAAAGCTACCCGAGTGCCAGACAATGAAAAGGTCAATCTGACTAGAATGTATCTGGCCAAGGACGCCAAGCTGTGGTGGCGGACTCAGTTGGATGACGATACAAGTGTGCGCAGGCCTAAGATCGAGACGTGGGAGAGGCTAAAGAAGGAGTTGAAGGACCAGTTCTTGCCCTGCAACACGTCATGGGTTGCGAGGGAATCCTTGAAAAAGTTGAAGCAGAGTGGTACGGTGCGTGACTACGTGAAGGAGTTCAGTTCCTTGATGCTTGTCATCTGCAACATGTCAGATGAGGACAAGCTTTTCAACTTCCTTTCTGGTCTACAACCCTGTTCTCAACTCAAGCTTAGAAGGCAAGGTGTGAAGGACCTTCCTTCAACAATGGCTATGGCTGATGGTTTAGTTGATTTTTTGATCAACAAGTCTCCTGATTTCGATGCTGGGAAGCAGCCCAAAGACAAGGGCAAGAAGAAAAAGGAAGGCAAGAAGGATAAGCACAGCGGTGGCGACAAGGATAAAGGCAAAGCCGTCTACCAAGAACAAGGTAAAGGCAAAACTAACTCAGGTTGTTTCATATGTAATGGACCACACAGGGCCGAGGAGTGCCCCAAGCGAGAGAAGTTAAATCCCATAGTTGCTGAGGAGAGTGGCCCCTCGGATGAAGTTGGCCCCTCTCGTGTCAATCCTCTGCAGTTGGTGAGTGTTGTCCAAGCTGGACGTGGCCCACAATCTGGCTTGATGTATGTAAAGATCGGGCTCAGTAGTAAGGAGTTGATGGCCATGGTTGACACGGGTGCTACCCACAACTTCGTGGCTGAGAGGATGGTGGAGTCACTAGGTCTAAAAGTCACCAAGACCGGGAGTCAAATGAAGGCAGTCAACTCAGCAGCCTGGGAGGTGCTTCGCACGGCACTGGGAGTGGAGGTAACTATGGACAATTGGTCTAATAAGCTTAACTTCACTGTGGTTCCGTTAGATATTTTGGTATCATACTGGCGGTTGATTTTTTTATGAGCGCAAAAGTTGCTTTGTTGCCTCACTTGGGTGCTCTCATGATCATGCACGAGGATCATCCATGTTTCGTTCTTGGGACGTTCACTCCCTCTTCCAGTATTGGTGGGAAGTCGGGTGGTATGCTATCAGCTATGCAAGTGAAGCATGGGCTGAAGAAGGGAGAAGTCACCTACCTTACGGCTTTGATGGAGATCAAAGAAGGTATTGTTGCGGAGGTGCCTGACAGTGTAGCAAATCTGTTGGGAAAGTTCACTGACGTGATGCCTCCTTAACTCCCCAACTATCTTCCCCCGAGGCGTGCCACTAACCACAAGATCGATTTGGTGCCCAGCTCCAAACCTCCAGCACAAGCCCCATATCGCATGAGTCCGCTAGAGTTGGCAGAACTGAGGAAGCAGTTGATGGAGTTGTTGGATGCAGGCTAATTCAGCGCTCTAAAGTGCAATATGATGCCCTGGTGTTGTTTCAAAGGAAACAAAATGGCTCCTTATGGATGTGTGTTGATTACAGGGCTCTGAACAAGGTGACGGTAAAGAGCAAGTACCCTATTCCATTGATAGTAGACTTGTTTGACAGGTTAGCGAGAGCCTCATACGTCACCAGGCTGGATTTGCGGTCTGGATATTGGCAAGTCAGGATTGCAGAAGGAGATGAGGGAAAAATCACGTGCATCACTCACTATGGCTCCTACAAATTCTTGGTGATGCCATTCAGTTTGACTAACGCCCCTGCTACTTTCTGTAATTTAATGAATGATGTGTTTCATGACTTTATTGATCATTTTGTGGTTGTATATCTGGATGATATTGTTGTGTATAGTGAGTCATTGGAGGATCACTTGTCCCACCTAAGGTTGGTGTTGTCTAAGTTGAGAGAGAACCAATTATATGTGAAAAAGGAAAAATGTGAGTTCGCCCGACGTGAGATAATGTTCCTTGGGCATAGGGTGAGTCGAGGGCAAGTTAAAATAGACGAAAGAAAAGTCCAGGCAATAGTGGAGTGGGAGGCCCCTACCAAAGTGTCTGAGTTGAGATCCTTTCTTGGTTTGGCTAACTATTATAGGAAGTTCATGCACGGCTACTCCAAAAAGGTGGCCCCATTGACAGACTTACTCAAGAAGGATAGACCCTGGTGGTGGACCACAGATTGCCAAGAAGCCTTTGACAACTTGAAGGCAGCGGTGTCCACGAAGCCGATCTGGGGCTGCCTGATTTCGAGTTGCCTTTCAGTGTGCTAACTGATGCCTCAAACAAAGCCATTGGAGGTGTGTTGGTGTAAGAAGGCCACCCCATTGCCTATGAGAGCCGAAACTCAATGATGCAGAGTAGTGGTACTCAGACCATGAGAAGGAGATGTTGGCAGTGGTGCATTGCCTTCGCACATGGAGGGTGTATTTGCTGGGTATCAGGTTCGTGGTTCGGACCGACAATGTGGCTAACACATTCTTTCAGACTCAAAAGAAGCTTTCTGCATGGCAAGCGCGGTGATAGGAGTTCTTGGCTAAGTACGATTGTACTTGGGAACAGAAGCTAAGAAGGAAAAATCAGGTGGTAGATGCCCTAAGTCGCTGACAAGTGCAAGAGACGGTCAAACCCAAACCACCTGCCATTGGTTCTCACCCAAAATTTTGCCTTGTGATGGCACTAAGTCACACTTAGTCTCAGCCAACCGCACACACAGAAGGATTGCACAATGGAACTTTATAAGTAGGCACACAACTCACATACTCAAAAGAAACACAAGAGCATATACAGGAACCTTTCCCAACCTTTTATTACTTAACTCAAGTAATACAAAGGAACAATCACCTAAACTCTCAATAGTGTTTCACTCTTTCTCTCTGAGTGATTTCTCTTTCATTTAGTACAAATGACAACTCGTAGGGTCTATATATAGCTAACACTCCCAGCTATCTAGGTCTTGGAGATAAACATTATCTCCCCACGATGTCTATCGTGGCTGATAACCGTCATCTTCCCATGATCTCATCCATGACTTGATCCTAATAAGCCTTATCTCCCACGATCATCCATCACTTGATCTCGGTAAGGCTTATCTACCCACGATCCTTTGCCATGCACTATCTGATAAGCATTATCTTGATGCTCGGCGAGCCAGATAGAGCCACGCTTGAACATCCCCACATTCCACATGTCGTAGGAGACTCAGTGCCATGTAGTGCCATGCAGACTTGGCCAAGACCCAGTCCTGTGATTTGGGCCTCTTAGCGCAAGCCCATGGCCCATCTGATGGAGCCCACAAACATGTAGCCTAGCATCCTTTGTTCGACCCAAGTCTTGGTCCACATTGGGATCCGCATGTAGGCCCGTGCCTACACTGACCCTCTCAGCTTTCACCTTGCTTCAAGGAGTACCTAGCCACTCCAAAGTCCCATGCTAGGAATTGGCGCAAGGTGCTGCCAACTCCTGCATGCCAAGTGTTCATAGGGCTAACAAACCACCCCCAGATGTTGAAGCCAACGTCCTCATTGGTAAAGTTGATAGGTAGTCTTCCACCTGCTTCTCGAACTGCCATAGAGTCACATCTCTTTCCCAACTTGCCTCACTATTTGGGGCATTCTTCCACTTCACCAAATGCTCAACCCGCCCATTCTTCTTACTTTGCCCCTGCGTTCGGTGGTCTAGAATTCTGTCCACTTCACGCTGGAACTCAGTTCTAATTCTAGGGGGAGCACGTCATGCTTGTTTCCTTGAAGGCTCATCTCCCGCTTCCTTGTGGTTCGGACCGACGATGTTACTAAGACATTCTTTCAGACTCAGAAGAAGCTTTCTGTACGGCAGACGTAGGGGTAGGAGTTCTTGGCTGAGTACGATTTTAGTTGGGAACACAAACCAGGCAGGCAAAATCAGGTGGCAGATTCCCTAAATCGCCGACAAGTGCAAAAGACAGTTGTTGCCCTCACGCAAGTGCAGAGTGACTTGCTAGACAAAATCAGGGAACAAGCCCGCATGAGTATAAAAGGTGAGACAGCAATAACAAAGCATATTCCTTCCCCACAATAGCATAAAAGGCGAGACAGCAACAACAAAGCATACTCTTCACGCGCATGAGTTTAAAAGGCAAGACGGCAACAACAAAGCATGCTCCTAACCCGCACGGGCAAAAAAAGCGAGAAGGGAACAATAATAAAACCAGACTCCTTGCCCACACGAGTATAAAAGGCAGGACGACAACAACAACAAAAGCATGCTCCTTGCTAGTAGGAGTATAAAAGGCGAGACGACAACAATAAAGCATATTTCATTCTCGCACAGGTATAAAAGGCAACTAGGTAACAACAACAAAACTAGACTCCTTGCCTGCACAAGTAAAAAGACGAGATAGCAATAGCAAAGCGTACTCCTTACCTGCACGAGAATAAAAGGCGAGACGGCAACAAGAACAAAACTAGACTCTTTGCCTGCATGGGTATAAAACGCGAGACAACAACAACAACAAGAGCAGATACCTTGCCCGCAAGACTATAAAAGGTAAAATGTAGAACAAGAAAAGTATCGTCCTTGCCCATACGAGTATAAAAGGCGAGACAGCAAGAACAAAGCATGTTCCTCACCTGCACGAATATAAAGGCTGAGACAGCAAAAACAATAAATGCAAACTCCTCGCCCATACGAGTATAAAAGGGGAGATGGCAACAGCAAAGCATGCCTGCACGAGTATAAAAGGTGAGACGGCAACAGCAAAGCGTACTCCTTGCCTGCACAAGAATAAAAGGTGAGACAGCAACAACAACAAAATCAGACTCCTTGCTCACACGAGTATAAAAGACGAGACAGTAACAATAACAAAAGCAGATTCCTTGCCGACAACAGTATAAAAGGTTAAAAGTACAACAACAAAAGTTCACTCGTTGCCCGCACGAGTATAAAAGGCGAGATGGTAACAACAGCAAAGCAGACTCGTAGTCCGTGCGAGTTTAAAAGGCTAGACAACAAAAACAACAAATGCAGACTCCTTGCCCACAAGAGTATGAAAGTAGACTCCTTGCTCAAAATGGTATAAAAGGCGAAAAGTACAACAAGAAACATATACTCCTGGCCCGTACGAATATAAAAGGGGAGACAGTAGCAACAACAAAGCATACTCCAGGCCCGTGCGAGCATAAAAGTGAGACAGCAACAACAACAACTGCAGACTCTGTTCCCACGAGAGCCTAAAAGGCAAGATGGCAACAACAACAAAGGCACACTCCTTGCCCATGCAAGTATAAGAAGTAAGATGGCAACAGCAAAGCTTACTCCTTGCCTTTACGAGTATAAAAGGCCCATCGGCAGTAGCAACAAAACTAGACTCCTTTCCCTCACGAGTAAAAGACGAGGCGGCAACGACAAAGCATACTCCTTAACCACAGAAGAATAAATGGCAAGATGACAACAGCAGCAAAACCAGGCTCCTTGCATACACAAATACAAAAGGCAAGACAGTAACAACAACAAGAGCAGACACCTTGCCATAAGAGTATAAAAGGCGAAGTGTACAACAATAACAGTATACTCCTTGCCCGCATGAGTATAAAAGGCGAGACAGCAACAACAAAGCATACTCCTCACCCATACGAGTATAAAAGGCAAGATAGTAAAAATAATAAATGTAGACTTTTTGCCCGTACAAATGTAAAAGGCGAGATGGTAAGAACAACAAAAGCATACTTTTTACTCGCTCGAGTAAAAAAGGCGAGACGGCAATAGCAAATCCTACTCCTAGCCCGCATGAGTATAAAAGGTGAGACGGCAATAGCAAAGCATACTCCTTATCTGCACAAGAATAAAAGGCAAGACGGCAACAACAACAAAGTCAGACTCCTTGCTCGCATGGGTGTAAGAACGAGACAGTAACAACAACAAAAGTAGACTCTTTGCAGGCATTAGTATAAAAGGTGAAAGGTACAATAACAAAAGTTTAGTCCCTACCCGCACAAGTATAAATGGCAAGATGGTAATAACAGCAAAACAGATTCGTAGCCCATGCGAGTTTAAAGAATAGACAACAAAAGCAACAAATGCAGACTCCTTGCCCGCAAGAGTATAAAAGGCGACAATCACAACAATAAAAGTATACTCCTACCCCGCTGGAGTATAAAGGGCAAGACGACAAGAAAAAAAAAACAAGAGTCCTTGCCTACGCGAAGATAAAAGGCGAGACGACAACAACAGCAAAAGCAGACTCCTTGCCTGCTAGAGTATAAAAGGCAAAACGTACAACAACAAAAGTATACTCTTTTCCCACACGAGTATAAAAGGGAAAACAGTAGCAACAACAAACCATACTCCTAGCCTGCGTGAGCATAAAAGTGATACAGCAACCACAACAAATGTAGACTCTATGCCTGCGAGAGTATAAAAGGCAAGATGGCAACGACAACAAAAGCACACTCCTAGCCAATGCAAGTATAAAAAGCGAGACGATAATCGTAAAGCTTGCTTATTGCCTACAAGAGTATAAAATGCGAGTTGGCAGCAGAAACAAAACTAGACTCTTTGCCCTCACAGCTAAAGGACGAGACGGCAACAGTAAAGCATACTCCTTACCCACACAAGAATAAATGGCGAGACGACGACAACAACAAAACCAGGCTTCTTGCCTACATGGGTATAAAAGGCAAGATAGTAACAACAATAAGAGCAGACACCTTGCCTGCAAGAGTATAAAAGGCAAAATGTACAACAACAAAAGTATACTCCTTGCTCGTATGAGCATAAAAGGCGAGACAGCAACAACAAAGCATGTTCCTCACCCGTACAAGTATAAAAGGCAAGACAGCAAAAACAACAAATGCAAAGTCCTTGCCGGCGAGAGTATGAAAGGCGACAAGCACAACAACAAAAGTATACTCCTAGCCTGCCTGAGTATAAATGTGGGACGGCAACAGCAACAAAACCAAAGTCCTTGCTCGCACGAAGATAAAAGGCAAGATGGCAAAAACAGCTAAGGTAGACTTTTTAATAGCAAGAGTATAAAAGGAAAAAAGTACAACAACAAAAGTATACTCCATGCCCGCACAAGTATAAAAGTGGACATGGTAGTAATATCAAAGCATACTCTTAGCCCGCATGAGTATAAAGACGAGATGACAACAACAACAAAAGCAGACCACACGAGTATAAAAGTGGAGACGGTAGCAATAACAAAGCACTCTCCTAGCTCGCACGAGTATAAAGACGAGACGACAACAACAACAAAATCAAACTCCTTGCCTGCAAGAGTATAAAAGGTGAGACGACAACAACAAAGCATACTTTTTGTCCTACGAGTATAAAAGGCGAGACAGTAACAAGAAAGCATGTTGTTTGCTTGCATTAATTAAAAAGGCGAGACGACAACAAGTACAAAACTAGACTCCCTGTCCTTATGAGTATAAAATGCGAGATAGTAACAACAAGGTGCGCTGCTTCCCTGCACGAGTAAGAAAGGCGAGACGACAGCAAAAACAAAACCAAGCTCTTTGTCTGTACGAGTATAAAAAGTGAGACGGCAAGAATAACAAAAGCATACTTGCTGCCCGCACGAGTGTGAAAGGCGACACGACAACAACAAGGCATACTCCTTACCCACATAAGTATAAAAGGCGAGATGACAAGAACAAAGTATATGCTTTGGCCACACGAGTATAAAAGGCGGGATGGCAACAGTAAAGCATACTCTTTTCTCGTAAGAGTATAAAAGGCAACATAGCAATAGCAACGCATACGCCTTACCTGTTCGAGTATAAAGGGCAAGACGGTTCCCTGCCTATACGAGTATAAAATGCAAGATGGCAATGGCAACAGCAAAGCATACTCTTTCCATGCAAGAGTTTAAAAGGCGAGGTGGCAAAAACAAAGCGTACTCCTTACTCGCATGAGTACCATGACGAGATAACAAAAACAAAGCGTACTCCTTGCCCACACGACTACCATGGCAAGACGGCAATAGCAAAGCATTCTTCTCGCCCGCACAAGTATAAAAGACAAGACAACAATAACAAAGCATTCTTCTCGCCCGCTTGAGTATAAAAGGAGAGACTGCAACAACGACAAAACCAGACTCCTTGCCCGTACGAGCATAAAAGGAAAGGTGACAACAACAACAAAAGCATACTCTTTGCTGGCACGGCCATAAAAGGCAAGATGGCAATAGCAAAGCATACTCCTTGCCTGCACGAGTGTAAAAGGCGAGGCGACAATAGCAACAAAACTAGACTGTTTGCTAGCATAGGTATAAAATGAGAGATAGTAACAACAACAAAAGTAGACTCATTGCCCCCAATAGCTTAAAAGGCAAAATGTACAACAAGAAAATTATACTCCTTCTTGCGCGTGTATAAAAGGCAACATGGCAACAACGGCAAGGCAGACTTCTAGCCCGCATGAGTGCAAAAGGCGAGAAGGCAAAAACAAAAAAAGTAGACTCCTTGCCTGCAAGTGTATAAAAGGCAACAAGCACAACAACAAAAGTATACTCCTTGCCCTCCTGAGTATAGAAGGCGGGACGGCAACAACAACAAAACTACTCTCCTTAACTGTACAAATATAAAAGGCAAGACGGAAACAACAACAAAAGTAGACTCCTTGTCCGCCAGAGTATAAAAGGGGAGGCAGGAATAGCAACAAAACTAGACTTTTTGCTTGCACAGGTATAAAATGCGAGACAGTAACAACAACAAATATAGACTCATTACCCGCAAGAGTATAGAAGGCAAAACGTACAATAAGAAAAGTATACACCTTCTTGCATGCGTTCAAAAAGGCAAGACGGCAACAACAACAAAGCAGACTCCTAGCTCGCACTAGTGTAAAAGACGAGAAGGCAAAAACAACAAAACCAGGATCTTCGCTTGCAAGAGCATAAAAGATGACAAGCACAACAACGAAAGTACACTCCTTGCCCTCCCAAGTATAGAAGGCAGGATGGTAACAACAACAAAACTACACTCCTTGCCTGCACAACGATAAAAGGCGAGATGGAAATAACAATAAAACTAGACTCCTTGTCCGCAAGAGTATAAAAGGCAAAAAGTACAACAATAAAAGTATACTACTTGCTCGCAAGAGTGTAAAATGTGAGATGGTAACAATAGCAAAGTAGACACCTTGCCTACATGATTATAAAAGGCAAAAAGTACAAAAACAAAATTATACTCCTTGCTTACATGAGTATAAATGGCGAGATGGCAACAACAACAAAACCAGACTCCTTGCCATATGAGTATAAAAGGCGAGACAGCAATAACGACAAAAGGATGCTCCTTGCTCACATGGGTATAAAAGGTGAGACAGTAACTTCACAGCATACTCCTTGCCTGCATGAGTATAAAGCATACTCCTTTCCATCAATTGTATAAAATGCGAGACAGCAATAGTAAAGCATACTCCATGCCTGCAAAAGTATAAAAGACGAGACAATAACAACAAAGCATACTCCCTACCCACACGAGTATAAAGGACAAGAAGACAATAACAACAAAACCAGACTCAGTGCCCGTACGTGTATAAAAGTTGAGACAACAATAACAACAAAAGCATACTCCTTGCCCGCACGAGTATAAAAGGCAAGACAGCAACAACAAAGCATATTCCTTTCCCGCAAGAGTATAAAGGGCAAGACAGCAACTAAAAAGCATGCTCCTCACTCACACGAGTATGAAAGGCAAGATGACAACAACTACAAAACCACACTCCTTGGCCGCACAAGTATAAAATGTGAAATGGCAGCAACAACAAAAACACATTATTTGCTCGCACGAGTATAAGAGGCGAGATGACAATAGCGAAGCATACTCTTACCCCACACATGTATGAAAGGCAAGATGAAAACAACACAAAACAAGAATCCTTGCCCGCACGAGCGCAAAAGGCGAGACAGTAAGAACAACAAAAGCATACCCTTTGCTCGCATGACTATAAAAGGCGAGATGACATCAGCAAAGCATACTTCTTGCCCAAACGAGTATGAAAATTGAGATGGCAACAACAACAAAACCAGACTCTTTGCCTGCAAGTGTATAAAAGGTAAGACAGCAACAACAAAGCAAACTCCATGTCTACACGAGTATAAAAGGCGAGACGACAACTACAAAGCATGCTGCTTGCCCGCACATGTATAAAAGGCAACAGGGTAATGATAACAAAACCAAACCCCTTGTCCATACGAGACAGCAACAGCAAAGCATACTATTTGCCTGCATGAGCTTAAAAGGTGATATGGTAACAGCAGAGCATATTCCTTACCCGCACACGTTTAAAAGGCATGTATAAAAGTTGAGACAGAAACAACAAAGCTCGACTACTTGCCCGTACAAGTATAAATGTTGAGATGGCAACAACGACAAAAGCATAGTCTTTGCCTGCACAAGTATAAAAGGCGCGACGGCTATAGCGAAGGATACTCCTTACTTGCACGAGTATAAAAGGTGAGATGGCAATAGTAAAACATACACCTTGTCCACAAGAGTATAAAAGGTGAGACAACAACAATAAGAAAGTAGACTCCTAGCCCATACATGTATAGAATACGAGATGGCAACAGCAAAAAAAGCAGTCTCATTGGCTGCAAGAGTATAAAAGGTGACAAGTGCAACAACAAAAGTATACTCCTTAACCCCCTGTGTAGAAAAGGCGAGATGACATCAACAACAAAACTAGACTCTTTTCTCGCACAGTTGTAAGGATGAGACGACAACAACAGCAAAAGTAGACTCCTTGCCCAAAAGAATATAAAGAGAGAAAAGTACAACAACAAAAGTATACTCCTTGCCCACACGAGTATAATAGGCAAGATGACAACAATAGCAAAACACGACTCCTTTGCCACAAAGGTATAAAAAGTGAAAAGTACAACAACAAAAGAATACTTCGTGCCCGCATGAGTACAAAAGGTGAGACAACAACAACAACAAAACCAGACTCTTTACTAGCATGACCATAACAGGCGAGACAGCAACAACAACAAAACCAGACTCCTTACCCGCAAGAGTGTAAAGGGCTAAAAGCACAACAACTAAAGCATACTCCTTGCCTACACAAGTATAAAAGGTGAGACGATAGCAACAACAAAGTAGACTTCTAGCCCACTAGAGTGTAAAAGGTAAGACCACAACAACAACAAAAGTAGACTCCTTGCCCGCAAGAATACAAAAGACGAGACGGTAACAACAAAGCATACTTCTTGCCTGCACGAGTATAAAAGGCAAGACGGCAACAACAAAGCATATTGTTTGCCCATATGAGTATAAAAGGGCAAGACAACAACAACAACAAAGCTGGACTCCTTGCCCGTATAGGTATAAATGGCAAGATGGCAACAGCAAAGCAAGCGCCTAGCCCTCACTAGCGAGACGACAACAATAATGACAAAAGCATACTCCCTGCCCACATGAGTATAAAAGGCGAGACGGCAACGAAAAAGCAGACGCGTAGCCCTCACAAGCGACATCACAACATGAACAGCAAAAACAGACTCCTTGCTTGGAAGAGTATAAATGGCGAGACGACAAGAACAACGCATACTCCTAGCCCGCACAGCTATAAAAGGCGAGACGTCAACAATAAAGCATGATGCTTGCCCGCACGAGCATAAAAGGCAAGACGACAACAACAAACCATGCTGCTTGCCCACACAAGTATAAAAGGCGACACGACAACAACAACAAAAGCAGACACCTTGCTCGCAAGAGTATAAAAGGTGAGACAACAATAAAAATGCATACTTCTTGCCTGCACGACTATATAGGGCAAGATGGCAAGAACGAAGCATGATGCTTGCCTGCACCACTATAAAAGGTGGGGCGGTAACAACAAGGCATACTCTTTACCCGCATGACTATAAAAGGCGAGACGACAACAATAAAGCAAGCTGTTTTCCTGCACGAGTGTAAAAAGCGAGGCGACAACAACAATAAACCCAGACTCCTTGCCTGTACAAGTGTAAAAGGCAAGAAGGTAATAACAAAAAAAGCATACTCCATGCCTGCACGAGTATGAAAGTTGAGACGACAACAACAAAGCATACTTCTAGGCTGCAAGAGGATAAAACGCAAGACAACAACAACAACAAAAGCATATACCCTACTTGCATGAGTATAAAAGCTGAGGCGGCAACAGTAAAGCATACTCCTTACCCAAACGAGGATAAAAGGTAAGGCGGCAACGACAAAGCACACTCTTTACTCGCACGAGTTTAAAAGCGAGATGGCAACAACAACAAAACTAGACTCTTTGTCCGCACTAGTATAAAAGGCAAGACGGCAATAACGACAAAAGCATACTCCTTGCCCGCAAGAGTATAAAATTCAAGATGACAACGTCACCAAAACCAGACTCCTTGCCTGTACGAGCATAAAAGGCTTGACGGCAACAATAACAAAAGCATATTTCGTGCTTGCACGAGTATAAAAGTCATGACAGCAACAATAGCAAAGTAGACTTCTAGCCCACAAGAGTATAAAAGGCAAGATGCCAACAACAACAAAACCATACTCCTTGCTTGCACGAGTATAAAAACTGAGACGGTAATAGCAGCAAAAGTAGACTCCTTGCCCGCAAGAATACAAATGGGAAAAAGCACAAAAATAAAGCATACTCCTTCCCTGCACGAGCATAAAAGGCGAGACGGTAACAACAACAAAGCAAACGCTTAGGCCGCACGAGTATAAAAGGCAAGACGGTAATAATAACAAAAGTAGAATCCTTGCCCGTAAGAGTATAAAAGGCAAGTCGACAACAACAAAGCATACTCCTTGCCCGGACGAGTATAAAAGGTGAGACGGCAACAACAAAGCTTGTTGATTGCTTGCAGGAGTAGAAAAGGTAAGCCGGAAACTACAACAAAACCAGACTCCTCACTCGTAAGAGTATACAGGGCCAGAAGTACAACAACAAAAGTATACTCTTTGCCTGTGTAAGTGTGAAATGTGAGACGACAACAAGAACAAAAACAGACTCCTTACCCGCACGAGTATGAAAAGTAAGACAGGAGCAACAAAAAAAATAGGCTGCTTGCCCGCAAGAATAGGAAAGGCGAAAAGTACAACAACAAAAATATACTCCTTGCCCATACGAGTCTAAAAGGGGAGAGGGCAACAATAACAACACTGACTCCTAGTTTACACGAGTATAAAAGGCGAGACAACAACCACAACAAAAGAAGACTCATTGCTCAAAAGATTATAAAAGGCGAAAAGTACAACGATAAAAGCATACTCATTGTGGCACGAGTATAAAAGGTAAGCCAGTAAGAACGACCAAGTAGACTCCTAGCATGCATGAGTATAAAAGGCAAGACAGCAACAACATCAAAGCAGACTCCTATTACACACGAGTATAAAAGGCGAGACGGCAACAATAACAAAAGTAGACTCTTTGCCCGTACAAGTATAAAAGCCGAGACAATAATAACAGTAATGATAGACTCCTTGCCCGCAAGAATACAAAAGACAAAAAGTACAAAGATAAAAGTATACTCCTCGCCCACATGAGTATAAAGGGCAAGATGGTAATAACAACAGAGCTGACTCCTAGCACACACGAGTATAAAAGGCGAGACGGCAACAACAATAAAATCAGACTCATTACTAGCTAGAATATAAAAACCGAGACAGCAACAATAGCGAAAGCAAAGTCATTACCCGCAAGAGTATAAAAGGAGACAAGTACAACAACAAAAGTATGCTCCTCGCCTGCCCGAGTATAAAGGGCGAGGCAGGAACAATAAAGCATACTCCTCACTCGTATGAGTGTAAAAGGCGAGAAGGCAACAAAAGAGCATTCCCTTTTCCTGCACGGGTATAACATGGGAGACAGAAACAACAACAAAACTAGACTCCTTTCCCAAATGAGTACAAAAGGCGAGACGACAGCAAAAACAAAAGCATTCTCCTTGCTCGCACAAGTAGGAAAGGCAAGATGGCAACAACAAAGCTTACCCCCTGCCTGCACGAGCATAAAAGGCAAGACGGCAACAACAACAAATACTAACCCCTTGTCCACGTGAGTATTGAAGGTGAGACAGCTACAACAACAAAACCAGACTCTTTGCCCGCACGAGTATAAAAGGTGAGACGATAAAAACAACAAAAGCATACTCCTTGGCGGCACGAGTATAAAAGGCAAGATGACAACTACAACAAAACCAGACTCCTTGCCTGAACGACAGCAACAACAAAAGCATACTCCTTGCCCACACGAGTATAAAAGGCGAGACGTCGGCAACAAATCATATTCCTTGCGCGTATGAGCATAAAAGGAAGCACAACAACAACAAAGCATGCTCATTGCCCGCATGAGTATAAAAGGCGAGCCAGCAACAGCAACAAAATTGAACTCCTTGCCCGTACGAGTATAAAAGGCGAGAAGACAACAACAACAAAAGCATACTCCTTGCTCGCACGAGTATAAAAGGCTTGTCAGCAATAGAAAAGCATACACCTTGCTCGAACAAGTAAAAAAGGCGAGTCGGTAACAATAAGAAAAATAGAATCCTTGCTTGCACGAGCATACAAGGCGAGACATCAACATCAACAAAAACAAACTCCGTGCCCACAAGAGCATAAATGGCAAAAAATAAAACAACAAAGTTATGCTCCTTGCCAGCACTAGTATAAAAGGCATGACGACAATAATAGCAAAGCAGACTCCTAACCCGCACAAGTATAAAAGGTGAGATGGCAACAACAGTAAAAGCAAACTCTTTGCCCGCAAGTGCAAAAAAGGTGACAAGTACAACTACAAAACTAGACCCCTTTCCCACGTGAACATAAAAGGTGAGACAACAACAACAACAAAAGTATATTTTTTTCCTGCAAGAGTATAAAAGGTGAAAAGCACATTAACAAAAGTGTACTCCTTGCCCGCACGAGTAGAAAAGGCAACACAGTAACAACAGAAAAGCAGACTCCTTGCATGCATGACTTAAAAGGCTAAATGCCAGCAACAACAGAAGTACACTTCTTCGATACACGAGTATAAAAGGCGACACGTCAACAACAAGGCATGCTGCTTGCCCTCGTGAGAACAAAAGGTGACACTGCAACAACAACAAAACCAGACTCCTTGCCTATATCAGTATAAAAGGCGAGAAGGCAACATCAACAAATGCATACTCCCTGCCAGCACGAGTGTGAAAGGAGAGATAGCAATAGCAAAGCATACCCCTTGCCCGCGTGAGTATAAAAGGTGAGACGGCAGCAACAACAAAACCAGACACCTTGCCCACACGAGCATAAAAGGGGAGGTGGCAACAAAGCATACTCCTTGCTCGCACGAGTATAAAAGACGAGACGACAACAACAAAGCATCCTCCTTACTCGAACGAGTATAAAATGTGAGACGACAACAACAAAGTATGCTGCTTGCCCATAAAAGTGTAAAAGGCATGACAGCAACAACAACAAGACTAGACTCCTTGCCCGTATGAGTATAAAAGGAGAGGAGACAACAACAACAAAAGTAGACTCTTTGCCTACAATAATATAAAAGGCGAAAAGCACAAAAATAAAAGCATACTCCTTGCCCACATGGGTATAAATGGCAACACGATAATAATAGCAAAGCAGGCGCCTAGCCCTCGCGAGTATAGAAGGCGAAACGATAGTAACAACAAAAGCAGACTCCTTACCCACAAGAGTGTAAAAGGAAAGGCCTTGACAACAAAGCGTACTCCTTGCTTGGTGGAGTATAAATGCCGAGACGACAAGAACAAAGGTTGCTGCTTGCCCGTATGAGTATAAAAATGAGATGGCAATGACAGTCAACGTGGACTCCTTGCTCGCAAGATTATAAAAGGAAAAAAAATGCAAAAATAAAAGTATAATCCTTGCCTGCACGAGCATAAAAGGCAAGACGGTGACAATAGCAAAGCAGGCTGCCAGCCAGCACAAGTACAAAATGTGAGACAGTAACAACAGCAAAAGTAGACTCTTTGTGCGTAGGAATATAAATGGCAAAAAGCAAAAAAGTAAATGTATACTCCTTGCCTATACTAGTATAAAATGGTAGACGGTAGCAACAGCAAAGCAAACTCCTAACGCTCACGTGTATAAAAGGCAAAGCGGCAATAGCAATAAAAACAGACTCCTTACCCACAAGAGTATGCAAGCAGGACGGCAACAACAAAGCATACTCCTTACACTTATGAGTATAAACGGCAAGACGACAACAACAAAGCAAACTCCTTACTCACACGAGTGTAAAATGCAAGATGGCAGCAACAAAGCATGCTTCTAGCCTACACAAATATGAAAGGCAAGACGGCAACAACAATAAAACCTGACCCCTTACCCACACAAGTATAAAAGCTTGACGGCAACAACAACATGTTACTCCTTACTCGCACGAGTATAAAAGGTGAAACGACAACAGCAAAGCATACGCGTTAGCCGTATGAGTATAAAAGGCAAGAGGACAACTACAACAAAAGCAGACTCCTTGGCCGTGCGAGTATAAAAGCAGAGGCGACAACAACAACAAAAGCATACTCCTTGCACGCACAAGAATAAAAGGCAATGCCCCATTTCCACCGGGAACAGAGCGCGGTCGAGGAATTGGACCTCCACAGTGAGAATCTATACGACTCACAGCAACGGATATCTCGGCTCTCGCATTGATGAAGAACGTAGCGAAATGCGATACCTGGTGTGAATTGTAGAATCCTGTGAACCGTCGTGTCTTTGGAGCTCGGTGCGAGTTCTATCGGGTAAAGCCAATGATTAGAGGCATTGGGGGCGCAATGCCCTTGACCTATTCTCAAAGTTTAAATAGGTAGGACGGTGCGACTGCTCTGTTCAGCCGTGCCACAGAATCGAGAGCCCCAAGTGGGCCATTTTTGGTAAGCAGAACTGGCGATACGAGATGAATCGGAAGTCGGGTTACAGTGACCAACTGTGCACTAACCCAGATCCCACAAGGGGTGTTGGTCGATTAAGACAGTAGGACAGTGGTCATAGAAGTCGAAATCTGTTAAACAATGTGTAACAACTCCCCTGCCAAATCAACTAGCCCCAAAAATGGATGGCGCTGAAGCGTGCGACCCACACCCAGCCGTCGAGGCAAGGGCCAGGCCCCAATGAGTAGGAAGGCGAAGCGGACGCTGCAAAACCCTGAAGCGAGCCAGGCCGGAGCTGCCGTCGGTGCAAATCTTGGTGGTAGTAGCAAATATTCACATGAGAACTTTGAAGGCCGAAGAGGGGAAAGGTTCCATGTGAATGGCACTTGCACATGGGTTAGTCGATCCTAAGAGACGGGCAAAGCCCGTCTGACAGCTCGTCTGCGCGCAAGCTTTGAAAAGGAATCGGGTTAAAATTCCCGAACTGGGATGCAGCGGCTGACGGCAACGTTAGGGAGTCCAAAGACGTCGGTGGGGGCCTCGGGAAGAGTTATCTTTTCTGTTTAACAGCCTGCCTCCTACCAAAGTGTCTGAGTTGAAATCCTTTCCTGGTTTTTCTAACTACTACAGGAAGTTTGTGCAGGGTTACTCCAAAAAGGTGGCCCCATTAACAGACTTACTCAAGAAGGATAGACCCTAGAGGTGGACCACAGATTGCCCAGAAGCCTTTGACAAGTTGAAGGCAGCGGTTTCCATGGAGCCGGTCCTAAGGTTGCCTGATTTTGAGTTGCCTGTCAGTGTGCTAACTGACACCTCAGACAAAGCCATTGGAGGTGTGTTGGTGCAGGAAGGCCACCCCTTTGGCTATGAGAGTCGGAAACTCAATGATGCAGAACAGCGGTACTCAGCAAATGAGAAGGAGATGCTGGCAGTGGTGCATTACCTTCGCACATGGAGGGTGTGTTTGCGAGGTACTAGGTTCGTGGTTCGAGCTGACAATGTGGCTAACACATTCTTTCAGACTCAAAAGAAGCTTTCTGCACGGCAGGCACGATGTCAAGAGTTCTTGGCTGAGTACTATTTTACTTGGGAACACAAGCCAGGAAGGCAAAATCAGGTGGCAGATGCCCTAAGTCGTCGACAAGTGCAAGAGACGGTTGCTGCCCTCACTTAAGTGTGAGTAACTTGCTAGGCAAAATCAGGGAGCAGGCCCCACACGATGCCACATATCAGCAAGTGGTACAGTAAGTTAGGGAGGGTGTGGTAAGGTGATACTAGCTCGATAATGATTTATTGCATGCCAAGGGTAATCGTGTATATCTTCTTAGTGGTGCAGGCCTTTGGAAGGAGATACTACGGGAGTCCCATGGTTCACAGTGGGCTAGTCGTCCTGGCGTCAAAAAGTTGATGTCCTTGCTGTCCTGCAACTACTACTAGCCAAAAGATGGATGATGATGTTGAGGCATATGTCAAAACGTGCATCACTTGTCAGGAGGACAAGATGGAGCGGCAGAAGGAGGCAGGTTTGTTGCAGTCACTACCCATTCCTTCGAAGCCATGGGTGTCAGTTTGATGGATTTCATTGGCGGATTCCCGAAGATTGATGGCAAGGGATCTGTCATGGGGTGGTTGATCGACTTTCCAATTATGCAGTGTTTATTCCTGCCCCCTCTTCATGTCAAGCAGAGACTACTGCTGAGCTTTTTTACAAGCAGGTAGTAAGTACTATGGGTTGCCAAAAGATATTGTGAGCGATCGGGATCCTCGTTTCACTGGCAGGTTCTGGACGTCATTGTTCAACATGATGGGTTCAGAATTGAAATTCTCTACTGCCAACCATCCTCAGACTGATGGCCAGACGGAGCAGATCAATGGCCTACCTGGGGAATATCTTCGGTATTATGTGACGGCAAGCCAGAAGAATTGGCTTGAGTTGTTGGATTCGGCCTAATTTTGCTACAATCTTCATAAGTCCTCTTCCACAGGTATGAGTCCCTTTGAGCTAGCTATGGGGCAACAACCCCTTACTCCTAACAATGTTGCCAAGACTAGCTCAGTAGGGAGATGTCCGGCAGTGCACCAGTTTGCCCGTTCTAAGCAAGAGTGGCTAGAGGAGGCCCAGGATAGCTTGGACAAGGCAGCCAGGCGGATAGAAAAGTATGCGGACCGAGGAAGGAGGGACGTGCATTTCCAAGTTGGGCATAAGGTGTTGCTGAAACTTACTCCCCAAATTTGAAAGATGGTCAACAACAAGACAGTGCATCGTGGGCTGGTTCCAAAGTTTGACGGTCCCTTCACAGTGGTGAAGAAAGTTGGCAATGTTGCATATAGATTGCAACTGCCAGAAAGGTTGAAGATGCATCCAACCTTCCACATGAGTTTCTTGAAGCCCTTTAACGAGGAAGCATGCGATTAGGCTCCAAGGAAACAAACACGATGTGCTCCCCCTACAATCAGAACTGAGTTCCAGCGTTAAGTGGAGAGAATTCTAGACCATCGAATGCAGGGACAAAGTAAGAAGAACAGGCGAGTTGGGTACTTGGTCAAGTGGAAGAATGCCCCAGACAGTGAGGCAAGCTGGGAAAGAGATGTGACTCTATGACAGTTCGAGAAGCAGGTGGAAGACTACCTATCAACCCTACCAACGAGGACGTTGGCTTCAACAGGTGGGGGTGGTTTGTTAGCCCCTTGAACACTTAGCATTCTGGAGTTCGCGGCACCTTGCGCTAATTTCTAGCATGGGACTTTGGAGTGGCTGGGCACTCCCTAAGGCAAGGTGAAAATTGAGAGGGTTAGCGCAGACACGGGCCTACATGCGGGTCCCAGTGTGGATCAATACTTGGGTTGGACAAAGGATGCTGGGCTGCATGTTTGTGGGCTCCATCATATGGGCCATGGGCTTGGGCCAAGAGGCCCTAAACACGAGACTGGGTCTTGGCCAAGTCTGCATGGCACTACATGGCACAGCTTGCCACTGCATGGCATCGAGTTTCCTACGACGCATGGAACATGGGGATGTGCGGGTGTGGCTCTATCCGATTGGCTGAGCATCGGGATAATGCTCATTAGATCGTGCATGGCAAAGGATCGTGGGTAGATAAGGTTTATCAAGATTAAGTCATGGATGAGATCGTGGGGAGATGAGGATTATCAGCCGTGATAGAGATCATGGGGAGATAATGTTTGTCTCCAAGCCCTATATATCTAGGGGTGTCAGCTATGTATAGACCCTATGGGTTGTCATTTGTACTCAGCGAATGAGAAATCGCTCAGAGAGAAAGAGTGAAACACTATTGAGAGTTCAAGTGATTGTTCCTTTATATTACTTGAGTTAAGTAATAAAAGGTTGGGAAAGGTTCCTGCATATGCTCTAGTGTCTCTTTTGAGTGTGTGAGTTGTGTGCCTTACTTATAAAGTTCCATTGCGCAAATCGTTGTGTGTGCAGTTGGCTAAGACTAAGTGTGACTTAGTGCCATCACAAGGCGAAATTTTGGGTGAGAAAATTAGCCCTGTGACAGCTGGTATCAGAGCAAAAAGGTTCGACCAATGGCAGGTGGTTTAGGTCTTGATGCTGTACGTGAGCGCGTAGCCAAACTCTTTGAGGTATTCGGTGAACTTCTGGGGGATGCAAATTTCACGTTGTTTCAGACATTGGCACTCCATGATCAGTACATAATCGATCTGCAATGGCAACGAGAGGTGGTGGCCTCTTCAAACACAACTTTTCAGCTTGAGGAGATGGCAGCAGAAATAGCCTTCCTCAAGAAGGCCGTGGCCTCTCAACCAAGCGGAGGTGTCATGGAGGGCTTGACAAAGTTGAAGGTGTGAGAGCCTAAAGCCTTCGAGGGAGCGAGGGATGCCAAAGAGATCGAGAATTTTCTGTGGGATATGGAGTAGTACTTTAAACCTGCCTGAGTGCCAGACGACGAGAAGGTTAATCTGACCAGCATGTATCTAGCCAAGGATGCCAAGCTGTGGTGGCGGACTCAGTTGGATGACAATGCAAGTGCGGGCAGGCCTAAGATGGAGACGTGGGAGAGCCTAAAGAAGGAGTTGAAGGACCAGTTCTTATCCTGCAACACGTCATGGGTTGCGAGGGAATCCTTGAAGAAGTTGAAGCAGAGTGGTACGGTGCGTGACTATGTGAAGGAATTCAGTTCCTTGATGCTTGACATCCGCAATATGTTGGATGAGGACAAGCTTTTCAACTTCCTATTTGGTCTTCAGCCTTGGGCTCAACTCGAGCTTAGAAGGCAAGGTGTGAAGGACCTTTTTTCAGCAATGGCTGCGGCTGATGGTTTAGTTATTTTTTGGATCAACAAGTCTCCTGATTCTGATACTGGTAAGCAGCCCAAGGATAAGGGCAAGAAGAAGAAGGAGGGCAAGAAGGATAAGCACAACGGTGGCGACAAAGATAAAGGCAAAGCCGTCTACCAAGAACAAGGTAAACGCAAAACTAACTCGAGTTGTTTCATATGTAATGGACCACACAGGGCCAAGGAGTGCCCGAAGCAGGAGAAGTTAAGCGCCATAGTTGCTGAGGAGAGTGGCCTCTCGGATGTTGTTGGCCCCTATCGTGTCAATCCTCTACTGTTGGTGAGTGCTGTGCAAGCTGGACGTGCCCCACAATCCGGCTTGATGTATGTGAAGATCGAGCTCAGAAATAAAGAGTTAATTGCAATGGTCGACACAGGTGCTACCCATAACTTTGTTGTTGAGAGGATGGTGGAGTCACTGGGTCTGAAAGTCACCAAGATCGGGAGTCGAATGAAGGCAGTCAACTCGGCAGCCCGAGAGGTGCTTGGTACGGCATTGGGAGTGCAGGTACCTAT
Organism: Carallia pectinifolia; assembly: GCA_037832335.1. NCBI lineage: Eukaryota > Viridiplantae > Streptophyta > Magnoliopsida > Malpighiales > Rhizophoraceae > Carallia > Carallia pectinifolia. Next base: position 30,084,750 of record CM075454.1, read on the forward strand.
GGGCAATTGGTCTCGTAATCTTAACTTCACTGTGGTTCTGGGAGTCGATTTCTTTGTGAGCGCAAAAGTTGCTCTGTTGCCTCACTTAGATGGTCTCATAATCATGCATGAGGATCATCCATGTTTCGTTGCTGGAACGTTCACTCCCTCTTCTAGTATTGGTGGGAAGTCAGGTGGTATACTATCAGCTATGTAGGTGAAGCATAGGCTGAAGAAGGGAAAAGTCACCTACCTTGTAGCTTTGATGGAGGTCAAGGAAGGTATTGTTGCGGAGGTGCCTGACAGTGTACCAGATCTGTTGGGAAAGTTCACTGATGTGATGCCTCCTGAATTCCCCAAGTGTCCTCCCCCGAGGCATGCCACTGACCACAAGATCGATTTGGTGCCCAGTTCCAAACCACCAGCACAAGCCCCATATTGCATGAGTCTGCTAGAATTGGCAGAACTAAGGAAACAGTTAACAGAGTTGCTGGATGCAATTCTAATTCAGCCCTCCAAATCGCCATATGGTGCCCCGATGTTGTTTCAGAGGAAACACGATGGCTCCTTGCGGATGTGTATTTATTACAAGGCTCTGAACAAGCTAACGGTAAAGAACAAGTACCTTATTCCATTGATAGCGAACTTGTTTGACAGGTTGGCAAGAGCCTCGTATTTCACCAAGCTGGATCTGCGGTCTGGATATTGGCAAGTTAGGATTGCAGAATGAAAGTTGGGGACTCGAAGACGATCAGATACCATTCTAGTCTCAACCATAAAAGATGTCGACTAGGGATCGGCGGAAGTTGCTTTTAGGACTATACTGGCACCTTATGAGAAATCAAAGTCTTTGGGTTCTGGGGGGGGAGTATGGTCGCAAGGCTGAAACTTAAAGGAATTGCCGGAAGGGCACCACCAGGAGTGGAGCGCGTGGCTTAATTTGACTCAACACGGGAAAACTTACTAGGTCCAGACATAGTAAGGATTGACAGACTGAGAGCTCTTTCTTGATTCTATGGGTGGTGGTGCATGGCCGTTCTTAGTTGGTGGAGCGATTTGTCTGGTTAATTCCATTAACGAGTGAGAGCTCAGCCTGCTAACTAGCTATGCGGAGGTGATCCTCCGTGGCCAGCTTCTTAGAGGGACTGTGGCCTTCTAGGCCAAGGAAGTTTGAGGCAATAACAGGTCTGTGATGCCCTTAGAAGTTTTGGGCCGCAAGCGCGCTACACTGATGTATTCAACGAGTCTATAGCCTTGGCCGACATGCTCGGGGAATCTTTGAAATTTTATCATGATGGGGATAGATCACTGCAATTGTTGGTCTTTAACGAGGAATTCCTAGTAAGCGCGAGTCATGAACTCACGTTGACTATGTCCCTGCCCTTTGTACACACAGCCCATTGTTCCTACCGATTGACTGGTCCGGTGAAGTGTTCGAATTGCGGAGACGTGGGCGGTTCTCTGCTAGCTACGTCGCGAGAAGTCCACTGAACCTTATCATTTAGAGGAAGGAGAAGTTGTAACAAGGTTTCCGTAGGTGAACCTGGGAAAGGATCATTGTCGAAACCTCTGCCCAGCAAAACGACCCACGAACAAGTTAACATCACATGACACGGGGTGTGAGTTGGTCCATGGGCACCCGCACGCTGCAGCGTTTGTCACGAGCCCGACCGCTCGTCGGTAGCCCCCACGGCGCGAACAACAAAACGCCGGCGTAGGTCGCGCCAAGGCAATAAAAAAGTGAAAGGCAATACCTCGTCTCCCTGGGAACGGAGTGCGGTCGGGGCATTGGACCTCCACAATGAGAATCTAAACGACTCTCGGCAATAGATATCTCGGATCTTGCATCGATGAAAATCGTAGTGAAAT